>OU015744.1:41401898-41419626 GCA_907169655.1 Acomys percivali | reverse complement strand
ACACACCAGCACTTCAAACTCACCTTGTGGCTCAGGCTGTCCTTGAACTTATTACAATCTTCCAGACTTGTCCTGTCAAGATCTGGATTAGTAGACCTATGCCTCCACACTCAGCTTCACACCTCACGTTTTTAGCGAAGTTAAGACTTTGTTCATGATATTTCATAAAATGTGTTCTATAGACCAGAACACTACTTTTACCTCCAGCTCTACGAGAAATGGTAAGACCTTAGGATCCAACCAAGTTGTATATAGAATCTTCATTTTAACAAGATGTTCACAGTCATATAGAGGTTTAAACTTGAGACTTATTTACCTCCCAATTGAATTTGTGTGTAACCTTCCCAGACTCTGTTGTTCTGCTTGGATATCCTTTTCCACAGGTCTGCTGCCCCAATTTCCTGACATTCCTAACTGTCCTTTGACTTGTAAGTCAAAGTGACCCACAAGCTTGTCATTGTCCCATTTTTCTACCCTATTCTGGCCTCTCACACAGTTCAACACCGTAGAGTTGGCAGTGAGCTAAACTGAATTGTGCTAATAGGAGAAAGTCAGTGAGGGTAACTATGCCTCAGACCCTCTCAGTCAGCTTCTCTTCTCTTGGCCTTATGCCTAGGTGCTTTCCTGAGAGCCTGGTCAGCTAGCCTCATGTTCTGTAGCATCAGGGCTGGATCCATGCATAATTGACTCTCTGGCTTATTTAAACTTCTTTCCTCTACACACTTGGTGCTGCTTTGTAAAGGCCTCTATGTGGTCCTCTCAGGCTTTGACCCACAGCTATTTCACTTCCAAAACCTGGAATCAACAATCTCACCATATATCTCTCCTGTATTTGACAAACAGCTGTTTACACGCAGCCACCACGGGAACCAGGACAGTGCTTCCCAGGTGCAGGAACTAAAGGCCTGGGCCACTATGCCAGTGGAAACAAACATTTTTAATAATCTGCAAAACAGTATTTTGGTCTTGGTTTTTAAATCACTATGTTGTTTTTTTAACTTTATGAAAGGAGGAAGATGGAGGGAAAAGATACAGAAATGATGTGAATGCCCTTAAGATAAAGAACCAAGAGATCTGAAAAAACTCAAATCCATTGTTGCTAGAAGATATTCTAACTAAACTAGGAAAAGGGGGAAGGCACAGCGTGAGGATTCTTCCGTACTAGAACACCAAACACTTTTTTTTAGTGCCATCATTGAAATATTCAACTAGAGCTAAAAGTGTGGCTCAATGGTAGAGCTTTTCATGCCTGAAGTCCTGGACTCAATCCAAAGTAACACACACACACACACACACACACACACACACACACACACATGCACAAACACACGCATGCACAAACACTCACACACAGGATATAGGAGAGAAGAAAAAGAAAAAAAAGAAGCACATACATATTTTAAGTATATACAAAATAATTTTTAAAAAACATACTCGCTATAGTATGTATTGCTTTGTGGGCAGTTCAAATCAATTATTTGAATAAGTCATAGAAAATACACTAGGATGGCATGCTAAACTTCTCCATCAAAGCAAATGAACAAAATTTTAAAAGATTATACCAACTTTAGTTTATTTTACAAATTCAGTGTTTGCAGTCATCTGACATTTTAAAATATAAAAATATTGTGCCTCCCTTACTGCTTTCTCTTCTTTTTCCCTAGTGGTGATCTCATCAGACTCTTCCTATTCACTCTTAAGTGGATATCATGCTGCACTTTTTCAAAGCTCAAACCTGTACATTATCCATGAAGCTAGTGTAAGCAGGCGTCCTAGCCAGGCAGGCAGTGTATAAGGGCATCACTATTGTTCGTTTGTGTTATGTCCATGTATCTTTTCATCTTTCCAGGGTAAGATTGCCAAGATCTTGGCTCTTCATTTGATGAAGTCTAATTCTGTTCTCTTTACAAAGAGCTAAGGTTACACTGAGCAAAGGTTACCATTTACGCGAGAAATGAAGCCTGCTGTCATAGCTCAACGCTGAGGTAAGTTCCTGGCTATTTATTCTCTCAAGGACATCCCTACCACTACCTAGAGTCAAAGAGCCACACTTCAAGGCTGGTTGCTTGTACAGCCCACAGATCCTCTCACTCCACATTTTTATTTTGATATTGTAGAATATGTATGGTATTTTCATAGTAATTAAGCAAAAGGCTATTTGTTTTCCTTTCAGAAACCTCCTTTTCTATCCCTTAAAGGAAAATACATGGGAACCCAATATAAAATCAACAGTGCCTTCAGAAAGAGATGCTTAAGGGTGAGCACTCTTTAGAAGAAGCTCATTTTGATGCTCAATTTGGTTCTATCAGCTATTCAAGTGAGTACTTAAAGAGCTGTTACTGTAAACAACCAATATTTTAAATTGATGAATAATAGAGACACATTCAATGCTGACTCCTTTTGCTTTGGACACCAAGCATCTTTTCTCTATGCTCTGTCAAGTTCCACCAGCTTTGATAATTCTAAGCATGAGAATAAGCTCAGAGCCTCAGCATTGTCTCAATATTATTTGTTGTTCCTGTTTGATATTGGCATCTCTGGGAATTGAACTCAGTACTTTCACCATACTGGACAAGTGTTTTACTGCTGAGCTTTGTCTCAGACCACCTTCCACCACTCTTTATTTTGAGACAGGGTATCATTAAGCTGTGCAGGATGGCCTTGACATCCCTGTTTATCTCAGGCTGGTCTTGAACTTGTAATCCTTGGCCTCCGAAGAAGCTGGGATTACAGGCTTGTACCAGCAGGCCTGATTCTAAGAAATGTTTTGAAAGGGGAAATATTGCACCTAGAAGAAACCCTAGGAAGAATTTCACTTCCTACTGGTCATTGGACCTGAAGCCATTGATCCCCCACAGTTCTCTAACTGATACATGGAAGATTTGCTTAGAGTGGACTGATCTCTACCTGAGGTAGTCTGAATGAGATGCCCAAAACCCATAGTCTTGGACAAATGCTTGGATCAAAGTTGGTGGCACTGTTTTTAGAGGTTTAAGAGAAGGGGCCTTGTTGGAGGGCCTATGTGGGCTTTGAGGATCTAAAGACTGGTACCATTTTGAATTTGCTCTCTCTGCTTCCTCCTTCTCCTTCAAGGTGTGAGCTCTCAGCAATTCCTGGTGCCATGACTTCTACCTGTCACCTCAGTTCCCTACCATTATGGACTCTTGCCCCTCCAGAATTATATATTCAAATAACTTTTTTTCTATAAGTTGCCTTGGCTAAGGTGTTTTCACACAACAATAGAAAAGTAACTAATACTTGCCTACACTACCTGACTCTGTATCTATTCTGGCTAGCTTTCTAGCAGCTCAATACAAGCTCCCATCATTTGGGAAGATGGAACCTCAGCTGAGAAATGCCCTCACTGGCTTGACTGGTGGGCAAGCCTGTGGTGCAGTTCCATGATTGACAATTGGTGTGAGAGTGTACCAGTTTGCTATGGGCAGTTCCATTCCTGGATTGGCGGTACTGGGTGCTGTAAGAAAAGAGGCTGAGCAAGCCATGAGGAGCAAGCCAGTAAGCAGCACTCCTCCACAGACTCTACTTCAGTTCTTGCTTCCAGGTTTCTGTCTTAAGTTCCCACCATAACTTCCCTCACTTGTAAACTAATATAACAACACAACCATCACCACCAAACTGCTTTTGGCCATGGTGTTTTATCCCAGCAATAGAAACCCTAACCAAGACAGTATCTTATCCATGTCTCCATGGCCTTCAGATATAGTTTAGCTCAGCAGCAGACACAAAGTAGGTGTCAGATATTGATTGGACTAGCTGTCACTGTCTCTCCGCACTGATTTGGTAAGTGGGCATAGGACAGGAAATCCTACTTGGTCTCCACACCATGCATTAGATGATAGCATCTGATACGTGGTGCCTTGTGCTTTAATTTTGACCCTATGCTGAGAACAGGAAGCATCTAGAATGTTAGAGGGCCCCCAGTTTGACAACCCCGTTTATGAGGTTTAGATTTGTTGCTGTTCTCTTGGAAAAGAAGCACAGACAAATCCCAAGTCTCACTTGGGACTGACACATTTTTGATGTGTTTCTGCTTTGAGGCATGCCGGGGAACTTAGAAGAAAATTTAACCTCTTGCACTAGCTGACCTTCTATTTATTTATAAGGCCTGGTTTTTTTTTCCAAGAAGTTCCAGAAGTTTCCTACACACTCTCTCCCTTAATCCTCCTCCTCCCATGGGGGGAAGCATTGCATTTGTATCATCCTGCCACAGCCAGTTTCTCGGCTATTTATCAGCTTTCTCTCCAGAGTTCACCACTTAGAGGTGAGAGTCTCTGGAAGCCAAGAAGGTTCTCAACTGCTGTAATTAACAGGGCAAGCTCATTCATTCAGCAGCACGTATTATTAGCCTGTTGTGTGTCCAACACTGTTCTAGACACAAGGTACACAGCAGAGAACAACGCAGACTAACACTGTGATCTTCTGGGGCTTACACCACCATAAACGGATCATACTACTAAGCAGTGAGTTCAGAGACACTAATATTCTTTATCCTCATAAAACAGAAAAGGTACCCACAATTTCGAATTTAAATGGTTTATTTATTTCATTAGCTGCAGACATGCAGGAATTGTACTTAAAGACGGACTTGAATTTGAACCCTAACTCTTCCACCCTGGCTCCATAGAAACTTTTAAAGACAAAATAAACCCACTAAACTAAGGCATTGGATAGTGAGGTTGGGAGACTATTAGATAAATTTAGTGCTAATGATGAAACACAAATGTACAAGATCTTCTATTGGGAACTATTTTTTTTTCATTAAGACACTGATTATATATATATATATATTAGGGCCTAGGTTTTCTGGAATGGTCAAGATTTCAAACGTTCTATTTTATAAGCCACTGGCTTCCTAGAAATGACAGTTGATCATTATTCAGGCTAATTTATATCTTTCCAAGAATCTATCCTGCCTGAGTAACAGAGAAGAGCTCTTCATGGGACCAGTGGACCAAAGTGTTAGTTTGGGGAAATAAATCATCTTGGATACAGCTGTGGTTTTATCCTTGTTGTTGTTGTTTTGGTTTGGTTATCTTTAAGGATCGGGTTCCAGGTTTGAAAGAGCCTAACTATAATCACTGTGGAATTGCTGGCTTTGAAATGAGTTCTAAACTGTCAAGTATCCAACACAGAGGGAATCGAGGCCACTATTAAGATCTCCAGAGTCTACGAAAAGCCTTGATCTAGCACCCTAGAAGAAGCCCAGTTTCCCCTCATCCTGATGACTGAGAAATTTTTCTCCTGAAAAAAATCACTGTCATCTTCTGAGCTCTGAGGGTGGTTGTCTCCCTAAACTTTGTATGTTGGAAGCTCAGTGTGATAATAAAAAAAAAGTAGGGAGTGATTTGAGGAGTGACTGTGTCGTGAGTGTTTCTTCTTTGTGAATGGGACTAGTATCAGCACTGGCTACTCTTACATCAACTTGTCACAAGCTTGAGTCATCAGAGAAGAGAGAGCCTCGATTAAGAAAAATGCCTCCATAAAGTCAGACAGCAGGCAAGCCAGTAGGGCATTTCCTTAATTAGTGATTTTAAGGGGTCAAGGCTCAGTCCGCTGTGGGTGGCACCATTACTGGGCTGGTGGTCCTAAGTTTTATAACAAAGCAGGTTGAGCAAGCCAGTAGCAGCACCCGTCTATGGCCTCTGTATCACTTCCTGCCTCCAGGTTCCTGCCCAGTCTGAATTCCTGAACTGACTTCCTTTGATGCTGAACAGTATACCCTTGCCTCCCTGTGTTGCTTTGGTCATGGTGTTTCATCACAGCGATAGTCACCCTATCTAAGACAGTGTCCTTATAGAAGAGACTCAAGAGACTGTCATCATCCATCTCCATGTGAAGACATAGCACCAGAAAGGCACCATTCATCAACCCAAGAAACTTTGCCATGCTGCAAATCTGATAGCATCTTGATCATCGACCTCTTAACTGCCGCAATTGTGAGCAATTCAAGTCTACTGTTTATGAAGTACCCAGCCTAAGTAAGAGATGTTATCACAGCAATCCCAGCATGCTGAGACAACATCCTTCCCCAAAGTGGGTTCTTCATTCTGCCTCAGTAAGTTTCCCACCACAATGATAGTAAAGACTTGAAGCCAAAACTTCAATTCACAGACACTAATCTGTGCCTTCTGCCTAAATCTGTTTCCTGTTGCTATAAAATAATTCATGAGGATGGATAATTTATAAAGAAAAGAAGCTATGGAGTTCAAGACTGGGAAGCTACTTCTGGCAGGGACCTGATGTTGCTACACAGCATTGGCACACATTAGAGGGGAAATTAATTACGTGCAGGAGAGAGACAAAACCCAAATGCAACCTTCCTTTATAACAACCCAAGTTTGTGGTAGCTAATCCTGTAAGAATTGACCCAGTCCTGTGAGAAAGCCATTCATCCTTCTTAAAGGCTCACCTCTTACCTCCATCACATTGATGATCAAATTTCAACTCAGGCACATGCTGTGTGCTCTACAGCATCTTCTAAAGTGTCGCATCAGAGAAAGGATTCCCTGAATTTTCTAGGAACAAGTGTCATGACTGTGTAAAGGCAAGCTTCTTGATTTTAAATACTGGGAGTGTTTCACCCTAAGTGAACAAGGTGTTCTGAACTAACTGGCTGATCCATGATATCATATACTTCAACTAAATTTCACTAAATCCTGATCATAATGGGACCCAGGGAAGGCAAGTTTATACTTGGTACTATACTTGGTATGTTCTCCAGCAAGATCCCAGTTTGTACAAGATCCAATATGGATGTGCATTTGTCACAACAAAATGCAGAAGAAACTCCACTTAAAAAAAAAAAAACTAATAAAGAAAATCCTAGGATTTCTTAGAAGAATTTCAAATCAGTTGTTTGTCTTGTAAATTATTTCTTCTGGACAATTTACCAGAGACAATACAAATTTGGGTAAAACTATTAGAAGACACAATACATCAATAATCAATTAAAAGAGGATGAGAAGGCAAAGGAATTATTAAGCAAATTTAGAGCCAAAAAATGGTTAAGGTCATAATGTATTCTGCATTTAGATCAGTACAGTGGGGCTTTTCCAAGTCACCATTGACTTCTCTCTTAATAAAACCAAACATAGCTTGATTTTAATATCTGCCCAGGATAGAAGAAGAAAATTACTAGAGTGTCTCTCTCCAACAACTCCCCAGGTAATGAACAAACTACCATCAAATCAAGTTATTCTAGATTAGTTCGACCACTGTATGTTGACTCCTGGTGGAAAGGTTTTATTTTAAACCCTTTCGGAAAGTTTCAGTAATGGAGACATAGGCCCAAATTTAAAAAATCTAAATGTCACTGGAAAATGTGGATGAGAAAAACCTTCCAGTACATATTATTTAAAAGAAAGTCCATGGGTCTCTGAACTAAATAAGTGTATGGTAGCTCTATGGGAGCCTGTATGCCAGTCCAGGACAGACAGCCTATGGCAGAGTATTCCAACTATCCAAAGAATGGATTCACTTTTAATTCTAAAAGGCAGGAAATAACTCTCTTTTGGAAACTTAAACATCCAACAAGAGCAACTGTATAGGGGAAGAAAAATTTTTACTCAGTAAAGTTTAGGAGCTATTTAAACATTGACTATGCAGTCTTTAAACACTTGACAGTACCCATTTCTCAAATGCAGTTGTCCTGAGTATCTTAGCATCTCAACTGAAGGCATGATAGAGAAGAAAAGAGGGACAAAGCAAAGTAACAGACACCCAAGCTGAGATTGTAAACAGATGCTTCATGTGGTTCATCAGTAAATTTAAGGCATCATTGGTAACAGCTTGAAGTGATCCAATAGTTGATAGCCATCAGGTGCCTGGACTTAGGCATTTATAATAGAGATGATGATACCACATTCTCTCTTATTCTTTATCAAATTCAGAACACCTGCAGTATCCTGTGTGGCTCCAATGGATCCCTGTGTTCACTAAGGTAGCCCATTCATACTGCACAGTAGAGGTTGGGTTTTATAGATTAAACCACAGACTTAATAAAAGAGGGTGAAGAAGGAAATGTAAAGACAGAAAGTACTCCAAAGAGTGTATTCATCTGACACATGAGGAATCCGTGGCTGAGAAAGGGAAAAGGGTTTGGTCAGTGTTGCAAAGCAACTCGTGGTTTATCCTCTCTGTGTACGTATTTCTCCGGCAGACCTTTACCGCTAGGAGCAGTACTTAACCTGCTCTCAACGTTCCATCAGATTCCTCTGTCTGTAGGCAACTGTCAGCAATTGCAAGGCACGAACTTAGGTAACACTCAGAGATGGACACCTCCCGAGCAACCTACTGAGAACAGCTGGATTCAATCATCTCATCTCGGTCACATACTAACTAGAGCTGAATCTTCTCTGGATTTTGTCTCCTGGTTGTCAGACTCAGCAGAAGCAGAACCATGGGCACAGGAAGCAAGAAGATGCTTCTCTTATGTAGTAGGTTTGCCAATCTATGGGGACAAAGAAAAGAACTTAGATGTTCATTTATTATTATGCCCACTTCTCAGAATAATAATATTATATTCCCCCTACAGCCTATGATCTAACCAATCATGAGGATTTTGGCTTCATTAAAAGGACCCAGGCATGGGTTCCATTTTATGAAGCAGATGTTAAAGCCCTTGCACTAACGGGCATGGCTTAACAGCCTAGCTTTATTGTGGATAACAGAGTTTGTAGCTGGGTAATAGTGAATACTTTTCTCCTCCATTGGCACGCGTAGCACCTTCCAGCATCATGAGAAATGGCTACTAGGTCAGTACCAATTTGATTTCCCCATGTCTATTGATTCAAGTATCTGGTAATAGGGTCTTAAAATAAAGTTCTAGAGGGTCACCAAGAACAAAAGCAATTGAAGTAAATGGAAATGTTTGGGGGTCTATGGGATCCTACTGACCAACAACTTGAAAAGTGGTACACATGCCTGGCAGTGATCTTTTCAGTGTGTTTGATCAAAAGGTCTTGATTGTTGCCTCATTCAGATGACCTTCCTGCCTCAGTCACTTGTGACTTATTTCCAGAACATGCCATAGCACTGAGCTGAGTTACAAATTTAATTACTGTAAAAAGAAATGTTTATTTTTAATTTAATTATCCAAATTATGTTTAATAACCTCTTCAAATATCAACAAAAAGAAATATAAAACAAACTTATTTCTTAAGGAGTAAAATAAAATGGATGCACAACTTTGTAGGTATTTTATTGCTTAATTTTCTTGAAAAATAATTAACTATGAGAAGGCAACACGTATTATGATCTAAGATCTTTCTTACGCTAAAGTCTAGGTTTATGTTTTTTAAACAGTTCTTTGTTTATTATTGATTTGCAGATATTGCCATAATCTCTTATTCTGTTCTGTTCTGTTGTGTTGTGTTGTGTTCTGTTGTGTTGTGTTCTGTTGTGTTCCATGTTGAGATAGGATCTCATGAGGCCCTGGCTGGCCTCTAATTCACACATAGCTGACCTCCTGATAGTTCTGCTCACCTCCCAAGAGCTGTAATTATAGGCTTGTACCATCACACTCAGCTTGCAAAATTCCATATGAAATATTGGGGACAGAATCTAGTAAAAATGTGCTAGTAAAACACATTACTATGCTCTGGTGAGATCTACCCTCAGGCCCTGCAATCCTTATTTTACAACTCAGAAATACAAAAATCTTGTTCAGTAAATGCTGAATGGATATCTCCTCATAATGTTTAGGCAGCAACATGGCTTTCTTACACAGGAATATGCTATTTACATATATATATATATATATATATATATATATATATATATTCTTTTTTTTGTAGAAATGGTTCAGTCATTAAGAAAGAACATGAACACTTTCAGAGGAATCAAGTTTGGTTCCAAGCACCCATAATATGCAATTTGCAACTACGTGTAACTCCAGCTCCAGGGACATCTGATATCTATGACCTCCATGAATACCTGAACTCACATGTACATACTACCCAGAGACTTACACAAATCTAGAGCATAACTCCTGCCCCTAAGGCTCAGAGAACATCACTGATGAGAGAGTTGAAAGATTGTAAGAGCCAGAGATGAATGAGCCTGGAACTGTATGTGCTGTGTGCAGTAGAAAACCCATAAATAAATAGAGCTTGCCTCTTCAGTACACCAGGTCTAACTGTTTGTTTTGTTTTGTTTTGTTTTTTCTTTTAATGAGGATATGTACATCTTTAGAAGGAGCCTATATCTGTGCCACTAGCCCAGGGATGGTGTTACCCACAATGGGCTGGACCCTCCCCCAATCAATCACTAATTTAGAAAATGCCCTTATAGGCTTGCCTACAGCCAGAAGTTAGGGAGGCTTTTTCTAAATCAAGGGTTCCTCCTCTCAGACAACTTGTGTCAAGTTGTCATATAACTATCCAATATACTTACTCTTTCTAAATTATTCCTTAATCTTCTAATGTAGGATGAAGTTTTTCTCTTGAGTCATTGAGGTAATTACATGTATTATGTCTTACAAATACCTAGCCACAAGAACAGGCACAGTTTGAAGGACAGAGGCTATATGAGGCTAAAATTCCTTCTCAGCTATAGTTCAGTAGAAACGACTTTGTGCAAAACTGGGGAGATAGGTGTCTGTTCTTGACATCTTATGCACTTGGTTGATAAGGTATGTCTCAAACTTTAACTCTGAGACACCTCAAATCTAATAGCTCCTTTTCCCTGTCTATACCAATTTTTTTCCTCAGGCAAAGTCAAATGTCAATCATCCATAGCCTGTTTAAGATGCTTAAAATAACCTCCCACAAAAGATGCTGTGTATCCTGACTCTTCCTATTTTTATGTCACTCACATTTTTAAGTCTTGATACTTTGAGTTGGAAGACTTTGTCTCTCTTGAAAGAATTTGAGATATCAAATAACAGGTGTGCTCGAATATTTTGGGAGATTCCTGAAATAAGACTTTGTAGGCAACCACCTACTCATCAAATCTGCCATACTTTTCTTTCTTTTTTTATTAAATTTTTTATTATAATTTATCCACATCCAGTTGTTATCCCCTCACTCTTATCTTCCTGTTCCCTCCCTCCCTCCCTCCCTCTTCCACCATATTCCCCTTCCCTAGACCTCTGACACGGAGAGGGGGGCCCACTTCCCCCACCTGCTGACTACAGCCTATCAGGTCTCATCCCAATAGCCTGCATTCCCTTCCTTTGTGTTCCCACATGGCCTCTCTGCCAGGGGGAAGAGGTCAAATTGCAAGATTCATGTCAAAGGCAGTCCCTGCTCCCTCCTTCTCCCCATCCCCACCATGAAAAGTGATCTGTCCATTGGCTATATCTGAACGTGGGGGGTTGGGGGCAGGGGGGTGGGTTAGGTTCTTTGCATGCATTGTCCTTGGTTGGTGCAGCAGTTTGTGTAGGCCCCCCTGAATACAGATCTACCAGCCTTGATGGTCTCCCTGTGGGGCTCCTGAACCCTCCAGGGTCCTTCCATCTTCTCCCACTCTTCCATACCAATCTCAGCACATGTCTCAGGCTGTGTCCTGAGACAGAGATTAGCCAGTTTTCTTTGAAGAGCAGATCAAGGCACATGGATGGGGTCAGTTGTAGATAGGCATTTGTTGTTGGTAGTGGTTTTCTGTTTTCTGTTTGTTTGTTTGTTTACCATTTCTCACTTTGCTTTGTAAGTGGCCTCCAAGCAATCTTCTCATTTCATCCTCCTAAATAACTGGGTCTGTAGGTACTAAATATTAATCTTGGCTATTAGGAAGTATTTTATATGACTCACATTTGTCCAACATATATTTGTTGAACCCTAAGGCACATGTTAATTAAAACGAGATTTTGAGTGCCTATCTGTGAATTAGGAAAATGGAAGCCATTGAAAGAAAATGACCCTGATTAATTGACCTGATCCTCAGGACACCTAAATCATTGCACCATCTCTGCTGAAGATTGTTTCTTCTGTAGTTATTTACATGTCTAAACAAAGGAAGGAAAGAAGAGAGAGAGAAGGAAGGAAGGGAGGGAGGACAGAAGGAAGAGAGGAAGGAAGGAAGGAAGGAAGGAAGGAAGGAAGGAAGGAAAGAAAGAAGGAAGGAAGGAAGGAAGGAAGGAAGAAAATTGTATTCAGTGTAAAGTGAGATTGGACAAGAAAGCATTGACAGACTTAATCTTATTTGTTTGCTTGTTTAAGGGTTTTAAAGCTCTCTGCAAATAAAAGTGCTAGGTCTCTGGGACCTATGCCAGGCAGAGTCAAAAAACTTGCTGAACTAAATGACGCTTTCCATCTGTCTACCTTCGGAGAGATGCCAGCCTGACTCCATTGTCTGGCAAGAGCACTGACCACACCTCCTCCTGAAATGCACTTGTTTGAATCAGACTCCACCCCCACTCTTATTAAACAAGTGAAAAAAGAGAAAGTCTCACATGCAGGGTGATGCACAAATAAATGTGTAGTCTTCCCCCACCATGGGTCTCTCACTAGAGAAGGAAAACTCAGCCTCAGCCTTTTTTCCCTGTACCCTTGTCTCCTCAGTGGGGACAACACTAGACCCCTACCTGAATACATGTAAAAGTCAAGTTTTCTTCCACTGTCCCCCTTTTTGCAGTGTCCCACCTTCACCCTATATGAGCTTACTAGCTTATAGTTGAAATTCGTATCTAAAATAAAAAGACCCGGGAGAGAAGCTCATGTAATCCCACTCCTGAAATATCACCCAGTCATCTGAGATATTGTTTAGATTGTGGACTTTTACTTTGACATGCCAGCATAGGTAGATGGACAGGAAGCACATCAGATGTCACCATTTGGCAGCTGATAAAAGTCAAGGCGCTGTGACAGTAAGCTCAGAGCCACACTAGCCTGAGCAAGGAGATGCTGCTCCCTTCTCTTCAGTAGTGCGTTGAGAGAGCTGGGCCCCTCAGAGCTAAGGGTAAGTCCCTTCCTTATTTGTGCTATGGTTTGAGTTTTGGGTTTTGTTTTGTTTTGTTATTCTAATCAGAGGAGTATGTACAAAAGTGATGTGTGGATTTTAAAAAGAGAGAGAGAAACTTGACAGTTACAATATTATAACAGTGTCATACAAGTTTTAAGGAGAAAGGAACCTCCTCAGTCCACTGACACTGGAAGGCTTGTGCAGAGGACACAGGCAAAGAATTTTTGCTCTTCATTTTAAAGCATTACTTTTCCTTGAGAGGGTTCATTTGATCTGACTGTAATAGTGTCTCTGTACTGTGGCCTCAATCAAGTCTTTTGTGAAAGTCTATGCTTTAGCAGAGGGGTTTTTTTAATGGTTAATCTTAGCAAATATTAACTATTAAATTAAGAATTTCTAAAGTGTCATTTCACAATATGATATGGCAGAATGCTTTATTTATAGTCTTTAAAAATTGACGTATCATTAGTAGGAATGAAGAGCACTGTGTTAGAATCTAACGTAGAGCTAAACTGTGGAAATGTCACCTCAGAGGAGAAGTGAAGTTGTCTGGGGAACCATATGGCTTCATGAGCATTGCATAGTCTCTGTAGAGAATGTTGTGAGAATAAAACTTTTGAAATAGTGCAACTGTACCTGAGCTGTAAAAATACATTATTATTAACTAAAGAGACAAATACCAAAATGATTAAGACAGTTGACATCCTGAAACGTTTTTAAGAACCTGGGAAGCCCTTTTTGGAAATTATCTCCAGCCTGGGTCTTAAACAACTGGTCACCTGCTGTTGGGAATGACCCTAAATAACTGTCCTGGCCAGAAAGAAAAGGAAGAGCCAAACTCTAGATTCAGCAAAGAGAACCATCACTATAAAAAAAACGGCTGTCTTTTTGTTTCAGGAGACAACAGTTTCTACTGAAGTGCCCCCACCCTCCAGAGCTTTCTTCCTGACAATGAAAAAGGCCTCATGTAGCTCATTTCTCCAATGCACTCCTGTTGGAAGCATTTGAGTTCATAAATTTGAAATTAGGGGATACATATCTTTTCAAGAGTTCTTTCTCATCAGTGCCTTTTCTTATGCACTTTCCTTGCAGCTTTGTTCTTGCCACTATTAACTTGTCTCTAGCCAGCCAGCCAAACCTTAGGATGAGGTGACTTGGTCTGGATGAGTCACAAACAGTATTTTTCCTCCACCTTGTAATGCGAATAATTATAAGGCACGCAGTTTCAATGGATAAACAACTTGGTAAATTTTGCAGCTAAACATTTGATTTATAAAGATTTCAGAGTTTATAGTATGTGAAGCAAATAATATATTTTCAACTAAATAATCTGGTATTTTGAATTTTAAAAAAAGTGGGAATTAACAGTAATTTCTAGGACCAGTTGCTGTGTGCAATTCTCTAGTCTTTATTTATTAATATAGGAATGGGAAAAAATAGAGGCAGAGATAACCCTAAGGGTGGATTTTAACAGCAAAATGCAGGGGGGCAGGATAGGACCTGCTGTAGGAAAACAGAAAGGCCACTCACTGCAGAGATGAATAATAGAAAAAACACCATCTTTCCTTTATTGACAAGGCCAGTTTCATGGGTGTATTGCTTATGTCTATACTTATTAATTGCCATTGAAAATAACAAGTAAAAGAAACTATAATGATTTCAGTACTTGCCTAAAATACATATTAAACAAATAAAATAAACTAGATAGTTAAGAAACCACTAAGATCAATCACTAGAAAGTATAACCTAAATACAACAGGAAAAATGACATCTGGCCTTGCAAATGCAGTCTGTAATAAATATTACTACAGTCAGTCCCTAACTACCATCTACTTCAGTAGTATGACCAATATGGAATCAAGGGGAGAGAAAAATGGGCAGTGGGTTGTAATAGTAAACATCAACTCAAAATTGCCCATAATAAATTGGATGTTCATCCTCCTTTTTGAAATAGAGAAAAGGTGAATAGACATTAAAGCAATGTTAACTGCTATGTCAAAAGGGATATTAATCTACTCTTATGGGGAAATAAGAAGAATGTGTCTTTATAAAGACTGCTATGCATGAACTGCTGCTGATTTTAAAGCTTCACATCTCTGAGGTTAAGGGAACTGCAATGTCTGGATGAAAGGTAATCGTGAGGGTTATAGAACTATCACATTCAGTGGCATCAGAAAAAAAATTCTTATCAAAAATAGCGCCTTGGAAAAAACTCTGCGGTGTATATCTTGAAATCTCTATATAACGTGCTTTCACCCTGAGATGAACACACTGAATCATTTCTAGATAGTCTAAGCCAGTGGTTCTCAACCTGTAGGTCACGACCCCCTGGGAGGGGCCTAATGATTCTTTCACAGGGGTCACCTGAGACTATCAGAAAATACAGATATTTACATTATCATAACAGAAGCAAAATTAAAGTTACAAAATAGCAACGGTAATAACTTTATGGTTGGGAGGGGTTACAATAACATGAGGAATTGTATGTAGTAAAGGATTCACCGCATTTGGAAGGTTGAGAACCACTGTTCTAAGGGGAAGTCACCTAGGAAAAGATGCAGGTAAAGAGAGAAGGTAGAAGCAACTAAAACTTTACCTTGACACGACCCCCTGAAAGCACATAAGCTCTTGCCGTCAATGTCAAATAAACAATATAGTTTAGACAAAACTTGCAACCTAATTATTTCTCACCCTTTCAGAAACAGTATTCTTCAAGAAAAAACCCATCAACCCCAGGAGTACAGTGTTCTCAAGGAGGGCCAGACTAAGGTTGCTTCTGACTTGCTCCAACCTTCTGTAATTCCAGCCCTACGATCAGGACGTTCCGGGAGCAAATCCATCTTCCACATACCAACTAAGCATGTTTAACTACGAACGTCCAAAACATTTCATTCAGTCCCAAAATCCATGTGGCTCCAGGCTGCAGCCTCCAGGACCGGAAGTCTCCAGCTTCCCTGGCCAGACCAAACAGTCTTCCATCGTCATCCAGCCCCGCCAGTGCACAGAGCAGAGGTTTTCCGCCTCCTCCACAGTGAGCTCTCACATCACTGTGTCGTCCTCCGCTTACCCAGCATCCCAGCAGCTTGCTGGCCCCAACCCAGGCCAAAAGGTTACTGCTGCCTATAACCAGTCGCCAGCCAGCTTCCTCAGTTCTATACTACCGTCTCACCCTGACTACAGTAACAGCAAGATCCCGTCCACCGTGGACTCCAAGTAAGTGAATCTGTGTACACTGCATGTGCTGTGAGCTTTATCTGAGGGCGTGCTGCTGTTACTCTTTAGAGCACAAAACGCTAGCGTGAGCTTCAGTGTCATTAGAGCCAGGATACAGGCAGTAAGAACTTGTCTAACGAATTCTCCAGTGTCCAGACTGAACAGAACTCATTACCCATAAATCCTGCACAATTGTGTCCCTATTACTTTTCATCTTCAGAAAGTATGAAAAATAGATTTCTAACATACCAGGGAACAGTGAGCTTTCTTCTTAGCTCTAAGCTAAGTTCCTCTTACTGCAAATTTAATTCCTCTGAGGTCTGGCTTGGCTGGGATGTGGAACACCTGTCTGCTCCTCTGTGGATAGGATTTCCTCCCTCCTAAGTAAAAGGCTATTAAGTTTCTTCTCAGTTATAGTCTTTTCTTCCTACCCATTTCTCCTTCTAATCCTGACTATCCACTTGGCTAATATAATTTAGAATTAACACATTTTATAAGTCTGGAACTAAGATGGTTGGTCACTTGTATAAACTGTCCTTACTGGGATCAGACAGGAAACTAGAAGAAATGAAGTCTTGTGGCTTTAAGGTTTGTTTTCATAGGTGAAGCCACAACTTGTTGAACTTTGCCAGGTGGTCTGAATCCAGGAGCAAATATCTAAAGCCTTATGCAAGCTGGAGCTATATTTCCTCAGCCAGAGACTGTCCTGGGAGAAGTTGGCCTAAGGAAGAGCACCATGCGGAGTTGAGCTTTTTTTAAAACACGAACTGAATACTTTGTACTTATTTAAATTTAGGGCTATCCGTTTTCATGGTTCTTGCCTAGTGAGAATACCAGAGATTAAAGCAAAGGCATCTCAAGCATTGTTGGGTGGGCCATGTCTTCTTGGAGTCCTACTGGAACACTTGCTAATTCTTCTGTCTTCTCTAGAGATTTGTTTGCTGTGGAACAGACGAAGAATCCATAGAGCAGTGTAGAAGTACAATATTAGCCTATAGATAAGAGCAGGTATCAAGTCCTGACACACATTCTACTTACATAGATGACGGGAGTGTTCAGCAAATAAGACGTCTGTGCTAGTTTTTCTAAAAAAACAAAAAAAAAAAAAAAAAAACTATAGCATTGCTTGAAATTCCGAAAAGCAGCTGAACTGACCACAACAATCCAACTCGTAGTGTGTAACCTATTCCCTACTTTTAAGAATAAAAAGCAGGACACTCAAAGACATGTTGGAATCCTCCACATATTAAACAGAATTATATTTAATGGCTAATGACCAAGCTTCCTGACTCAGATATATCACTCTCAGAGTCTTGACTTAACATTTCAGAAGACCGTCTCCTTCCCCCACTCCACACAAATTCCCGTTATAGTCATTTCATACTCTGTGGCTCTTTCTTGTTCACAATTACTGATATGATTCTCCATGTAACTTCTGAGTATTTCCAAGTTTCTTATATTAGGACTGTAAATGTATGACCTACTCTGACTATAATATTTTCCATAGGAAAGTCTTTCAATTCTATTCTAATTCTGCTCAGGAAAAAAAAAGAAAAGAAAAGAAAAGAAAAGAAAAGAAAAGAAAAGAAAAGAA
>OU015744.1:41380851-41401888 GCA_907169655.1 Acomys percivali | reverse complement strand
AAAAGAAAAGAAAAGAAAAGAAAAGAAAAGAAAAGAAAAGAAAAGAAAAGAAAAGAAAAGAAGTTACCAAAGAAATATTCACAGAGCCTCAACCACATACCAGGCTCAGAGGCAAAAATAGAGACTAAGAAAGCAAGCCTAGGAGGTCCCCAAACCAGAGATCAAAGGTCCAGCTTTAGCTGTTCCATTTTGAGCAACTGTTGATAACTCTTCTAATCTCGCCATTGCTTCTTGATACCCATTGCGAGTCCAGCTGTGCGGGGTGGAAAGTCCTGGCCCTTTGAACATTTGTGCACAACCATCTCATTGTTATGACGGGCTCAGGATTGCTCCGTCTTCTAAAATAATACCTTGGTTTCTGACCTAAAGACACTTGAAAGTTTTTCTTTTTTTTTTCTTTCTTCTCAGTGGTAGGTAGTCCTTAGGCAGAGTTTAAGCAGTTGATCAAACCACACAGTGGAAAGTGAGGGGAATTCTCTAATTCTAAGGATTCCTTCCAAGGAACTTGCTGTCAGCAAATAGCCTGCTGCGTAATCCAGTTTTCTGAGCTGCGGCATGTTTAATAATCAGGATTATCAGTGTTAAAAGTAATACGTGAAAGACCGATAAGGCAGTGTTAAAACGCAACACTAGTTTATAAGAACAGGTTTGAAGTCTAGTACACGTGCCATCAAATGTGCGGACAATGAGAGTGAGTAATGCATCAACTAAGGCTATCTTGTGGGTCTCCGGCTTGCTATTGTTAACAATTTCCCAGGCTTTCTGTGAAATATAGTAATGAGAGCAGAATTAGCTAATTCTACTTTACTTAGCCAAGCATGTGTTGCTCTCAGCCAGATGGGAGTTTAGAGTTTAAAGTCATTCTAGGCAATTGTTACTGGGTGCACTGCAGGAATATTAAACGCCAAGGAAATTCTGTCACTTTGGCCCAGGAAGTTAATTGAGGGATGGAGCTCACCATTTACCTACATATTTGATTGATTTAACTATTTACTTTTTTGAACAAATCAGACTTTAATTAAGAATTTATATAGACCATCGGGCAGTGGTGGCACAGGCCTTTAATCCCAGAATTTGGAAGGCAGAGGCAGGTGAAGCTCTGAGTTCGAGACCAGCCTGGTCTACATAGTGAGTTCCAGGACAGCCAGGATTACACAGAAAAATCCTGTCTTGAAAAGCAAAAGCAAAAGCAAAAACAAAACAAAAAATATTGATATAGACAACCAGAAAATCCAAATATCTAAGTATAAAAAGAGAATGAGTACCATCAGCTACAATAATAATTTTTAAAATCCCTTTACCCAGCTGGCAGTATCTCCCATCCCCTTGTTTTATATTGGTGGACATAAAGTGGCACAGTGATGAGTTTGGCACCTGTTATTCAGCCCTTTGTTTATGTTCGACCTTGGCATTATCACCAGGTCCCCCAGTCCACAATGGGAAGACCCTGGCTCCACCGAGTCTTCATTTCCTCTGAAATCACAAGCCATTTTATGAATGTTGATCTCATCTGGATCTTGGTGACTAGGGAACTTTTATCATGAGCATCATAAAATATTCATCAGATAGAACAGGGGCCAGTGACCCCATACTAACTAGAATGGTACAGGTTTTCCCAGGGAGGGTCCCAAATCAGCAAACCAAGTTAAAACAACGTAAAATATTAGGAAACATTCGAGCTACCTCACAGCTAGAAATGGAGGATCCTCAATGGCTGCACCTTCTCTTTTCCAATATCAATATGGAAACTCAGAGGGCTCCTGGGACCTTAAGTAAACGTGTAGGAACAGAATATGATATAATAATTTGAACTCTTCAATTTATTTTTGGATTGGTGGTATTTTTCCAAATTCTTTTTGAAAGTAGTATTTTTATACTTTATCTTCCTCTGATTATTCCTTTCTTTCCCTACCCAAAAAAAAGAACAAATCAATTTAGCAAAGCTGAAGGAATCATTACTTTAAAGAGTTTGTTTTGTTTTGTCTTGTCTTGTCTTGTTATACAGTGGCTTGGGTCATTTTGAGTATAACATTAACTAGCAGTGAGAATTAATAAGAAAGCTAGAGGTCCCACTGAGGGGCAGTAGAATAGTCACAAAACCCCAGAGGCATACTAGTCAATTCAGCTCTACAGTAAGGAGCCATGATCGATGGCATTCACCAATTTCCCTGGTCTAAAGACTTTCACTCCATCAATCTCAAACCTTAGCATGAGAGCACAGGTTACTGGGAAGAAAGAGAAATTAGCTTCCTCAAGTCCAGGAGAGGCAGCTGAAGCACACGACTGCCTAATGCCCACTTCTCCATCACACGAGAAAGTCATATATAAGATTGAAAGAACCCAAAAGCTCCCTTTAACCATCTCGTTCTTTAGACAAGTTCTTCTTGCTGTCCTCCTTGTGTCTAAATTCTTCCTCCCACTATATAGTTTTGTCCTGCCAAGAGAGAAGATAAAGGCATTGGCCATTTTTATATCCTTCTTGACTATTATCAGGATCATTGGTGTTCTCAATGACACTAGAAATTGTAGGTGGTAAATTCAATGTGTCTAAAGATGGCCTACAGAAAGGACATAGTTCTATCCTTTACTTTTTTTTTCTTTTTTTTAAAGCTATCAACAACCTTCGGTTAGCCAACCTGTAAATGCCATGCCATCCCAAACCACAAATGCTAACCCCACTCCAAGGACTCCTGACCATGAAATCCAAGGATCAAAAGAAGCATTGATTCAAGATTTGGAGAGAAAGCTCAAATGCAAGGACACCCTTCTTCATAATGGGAATCAGGTGGGCAAACGATCGGTTTCTTACAAAAGACCAATTAAACTGTTGACAAACCTGATTCCAATGAGAAAGTTCTGAGGCTGAAGCTGTAGCTCACTGGTAGAGCATTTGCCCAACATAAGATTGATAACTTACTACATGACAACTCCACATACTTCGGTCTCTCATAGATCTATGCCCATAAAAGCAGCAGGAAATAAGATTTGCTTCTTTCAAAAAGGAACATTTGCTTGCAATTCCTTATTGAAGTCCACCTTTTGGTTTTCAGTAGTCAATGTATGAAGGAAAAACAAAACAAAACAAATGCTCTAGATGATACAATGAAAAATTTGCCTTATACATAATTGTCTCAAAAAACTCAATGGCCTGGTACACTTCCTGCTCTTGAAGTTGAGAGAATGAAGGCAGGAGGATCAGGAGTTGAAAGTCAACTTTCACTAAATAATGAATTCAAAGCAATCCTGTGCTCCATGAAATCCTATCTCAATAAGTTAATAAGTAAGTAAGTAAGTAAATAAATAAATAACCATTACGTTCTCATAAAATGTCTGCTTACAAAGCAACTAATGGAAAATACTATCAACTCAACTTTTTTTTTCACTTTAGTGTACATTTTTTATGGACAAATAAAACCAGCTGTAACTGTTATATAAGCTCTTAAGATACAATTGCATTAGTCACTCATCTTTGATGACAAGGCTGTTTAGGAAATACGGAAAGTATGATTCAAAAACTAACACTGCAGTTTGAAGTTCTGACTTAGAGTAGTGTTTTCTAGAGATGTGCCTGTTCAAAAGCCTCTTAATAAATCCTCCCACTATCCTCTAGAGACTGACCTATGAAGAGAAGATGGCACGCAGGTTGTTAGGACCTCAGAATGCTGCTGCTGTGTTTCAAGCTCAGAACAGTGATGCCCAAGACTCTCCACAGGTAATTTAATATGATTGATATGTGGCCTTTGCTTTGCTTTTTGAGACAGGATTTAATTCAGGCTCTTTCCTCAGCTTGCTAAGTACCTAGGACTATAGAGGCACACAACTGTGGCCATCTTGAGGCACTTTTTGTAATTTGTAATGTTTTAAACTGTATTGGTTACAGATCTACTTCCTTTTGTGATGCCACTGAGTTTAAACACACCTTTTACTGAACAAACTACTAAAATGACTCTATTGAGTAACATCTCTAAAAATCTCATTTTCAAAAAAAGAAGAGAAAAGAAAAGGGTGGGGGTTAGCTTCAGGATACAGTGGATACACACTGACTTGCACTTCACCAAATAACAGCAGGTAACTCAAAGACAGAGGTGGAAAGGCAAACTGAAGGGTTGTTACCCTTTTCCTCCCCCCCTCCCATAAGCTGCCCTCTTAAATAGTCTACAAGGATATGAGCAACAGAGATGAAGCTGGGAGCTCATTGAGAAAATAAAGTTGAAATAAGAACAAAATGTATTTGTCTCCGTTAAGGGCAAATAGGCCAACTAAGAGGGATGGAGCAGAATCTAATGAGCGTGTAAGAAGTAGATCTTAGACACAGAAGAGTTCATTCATTCACTCCTTCATTCATTCATCCACCCATTCAACAAGTTTACATGTAGCTTCTGCCCTGTTGAACTCCGGTCATGGCATTGGCAGTTACAGCCAGAATAAGACAGCTCCATCTCTACTAGTTGAAATTACTCAAAAAACAAAATATTTAATATGTATGGCAGTGTTTAAAAGGAAGGTGACAGTACCAGGATGAGAAGATAGCAGCAGAGACATAACAAAGCAAGAAAGGATAAAGCTTACTTTCCTACACACTCCAACATTAATCCTAAATGATAAGAAATGTTGTCCAATTACAGTGTAACTATAAACAAAAATACAACTCCATTATTTTTTAACATATGTTAAAAAATAAGAGTTAGAGTTAGGGTTTTTTAAATTTATTTTGAAGATTTTGAGTTTTCTTAAATTATTAAGTTTGATAGTTTTGCTAAAAAGAAAATAGGCTGTTTGCTGAATTGATAAGTTGTTTTGACATTTTATTTAAGGACTCTTAACACTAGCCAAAAATTTATAGCGTGTTTAAAAAGCCAAAAATGCATTGGCTAAAGAGATGGATCCCAAATAGTTTGTGTTCAGGTTTTCTGTGCAGCTATTCAGAGTATTGGGGCTAAACTATATTTTCTACTTCTTTTCGATGTCCCTGTGCCAACTATAGCAACATTTATACAAAACAAACAATAAATATGTAATCAATTCATTCAATTATTATGTTCATTGATTCCTAATTTTATTCTCAAATAGAAATAATTTTCTGGCACTCAATATGTCATAAAAGGTAAATATTTTTTATTAATCAAGAAATAATTCATGTTTCAAATTTTCTTGTAGTTTTATCTGTATTTTTCATGGTGTCCAATGAGATTTTATGCCATGAGCTAAACGGGGAAGTATTTTCCAGTCTAATATGTGTTTACTGTTATTGGTGGAACTTCTCAGCAGTAGCTTGATACCCACTGCCTACTGCCAGCACAAGTGACCTCATGTCTATTCCTGCTTTGCTAAAGGACAACCTGTACTGTGTGTCCCCATGTCAAACACCAGAGGGACACATCATCTTTTATCATAAAACAGTCTTCTGAAAAGTGACTGTTTGGGCTCAGCTGATTTTCATAACTCACACCTGTGAAACCATTTTATTAATTCTGTGGGATTCCTACTAAAGAAACAGGCAGTTAGTCTGCTACATTTTAAATGTAGATATACAGAGCCGATCACAGGCAAACTAGAAACATCCCTCTCAACTATGATTACTTCTTTCTGCTTCATTTGAAAAGACCAATTGCATGTTAACTTCCTCAATTTATTTTCATCTCAAGCAGCATAACCCAGAGCATGTGCGGCTGCAAGTTCCTACATCTCAAGTAAGGTAATTTTGCTTAATTTGTAAAGAGAGATATGTTTTGCCATCAAAAATATTTTCGCTTAAAATATAATATGTACATACAGCCTCCTAGTTTACTATACTCTCTCAAAACACAGTGTGGATTTTCTAACATCAAAGATGATGATGAAAAATTGTATGTCAATTTTCCAGGCTACCTTAACAGGAGTTTTTAAAAGAACATTTTAGTCCAATAGCCACGACAATGTTTCCATGTTAGATAACTTTGTCACAAGAAGGGAAACCCAGTACTAACTATGAGGTTCACATTGCTCAATTTAACGAAGGATTTAAAAGGGAGATGGTTCTTTAATTTGTACCAGATGTTTTTAAATTGATGAATTTCTGCCAGTAATCAAATAAGCCCCGAATGCATCACCCACAAGACCTCTCTCCATTGTCACCATGCCATCAGACCACACCAGAGGCTCTGGACTTGGTAACATGATGGCCAAACTGTCTTGTGTGAATGGAAAATCAAGGGCATTTCTGCACAATCATTACTAAACTGTTCTTGTAGAAGTCGATCATCCTCCAGAGCAGAGGCAAATGACCAGGATGCCATCCAAGAGAAGTTTTACCCACCACGCTTCATTCAAGTGCCAGAAAACATGTCGATGGAAGAGGGAAGGTTCTGCAGAATGGACTTCAAAGTAAGAGCTTCTAAAGGGCACGTTGGCGATGAGATACTATGTTTGGGGAAATGCGCCTTTCCATTTCTATACTGCTCCATTTCCCAACTTTACAGCTTGTCTCACAGCTTGAAAAAGACCAAGTACACTGAAAAGAAACACAAATTCTGAAGCTGAGTGGGCACACGTGCAAATCCTGACTGAGCCACTTTCCAGCTGTGTATACTTCAACAAGTTGTTTAACATCTCTGTGTTTTGTCACCTGTGAAATGGGAACCACAAATAGTAGTGATGCAATAAAGTTAGGAAGAGTAGCTGAGTAAACAGATCTACCGAAGGGGTGCACATGCATGCGCGCGCGCGCACACACACACACACAGAGGAGCATCTGTACTTAATCACTTTTAGAAGAGGCTGCATTACATTTGGATTATCTGAATGCTGAGAACTCTTCCTTGTATAATATTTTTCCAGATGCCTTATCAGTGAGAGTTGCTATTCAGGTTAAAGGTCTTTATACAAAAACATGTAAAGAACTAATGCTTATATACAAAATTGCAGCTCAAGAGTTCTGTTTTCTAAAGCTATTTGTTAAATTGGAAGTCTCACATACTTGTCCTGTGGGACTTCACTTGGTGTCACATTTAGGTAGGCTGGCAGTCATTGCTTGCAAATTACTTGTGGGACATAAAGCATAAATTAATGTTCTAGATAAAGTAGTTAAAAGAGGTCTTTAAAGAGCCTGAGGCTGTATTTGAAAGAAGTAGATGTAGTCTGAAATAGTAAAAAAAAATATATTAACTTGAAGTTTTTAATTTAAAAATAAAAATTTATAATAAGTACATGATAACTCCTGCTTTGCATTTTCAACCACAAATCCAGATGATGAAACTGTTAAAATCATAAATAGAAAACTACTCTATTTTGCTTTTAGGTGAGTGGACTGCCAGCCCCTGATGTGTCATGGTATCTAAATGGGAGACCGGTGCAATCAGATGAGCTGCACAAAATGATAGTGTCTGAGAAGGGCTTTCACTCACTCATCTTCGAAGTGGTCAGAGCATCAGATGCAGGGTCATATGCCTGCGTGGCCAGGAACAGAGCTGGGGAAGCCACCTTCACAGTGCAGCTGGATGTCCTGGGTAAGCCTCCAGAGAGACCCTTCAATGGCAGCACCTCTGAAAAGGCAGAGTATTAGGAAAAAAATAGTTTCAAAGGAAATCCCAGAGGACTGCGTATTTAAAGTTGGCACCTACAGAATCTAGTTTGATGCCAGTTTATACTAAAACAACAAAAAGACATTTATGAGGAAACAATACAATTAGAATGACATATTTACCATTAGTTCTTTTTTTTAGAATGGTAATAAGACAATAATAAAATTTTATTTTAATTCAATTTTGAGAAGAGTGAGTGAGAGGTTTGTTTCACATATCCCAAGTCACAGTCCATTGAAGGGAGCCAAGGCAGAAACTGGAACCTGGAAGCAAAAACAGAAGCCGAAGCCGTGGAGGACTCGGCTCACTACTGTCTTGCTTCCTAGGGCTTACTCAGACTGCTCTCTCCCTCGCTCTCTCTCTCATTAAAATATAATTGCATCATTTCTCCTTCCTTTTCTCCCTCTAGCCCCTCCCACCCTCCCATGTTCTTCCCTTTCAGCCCTTCCTATGCCCCTCCCTTGATCCTCTCAAATTTATGGCCTCTTTTTCTATGATTATTGTAGATGATAGATCGATAGATAGATACATAGATACATAGATACATAGATACATAGATAGATCCTCTGCTGGGTCTGGTTAGTATTGCTATTGGTATATAATTTGGAGCTGACCATTTGGTATTTTATAACTGATTAGGGGCTCGTCCCTTGAGAAGACCAGTTCTTCCTACTTCAGTTACCTGCAGCTCTTTATCAAAGGATGGAGCCCTGTGAGGTTCCCCCACCATATTAGCCTATCTATTGGTGTCCTCCTTGTTCAGGTCTTGTTTAGGCAGCCATATTGTTGAGGTGTCATGGCTGAAGGATATTTCTAGTCTGTGCTGTGAGACACAACCTCACAGCAGATTTCCCATTCCTCTGGTTCTTGCGATCTTTCTGCCCCCATTTCTGAAGTGTTTCCTAAGCTTTTGGTGCAGGTGTTGTGTTGTAGATATATCCACTGAGGCTGCATACCTCACAGTCAGTTTTTCTCATACGTTGACTAGGTATATGTTTTTGTTATTGTTTCACTCTACTACAAAGAGAAGCTTCTTTGATGAGGAGTAAGAGCTACACTTACTTGTGTGTGTAGAGATAAGTATTCAGAGTGAAGTAAGGAATTATGCTGCTCTAATAAAGTGACAGCAGTAAGTTTTCCTTTAATCCCCCATGAACTCACTAGTCTCAAGAAGCTGGCTAGGTTTCCAGTACCAGGTGTGGTTTCCTTCCCCTTGAGTCAATGCTAAGTGTAGTCAGAGAACTGTTGGTTACCGCCAACACATGAGGGTCATTATTGCACCTTTAGGTAGATCTTGCAGTGCTGGTCATTGTTTATCAGAGCCAGGTAGAACTATTGACTACTTCACCCTTTGCCAGTTAGCATAGTTCCCTTTGGTACTATGAAAGCTAGTCCTGGGAAGGAGGTTTTCTTTCTTTTTTTTTTTTTTAATATATACTTTTATTTTATTACACATGTGTAAAACAAACTACATACAGCAGGGAGAACCATGTGACAATCATGAGGATTCTATTATATATGTTACATTCATAGTGACTTGAATCCTGCTATTTCCCCTCTCTAGGGCTTCCTTGGCCCCTCCCCCATAGTGTTTTGTTTTGCTTTGTTTTCCTTTTCTGGTTTCTGCAGTTACTACTCACATCTTAAGATTTGGATCCAGGAATCACATCTGAGAGATAATATACTAAGTTTTTCTTTCTGGGTCTGGGTTACCCCACATAATACATCTTTTAAATTCCATTCATTTATCTGCAGATATCATTATTACTTTCCCTTCCACTGAATATTATGTCACAATGTATATGTACACATTTGTCACCTGAAGGACGTTTAGGTTGTTTCCATTTCTTAGCTATTGTGAATAGAGCAGGAATGAGCATGGCTGGACAAGAATTGGCAGAGAGAATGATATATAATTTTAGAGGGAGCAAATAAGATAGTATAAGCATTTGTTGATATAACTAGAAGAGGATTTCAAAGTAGGAATCTAATAATTTATCTGCTCTATAGTCTGCAACGTAGCCATCCTGAATCATACTGGTACAGAATTGTCATAGACTGTCATAATGCAAATTCCTACTTGAAAAGTGAAGAGTAAGTGATAATTTTTTAGGAAAGTGGCATCCAATTATAACGACCACCACCTCCTGAACAAAGTGCTTATGTCTTTGGGAAAATAGGGTCTGACAAACTGTCACCTAACACTATGGAAGCATAGCTCTATAAAAACTCATATCTGTTTTTAAAATTTTTTACAATTTAAGTACTTCAAATGTACCATATTTAATGCATTAAGCTATGGTATTATCTCACAAGAAATATTTAATGAATCATTGTTTGTGATATAAAAACCTGATTGGGTTAAAAGATGGACAATGTTCCTAAGCTTATATTCTGTCTACATCAGTGAAAGATTTTTAAGATCATACTAAAGACTTAGGGACCACAAGCAGAGCAAACAGGGAGTGAGCTGGGAATAAAACACACATGCAGATGTGCACCCAGTACACACACACACACACACACACACACACACACACACACACACACACACCACGCCATTAAGCTTTAGGTAAATCATATTTGTGCCAGCAGCTTCATTTTTTAAAAAAAAAAAAATGTTCTATCTCATTTGAAAGAGACCCTGGCTAGAATCCATCTACTCTCTTCATTTCTCCTCTAGAGGAGCCAGCTTCAGCGTTCAGTCAGCATTTCCCATTTCCTCTTGTTGTAGGTGGCGCTGATGATCACTGACACCTGCATGTCATTATCATTTTTCAAAGTCTCTCCTCTTTCATAGATAGATCTGGCACCACAACCTGGAGTTTGTTTGGTTTTTGGTGTTTTGGAGAGTGTAGGAGAGTGTAGTTAGCAATAGATAAAACTGAGGCCCAGAGAAACGAAACAAATTTTTTCCAATTTTACATGGCTTGTGGAGATTTCATTTTGTAGGGTCAAGCCCACAGCCCTGCGCATGTGGGACTAATCTTTCACTGCTAAGTTGCATCCCCCAACAGGGCCATGAATCGTAGCTGTTTGTCTCTCTTCCCATTATATATACTGCTTCGCTGTAGATGAAATGCCTTATGTCTTTAATGAAACATGGTTACCACTTCAATAGATCATCATTTTCCATTTTGAGAACTCTGAATAGAGTAGAGTACTAATGTATGTTACAATATGTTATCTAACAGTGGGGGAAAAAAACATTTAAAATCCCGTATTTCTTTGGAAAGCTTCAATGTTAGCATACAAATTTTATAATGTTTTAATTTGGCTTCATACTGTCTTTATTGATTTCTGACCAATATCCAGCAAAAGAACATAAAAGAGCACCAATGTTTATCTACAAACCACAGAGTAAGAAAGTTTTTGAGGGAGAGTCGGTGAAGCTAGAATGCCAGATCTCAGCTATCCCTCCACCAAAGCTTTTCTGGAAAAGGAACAATGAAATGGTCCAATTCAACACGGATCGGATAAGGTGAGACAAGACGTTCTTGACTGCTGTGTACATTGGCTGGATGGATCTAGTTATACTTTTTACGCACATTGTAAGTATAAATTATACAATTGTCATCTTGGGTTGTCTGTTCTTAAAAGTGCATAGTGAAGTCAGGTTCAAGTAATCCTAAAAATAAGGCATAAAAGAGCCTAGAATTCACCTTTTGTTGGCAATGAAGAAACATAGCTGCAGAAAATAAATGACATAAAAAGGATTAAAAGGGAACTGCTGGGTGAGGGGGTTCTTGTGCTTGCTAGACAAATTGTCTACTACAAAGTTATACCTCCACTCACAGGTTGGGTACCTACCTTTGGGAAAAAAATCAATAACAACTTAGCATTTATTAGGCACAGTCTTGACATTTTTAACAGTCCTTATGAGTTAGATTCTATGAGGCAGCAATATCACTTAAACTTTCACGTGAAAGCAAAAGATTTTACTTCCCGTCCCTTAGTTTTTGTTTGTTTCTTTCCAGTTTATATCATGATAATGCTGGAAGAGTAACCTTGCTGATAAAAGATGTAAACAAGAAGGACGCTGGCTGGTATACTGTGTCAGCAGTCAACGAAGCTGGCGTGACCACGTGTAACACACGATTAGATGTCACAGGTATGTCCCAGAGCAGCCCAGTTTAACCAGGAAGCTGAGAGACGCCAGGCTCAGCATCAGCATTGTGTGATGCATGGCAGATTTTCCTCCGCGATCATTTCCACCCCTTATCTGTCAGAACTACTAAGTTCAGCTGGTACATTATAAACCACTTTTCTGAACTGATTTTTTTTTTTAATTCGTTTCAGCCCGCCCAAACCAAACGCCCCCAGCTCCGAAGCAGCTGCGTGTTCGACCAACTTTCAGCAAGTACTTAGCTCTAAACGGGAAAGGTTTGGATGTGAAACAAGCTTTTAACCCTGAAGGAGAGTTTCAGCGGTTGGCAGCTCAATCTGGACTCTACGAAAGTGAAGAACTTTAATAATTTTGTCCACAGTGGAAAACACAACTTCACTATTACCAATATTTCTGATGACGTTGTAGGGGGAAAAAAATCTATGGCTCTATTAACAGATTGTGGCTTTACTTAGAGCGTATAACTAACAGGCATTTATGATGTTATTTAGCCTGACTCTGACTCAGCCTCTCTCTGCTTACCTGTGAAGCCAACAGCAAAACTGAGTATACAGGTTTGTATTGTAAGAGGCTGTCTTAAGATACAGTGTCTTAACACTTAAGCCATACATATTTAACAACTACGAGTTGTGAACCAGCAACATTTTAAACACCGCTGATGCTTGCAGTAAAGTTTATGGGTATTGCTTAAGACAAGTGTATTTACCTGTTTTCTCTTGTAGGAATACTAACGTGATACAGCTTATCTGAGTGTTCTACAATTTCTTGTCAAAAGAATAAAATTCAAATAGTTAAAACAGGCTGGTCTCATCTTCATGAGAGTCTATAATGCTCTTCCTGATCAAACATGTGGGTTTTGTATGTGAAACAACTCTCAGGGGGAAAAAAAACTGTGAATAAAAAAATCCAGCATTTTACACATGCCCAGAGAAAGGCATGAAGCTTACGGCTCAGGCAGTTCCTTCTGAAAATGCCTCCCATGACTTACACTTCAAAGGCAGCCATAGTAACATCAGTCATAATCCTTAGTTTATGATTTTATGTTGACCCAAAAGAACTAGTTCAGTGGAACGAGAACCATCTCTAAAGGTCATCTTTAAGTTTTGTATATTTAATGTACATTTCAAGACTGTTTGGATGTTTGGCCTCACGTGTTTTTCAAACAAAATAACTTGCTGTGTTAGACCATCTAATTTTGTAACTCACTGACAGTGCAAGCACAGGAAGATACAAATCCTTTCATGAAACTATCTTAAGCAACAATGGCCGTTTCTTTGTCGTGGGCCACTAATGCACCAGCCTCTTCTGCTCCTTCAATGAAAGACAGTTCTTGACACTTGCTACTGTGTGGTCTAGTTTTGCTTTACATCTGCACAAACAGCATGTATACACGCCACTCTCCACTTCTTTCAGGGCAGTAACAAAAGTGTCTTTATGCTTGCTTTCAAACACCTCAGTGGTATTCGACGACATAGGCTACCCTGGAGAACTTTGGACAGAATTCCACTTTAGTTTTTCCTCTTTTACAGCTATAAGAATCCATACTGGTAGGTTTGAGGTTCCTTAATTCACAATTATTATTATTATTATTATTATTATTATTATTAGTAGTAGTAGTAGTAGTAGTAGTAGTAGTAGCAGCAGCAGCAGCAGCAGCAGCAGCAGCAGCAGCAGCAGCAGCAGTAGTATTGACCTTTTCTATAGTTTGCAAAGTTTCTGGACAAGATGTTGGTCTGAGTCCCAGGACTCTGTCAGCTACTGTAATGGCCACTGATCATATAACAGCTTCTGACTCTTAGTGTGTTAATGGATAGGAGGACACATGTGGATGTCAGTGGACAACTTAGCAGGAGCTGGTTCCTTCCTCCTCCCATGTAAGTCCCAGAGATGTCACTCATGTTGTCAGGTTTAGTGGCAAGTGCCCTAATGTGCTGAGCTATGTTGCTGCCCCAGCAACAACTCTTAAAAGCAACCAGATGCTGCAAGTAGCAGGGACAGCAAGGCCTCACAGCAAAGCATGTGGGCTTGGCATCCATGGACTTCGCTTCGACTTTGGGGTAAATTGTTTCATCTCTTAGCACTTTGGTTTCCTCTGACTACAGCTGAAAATGAATAAACATACACTAAATGTTAATAGTATTTAAGAAATATAAGACCATTATAATTAGTTATTATGACTTTTAAAGCCTATTGTTTTTAAGTTATCTGTATTATCTGTAGGGTCAGTATGCCCGGCTTGTAATCAATTATGACACTGACACTTGTTATATTTTAAAATAGCCTTAGTTAACCTGGGGCAGAACAGATATCAATCTTCTAAACTACTTCCCATAGTGGGGCAGATATGGGATACCTGCCTCAATCCCATGCCATCTGCTTCTACCAATTTCTATCAAGCTACCTTCCATCCATAATCCCAAATACTTGCTAATGTTCTTCATCTGGGACAGATTCTCCATCCACGCCTGCCATGTGCTTCTCCTCCATCTAACCCATGGCAGCCTTCTCCTCCTCCTCTGGTCTTCCTCCTTCCTCCTCATGGTGGTCTTTCCTTCTTCTCCCCAGGATTCCTCTCTCTCTCCTCAAGCCCCACCCATCTCATTTGCCCTGCCCAGTTGGATGTCTTTTTATTAATCAAAAGATGGGTCACAGAGACAGCTAGCAGTAATTAGCATCAAAATACATCAGACCATTCCCCCCCAACAGAAGCCCAAAGTCAGAAGGTGATGCCTACATGACAAGAGGCAGACCACCATTGTATGACACCTACATTCTCCCAGCATGCATTTTGTTAGGCCACAAGCATGCCAGCTGGCATGCACTTCCTAAATGAATTGGAGAATTTACTTGGGCATTTACAATCTTCTTCAGGCCCTTTTCTTCCCTGGGGACAGGAACCCTTCTGCTCTTACCCTCACTTGATTCATAAGATCTGCCTTCTGAAGAGTCTGAAATGTACTCATTAGGCGTGTCCTTAACTAAGAGCTTTTGTATATAAGGAGGGAACACTCCTTAAGCCAAAGCTATGGCAGGAATGACTAAGTAGGAGGTCAGTCTCTAAACATGTGAAATATGAAGAGAAAATAATTACATTTTTTAATGATTTAATTATTTTTTATGTGCATTGGTGTTTTGCCTGCGTGTATGTCTGTGTGAGGATGTTGAGTCCCCTGGACCTGGAGTTACAGACAGTTGGGAGATGCCATGTGAGTGCTGGGAGTTGAACCCTGGTCCTCTGGCAGAGCAGTTAGAGCTGGTAACCCCTGAGCCATCTCTCCAGCCCCAGCACTTACATTTTCTATATATTTTATTTTCTGAGTAAAATGCTATTCTTTAATGAAAGGGAAAGTATACTTTAGATTTCTTCATAGCATTTACTACTGACTGCTGTAGTTTGTATATTTCCCTAGACTTTATGACCTAGGAACTTGGCCCCCAATGAGGTAATGTTAAGAAGAGGGCCTTTAGGAAGGGATTGGGTGGTTGGGAGCTATTTGGCATTATCAACCTACAGACATGCATACTTGTCAATTACAAATACATATCACAGGAAAACTCTTTGAATAAGAACATTCTATAACCTGCCTGACAGAGATGAAGATCTAATGAGACACGTGAGTCTCTCAGTCTATGAGACTGTTGAAGCAGCCTAGCCCACAGAAATGGGAATTCCCTCAGCAATCTCACTCTGAGAAAAGAAGAAGGCCTCAGCCAGAAGGGAAGCTGTCTCCCAGAAAGAGATTTAACACAGTTGTACCAACTTGTGACCTTACAGTAAGCATCTGAAGCCCAGATGGTGAGGGGCGGGGGAACCACACCTTGCCCAGGCTGCTTAATTATGCATATCCTTGCCCCCTAGTTTAACTTTAATTTCACTTCAGGACCCCAAAGTGGAGCTCAGAGGTATACTGGATCTCTTCATCCCTCTTCCCAATGAAGCCAATTTCAATAAAAATCTCCCTTTTCTCTTCCACACTTCAGTTGTTTTAATTGGGTTGTTGAAGATAGATGGCTGGACCTTATATGGGGCACAGATTGTGACCACCACATTTAATACTAAATCCTTGCAGCATTTTTAAAAGATGTATTTATTTATTTTGTGTATGTGAACTGCATGTGCACCTGAAGGCCAGAAGAGGGCATCAGATCACATTATAGGTGGTTGTGAGCCATTTCTCCAGCCCCAGAGCATTTTTTTTTTTTTTTTTTTTTTAAACCCGGGAAAAGATGAAAGTAATTTAAGTCTGCATCAGTAGGAAATTGAACTGGCCAGTATTAAGTGGCAGTTAAAATAAATGATCAAAAGCATAGTATAAATTGAATTCGAAATTTATAAATATATGTTTGAAGAGGAAAGAATTTGTACAACGATGATGAGTAGAGGAAAATAGCACTCAAGCTTTGGAGTGGGGAGATGGCTCAATGGGTAAAGTCCTCAGTCCTCCATTCCTTAATGAGTAAAGACTGGTGTTCAAATGCAGAGCTCCCATGGAAGTGCCAACTGCTCATGTGTTGTGCCATAACACACACTTCGACTCATCCCAGAAAAGGAGCCGAGGACAGACCACAGTAAAGTTTGCACTTTTAAAAATACTTGAGAATCACATACAATAGTTTATAGAATGCCTCACCAAGAAGTGGAGAGAGGGGCCTCTAATATTTTTTAAAGTACATTATGGTGTTCTTATAGAGTGGGAACCATATTTTTAAAATGCTACGGTTAAGATTATACAGGTCTATGAAAATAATATGAAGTCCCTAGAATAGTGTGCCTAGATTAATGCCATTATTTTTATTGATAGGACTGGGGCAGTTCCATCATCATCATCATCATCAACAACAACAACAACAACAACAACAACAACGGGACAGTTCCATCAACAAAACAATAATCTATTTTAGCTAGGAAAGCTGGCAGTTGGGAGCCAGCCACATGTTGGTTTACCTGGGTTATTCTTTGTACTTGTATCTAAGAAGACCCAAGTCAGGTTTGCATGTCTTAGAATTAATCAGTCAACCATTGTACATTATGAAATGTCATATTTGCAAGTTACTGTAGAATGTTCATAATGAATTGAAAGCATCTTCTGTACTTCATACTATTATAAATGAGACCATGAGGGAAGAACAGAGCCTAGTGTGAGCTAACTTGTATGTTTTGTGTCATAAGGACTTAGCTGGAGATCAGAGCAGGCTATGTCAGCATTTGGCAAAGCTTCATTAGGTGAGATCTGAGTTAGGGTTGTAAAATGAGAGAACTCATTCCGCTGTGCAGTTGAGATTTAAAAGCAAGACCTTCCTCATGCTTGAAGCTGAAGAGATGGCTCAGCCTTTAAGAGCACTTGCTGGTATTGCAGAGGACCTGAGTTTAGTTCCCAGCACCCACATGGCAGCCCAAAACAGTAACTCTAGTTCCAGGGACTCTGATGTCCTCGTCTGGTTTCTCTGTGCACTATGAGCACTTAATATATGTCCATGCATGCAGGCAAAAACATTTACACACATAAAATAAATTGATTTTATAAATATTTAAAAGTAAGGCTTTACTCACGTTACACTTTTGTTCTGGGCTGAGAAAGATACACTCCCATCAATTCTCAGCAGTGGATTTAACAGCGACTTGATGGAAGAGACATTTGGACAGTGGGGAAGCTAAGGTTTTCAGACGTCCATACTTAGCTCCTTTCCTGTCCTGAGTTTTGAGCAAGTTGACCAACAAAATGAGGTTAAGGAGACTATCTGGCCCTTCAGAGTCTCATGTTACTTGTAGAAAGGAGAAAACCTCACTCAAATGTGCAGAGAGGAAAACATGATCTTACTGAACATAGAAGATTCGGGCTTAGTAGCTGCCAGGAAGTTGCAACAGCCAGTGACTTGCAAAGACAGAATGAGAATCCACATTCTCTGCCTTTCTAGTTCTTTTTTCTCTTTTGCTTTTGGTTTTGGTCTGTCTCTTCTCTCTGTCGTGTGCCTTCTTCTGGTTACTTGCATGCACATATCCTGTAATGTTAGTTATTATCCATAAAAACTCTAGGTATATTTTCCTTTTGCATTTACGATCCATTTCTTGAAATTTACACTACAGGGACACGCACACACAAATGTGAAAAAGTAAAGTGTAAAGACACACTCATGCACACAATCTACTTCTTGAAATTTGTGCTGTAGGAGCACACACATACACAGATGTGTAAAAAATGGAATATAAACACACACACACCAGTATCCTGTAGTTTTGATGAAGCAGTTCAAAAAACATAAGTAAACCAAGAAGCCTAAAGTCGGTTCTCTGAGATGGCTGCTGCTCATAAGATGTTGCATAGGAGGAACTGACAAGAAGGCACAGCCAGGTGTCCAGACAGAAACAATAGATAGGGGAGAACTTAGGTTTTCCCTGTGCTGAATGCATAAAGCTACTACTTTTCTTTTCTCTATGGCTTAAACTTATGTATTTCTTAAATGTCCATTTTGTTGTTGTTGCTCTGGCCAAGAAGGACCCCTAGTAACACCCTAGGCAACCACAGGCATGCTCTTCCCTCCTCCTTACATCAGCTTCTTAGAAGAATAGGGTATGGGGATAGCTTCAGCCTAGGATTCAGAAACAAACTTGGGCAACACAGATTCAGTACATAAGTAAATAAACGTAGAAGGCTAGGGTTGTAGCTCAGTGACAAAGCATATGCCTAGCAGCATGTGACTCTGACCTTCACCCTTGCAAACTTCTGAGTTTTCAAGACAAGGTTTTACTCTGTGCTCCAGGCTAGCCTGAACTAAGGAACTTCTTGCCTTGGCCATACATTGGTTTTCCCTTTTCCTTCTGATATATTGTAGCTTGTCATGGCATGTGGTTTCCTCTGGAAGTTTGTGAAGCATTTCCGGGAGCCCATGGAGACTCTTTTTCCTTCATCAATTGTAGGAACATATCAGCATAGAAGGCAGTGAGATAGAGGCAGCCCAGCCACTTAGCCACCACAGGGAGGACACTGGACTTCACATGCACTAGAAGTGATTTTATTTTGTGTTAGGGCACCATTGTGATGGTGCTTGCTATAACAAGATAAAACCAAGGCTATCTAATGACAATATACTATGCATCCAATAAAGTGAATGAGATAGGCAGGCAGATGTGAATTCAAATTACAAATACCCAGAATATATTAAGTAAGAGGGGGACATAACCATGAATAAGATTACTGTTTGTGATTTAAAACAAACAAACAAAAAACTTCTATGAAGTAGGAAAGGCAGAAATGTTCTTTCAGATCTTCCAGATTAAATGATGCAAATAACACATAATAATTAAGGGCTGGAGAGGTGATTCTGCAGTTAAGAGCACTGCTGCTCTTTCAGAGGATTCAGCTGCAATTCCATAATCCACATAGTGGCTCACAATCGTCTGTAACTCCAATTCCAAGGGATCTGACACCCTCTTCTGGCCTAAGTGTGCCCCACACATGTACCAGACATAGATGCAAGCAAAACACCAAAACACATAAAAACATTTTTTTAATTAAATAAGAAAAAGATATGGCAACTACTGCACTATACATCTTGGACTGACTCCTGAACCAAAACCAAGGGTATTTTTCTTTTGTTATAAAAGATATTAATGAAATAATTAGTGAACTTTGGGTAAATACATTGACTTAGCTATTCTTATATCATGATCAAATATTTGTAGTGTTAGATGAAATAACCACAATTTGTTGGTAGTATGTTTGATTTGGAAATGTTAAAAAAGAATGAGCACCCTCTGCTGGTAAGAGCTAAGAAAGACGTCTGGTTTTCTTCGATTCAGGCACTGGCTGAGTCTAGGCAGAGTAGGAAGTGGAGAGGTGGTGTCAGCTCTGCACAGTTAGGGCAAGCCAAGCTGACTATCTTAGCAGTCAGTGACTTGGGTGTATTTCTTGGGTTTTCTTGCTGTTGTTGAGTATAAAATCTTCCAAAGAATTCAATATGAGGTATTACTTATGATATGGCATCACAAGAAAGGGGCAACTTGAAGAACAAATGAGAATTTTAGAAAAGCAAAATCCCCTCCCAGCCCAAACAAAACAAAAACCACCCTAGAAGATGAATTGGAGAGGTTCTCCAAGACAGGGCAAAAAGATAAAGTCAGAAGACTGAAGAGCAGCCCTGCATTTTCCCCCTTGAGCCCAGGTGGAAGGGATCGAAGCTATCCTTTGGTGGCTGATGAGAGGATGGGCCAAAGCTGAAAAATAGTAACCTGATTATATCTGAAGAAAACAAGATTGATGCAAGTTTCTCAGGCCAAGAATAGATGTAGAAGTACTAATTAGGCAGCTCTTTCAGGAATGTGGATAACTTATGCACAGAGAGCCAGAGAGCGGATTGAACAAAATGTAAGAGGAAAACAACAACAACAACAAAAACCAGGGAATTAAATGGTAGAGGAAACTGAACATGTGACAGAGAGGGTAGGTTGGGTGGGGGTGGGGGTGGAACTCGGGGAGGGAGGGGTCAGATGAAAGGGGAAGAACAGATGGATTCGATTTCTCCAAGTTTCCAGAATGAATTAGACTCCATTTAGCAACATGAGCAATGCCGTGAGAGCAGGCAGGTTGAAGAGCTGTGTTTGAGTATAGGGAGTAGAGTAGATATCACAAGTTTAATTGCTATTTTCTGAATTCTCGTTTGGTGTCAAATGGAGAAACTTAGTTCCTATTACAAAACTGGTTAGGGTCAGAGTCTAGGCCCTTCAGTAGCGTTAAGGAGCTAACAAGCTGCTTGTCCTCCACAGGCAGTTAAAGAAACAAGCAACAATTAAGCAGAGAAAGTTGATGTTTTCAATGTGTTCATGTTGGGAAAAGGAGCAAAGAGGTCCAGAGAAACCTTTCCCTTCAGTCTACCTTTGGCGTTCTGACGTGAGATTTATATTTAAATACTCGAAGAGAATTGTGCCCAATTAAGTAGTCAAGGTCAAGCTGTGGCTCTGCTCGTAACTCACCTACCTTTGTCTTGGCATCAAGGAATCCTGCAAAGGGGTCCCACAAACTTGTAGAACAGGAGCTCAAAACTTCCTAGCAGTAGAAAGAGCCCAAGGTCAAAGGCGGGGGTGGGGGTGGGGTGGGGGGGTAAGTGGTTGGGAATTCTCTTCTTGGAAATGCTCCTCTGACTGGCATCAGGTTTCAAACATAACTTTTCCCCCCACTTTCAGCTTACAGGAAGAAATTCCAGTTCTTTGTTGACCACTGTTTTAATACTCTGATAATCAAGTAGAGAGGAATAAGTATTTTTCCTTGGAATCTTTGCTCCTTTTAGGAGTCAAGACGAACCTCATTTAGAAGAAAGAAAGAAAGAAAGAAAGAAAGAAAGAAAGAAAGAAAGAAAG
>OU015744.1:41347238-41380841 GCA_907169655.1 Acomys percivali | reverse complement strand
GTGTGTGTGGAGGGGAGGTGTCTAGAAAAGGAGCTCAAAACTTCCCACAGTGTAGTAGAAAGCGCACGCCACACGCAGGCGCGAAAGTACCGGCGTGCGCTCAGTCAAAGGCGGCGGGAAGTTGCTCTTAGGAGCAAGAACCGAGAAGCCTGGGGCGCGATTGGAGCCCACGGACCAATAAACAAACGTCTCATTGGCGAGACGCGCGCAGGCGCGAGCCTCCCTGCTCGACATTGGGCCCGTCCTAGCAGAGGGGGCGTGGCTCCAGGGCTCCGCCCCTCGCCTCGGCCCAGCCTCGGGGTCCGGGCGGAGGGTTCCAGTGTCCGCGGGCCCTGGTCTCGGTGCTGCTCTACGGTGCCGGCTGCGCGGAGCCGGGATGCGCTGTGCTTGCTGCGGGTCCTCATCATGGAGACCAAACGTCTGGAGATTCCCAGCAGCGTCCTTGACGATCTCTGCAGGTACGAGCGCCTCACCTCCGCCTCTGCGTTCCCTCAGCCTACGGGCGGCCCCGACCTCTGTTCTCCCTCCCCTCCCCACCCCACCCCTCGGTTCCGCTTTGCGCCCCAACCTCGGTTCTCTCTCACCATTTCCAGGTTCCTCTTTGCGCCCCAGCTTCGGCTCTCCATTAGTCCCCGGGTCTCAGCACTGAGCCCGGGCCTCGGCTCTTCCTCCCTGTCCCCGGGCCCCACCCACTTTGCGCCCCGGCCTTGGATTCTCCCCCATTCCCTGTTACCTCCCGGGCCCCCGCTTTGTGACCCCGGTCTCAGCTCTTACCTCTTCCCCGGGTCCTTTGCGCCCCCCACCACCCACCCCGGCCTCGATTCTTCCCCATCCCTGGGTCTCGCTTTGCGGTCTGGGCCTTACTCTTCCCCAGCCCAGGGATTTTTGCAGTCCCGGGCTCGACTCCCCATTCTTAGGTCCCACTTTTCCGCCCTGCTCGCTGATGTCCGACGCCCATTCAGTCCCCAAGTCTTTCGGTTTATCTTTCTCTTGGCTCCTCCACCGTGGAGCACTGGAATCCTTCGTTTCTTCTTTAAAGCTATTCTGCATTTTCTGCAAGTGATCCCCTAGTGGTTTTCGGCCCAGTCCCTTCTATGAAGTGTGTGGGGTTTTCCCACTTGCCTCTGACCTATGGTTTTCTTCCTCCTCCCTTCGTCTTTTCTCCAATTACATAGGTAGAGCCCACTGTTTTGGTTTCGGTTTTATGATCTCAGGCACCTGGGTCTACACTGGGAACAATTTTCTAACCTAAGCTTTCTTTGTTCACCCGTAGCATTTTCTGTAAAGAATTACTCTTTTCAGAATTTGCCCGGATTTATCTTTGAGAACGAGAGGAGAAATCCAAGAGTTCCTTCTCTTGACTCTCTTGATTTTCTTAACTTGTCAGGAAATGTTCACCCTGTCTTCACAGGACGAATGAATTTCTGCTGTCTTGTCAGCGGTAGTTGCAGTCAGCCAAAAACGTGTTCATGGTATTTCCTTCTTTGTCGAAGTAAAGTTCCTGCTACATTATTTCCAAGTCGTTGCTAATGCATTTGGACTGTGTGAAATAATTTATTAGATTGTGAATGCTGGCTCATATTCACTTCTAGTATCTACGCTTAAACTCAGTGGTAGTTCCACAGTTTAGCTGTTTGCTTCTGGCTCAGACCAGAGGAGGGCGTCTGATGCCTGGAATTGGAGTTAGAGTCCATTGTGAGCAACAGAAAAGTGGGGTGCTGGGAACTAAACTTGAGGGCTTACTCTGAGCCATCTCTGCAGCCCCTCACGCTGCTTAAAATTTTAAGGAGCAAAATTTGCTTTGTTTGGTGTTCCCCTCACATATATTGAACCAGCTCTTCAATTGGTGCAGTGATTTCCATTTTTATCTGGGCAAACAGATTTCAGGATTGATTTATACATTTATCCTAATGGTGAAAATCAAGTTTGAAATCTTCCTTTTCCTCTATATCACATGAATGTAATGAAAAGTCAAGTCAAGCATTTTAAATGTTGCAGAAGTACATGTAGAGTGCTTACATAGAGCAACTGTATAGTTAATATGCTCTTAGCACTCACTGCGTTCCTAGCATCCACATGACAGTCTTTGACTGTTTGTAACTCCAGTTCTGGGTTATGGGACTCCCTTTTCTGAACTCCAGGCACATGGTACACATAATACATATAAACAAGCAAAAACATTTATATGCATAATTTTTTAGATGTCATTGTAATTCTTTGGTGTTGGAAGAACTACAATTTTTTTTTAATATGGTATTTGAATCCATAAAAGTTACAAGGATTATATCTTCTGTAGTCCCAGATTTGGTAAGAAAATAACTTAATGCGTGTGGATGGGTAGATTAGAAGAATTTGAGCCTAAAGTGGGATTACAGAGTTGTGATCTTCATTTCCTTTATGATTCCCAGTTGTTGTCTGTTTGTTTGTTTTCACAGATGCACATTTTATAGTTAGAAGAAAACATCAAAGAGTTTAGGGAAGTGAGTAACTATGGGTTATTAAGGATGAATGTTGACATAGAAAAGATCCAGAAACTTCATAGTGTTTCACAGGCATCTATAACTAGTCTTCCTGGGAGTGTTTGGGCTAGCTTGTGTATTACTTGGGATTGCATCATTTGAAGAAGTGATATCAGCTGTTGTGATTGTGGATTTGCCCATAGAATGATTACATTCTGATGTGCAGCCAGTATGCTAAGCTGCTAGTAAGTGTTAAAGTGTTCGGCTCCAGCGCTGAAGCAACTTTCTTACATAAATCTTATTTTACACCGATCTTTTTCAGCAGCGTGGTCTGCTCAGCTCTTAGGGTAGATGGTCGATAAACTAGCCTTGTCTTTAAACTACAGGTTTTAAAAGTAACCTTTTTCAAATGAACAGTTTGTCTCTTTCAATTTATTTGTGGCTTTATGTTAAAAAGTCAAGCCCAGATGTAAAACTCAAGCCATAAGGAAATTGTTATTGGAGGAACTGGGTTATTGTCACTGCGCGTGTGGATGGCGGCTTTGTGGAGTGGCTGCTGCCCTTTCACCTTTACATGGGCTTTGCAGGCCTGATGCAGGTCTGTTGGCTTGCTTTTATAGTTGCGTTTGATTCTCTAGAGCAGCGCTTCTCAACCTCCCTGACACTGTGGCCCTTTAATACAGTTCTCAGGATGTGCTGACCCTCAACCATAACCTTATTCTGTTCCTACTTCGTAACTGTAGTTTTGCTGCTGTTAGGAATCATAATGTGGATGTTGGATATGGGATCCCAAAGGGGTTGTGGCCCACAGGTGGAGAACTCCGGGGTGTCCACAGTGGGAGCCTCCTGCATCCCTGCTCTCAACACCACTGTTTCTGTAGTCTGTCCTTATCGAAGCTTCAATTATAGTGTGTGCTACACACTTCCTGTTGTGCTGAAAAAAGACAGTATGCCAGAGGCATGAGGATAACAGCAGTTATCAGCCCTAAACAGACACAGATTTTTATTCAAGAAAATATGCTGCAGAAACAGAAATTAAATAGACAAAAATTGAGTTCTTAGAGGAATCCCCCCACCCCATGAGAGGGAATTGGAATTCTTCTGGAACAGTTAGCCTTGGGTGTGCTGCTTGTGTGCTGTCCATATCTAAGTGGGTATTGCTCTCTCTAACTGAGTAGCAGGCACAAGATGTTGAGATAGGGTGTCATGTTTGCTGGGCTGGCCTGTGGCTCCCATGAGAGAGTTATGTGTACTGCATTGTCCTCTGATATTATACAGCCAAGGATGACCATGCATTCCTCAGCTGCTGCCCCCACCTCCTAGGCATGTGCCCCATTTATTAAGTAATAAATTTTATAGCACTAGTTGTCTTTCTTGTGACTGGCCATCTGTGATAAGGCACCATAGGTCTTTAGGAGTTAGGCTTCAGATTTTTTTTTAATTTTATTAATTTATTCAGATTACAACTCAATTGTTATCCCATCACTTGTATCCTCCCATTCCTTCCTCCCTCCCGCTTTCACCCTATTCCCCTCCCCTAGGGCTAAGACCGAGGGGGGCCCCACTATATGGTCATAGGCTATCAAGTCTCATTTTGGTAGCCTGCTTATCCTTTCTTTGAGTGCAGGCTTCAGATATTTTTATAAGAACATCACAAGCCAGGCTTCTGGTGGTCAAGGACTGATTATTAAAGAGTGGGATTGTTAAAGTAACTGATTGGCAATGAGAGCCTGGCTTAAGAGGCCACCATCTTACAAGACTGCCCTTTCAACTGGTAGGTGAGAACGCACAATAGCATTTCCTTATTATCGTCTATGAGAGTGTTAGTGGTGATAGGTCCAGGCTCACTGGAAATTGTGTGAAGAGAGACACTACAACCCTTTAATGCAGTTACCATGTTGTGCTGACCCTCAACCATAACATTATTTTGTTCCTACTTCATAACTGTAGTTTTGCTACTGTTTAGAAATTGTAATGTGGATGTTGGATATGTGATCCGAAAGGGGTTGTTATGATGCTAGTGATTGTGGAGAGAAAACCTGTATCCAGTAGAAGCCCAGTGATGTTTGAGATAAGTGATGACCGTGGTCCAGAATAGTCTAAGAAGTCTTCCTGAAGACTTGAGTAAATTAGCTAAGTTGGGTTAGGTCCTGGAGAATGTCTAGGGACTGAGGGGAGAGAGCTTGTAAAATTATACCAGGAATTCAGGAAGACAGGAGAATGGACCCTGGCCACCCACTGGGGGTAGACGTAATAGAAGCTACAGGTTTACCCACATCTGGACAGAAGAGAGGACTGAGCTCTCCAATGTTCTCCCAGAAGTCTGCTTTTGAGTGGTTTGATTTGGTTTGGTGTAGTTTGGTTTTTTTGAAGCAGGGTTTCTCTATGTATTCATGGATGTCCTGGAACTTTTGTAGACCAGGCTGGCCTCGAACTCACACTGATCTACCTGCAGGCTGCACCACCATGCCTGGCCTGAAAGGTTTTTAAATTAAATTAATTCTCCATGTTATTGTGAGGCTGGCAGCCTCCAAAAGTAAAGCCAGTCTGGGTCTGTACTATCCCAATGGGTGGCCTGGATCACCTGTGCCATAGCATGCTCAGGCAGCATGAGCTGGTAGGTCTGCCTCAAGGACAGCCAGAAGTGCGCTGAGGACTTGGCAGCAATGTGGTATCTGAGGTTCAGCGGGAGTTGAGTGACAGAGCTCTAGGGAGTTGGAGTAGCCCTTTCAGTAGTCTTCCCAGCAGATTGAGTGTGATGCCAGGGACCCTGGAGATAATACTTAACTTTGAACTCCGTTCACTCCCTGAATGAAATGAACAGGAAACACAGGCTGCTACCAGACTAGAGATGTGGGAAGCCAAAGCAAGGAATGATATGTACCCTGGGGACATGGTTATGGCTGAGGCCCCTTTGTTTTATTGCCTCTATCCCTCTAGTTACGGTGCACAGTAGAACTGGGAAGTAATCAGAGGCCTGTGAGTTAGATGCTTTTGCTGGTATGTTCCCCCCCACCCCCCATCCCCATCTCCTCTGTGCTGGATAAGCAGTAGAAGGGAGGAGGGCAAAGGATCCTCTCAAGATTGGCTCAACAACAGGGAGGAAAAGCTTCAGAAATGAACCTTCAAGCCTGAAGAATGCCTGTGCCTGTGAGGAGAGACTCGTTAGAATTTGGACCGACTTTGGCCTCCAGTGTGTGGCTTGATGAAATGTTAAGGCTCTTCCATTGGGAAGATTCAGGAAACTAGCTTATTTTCTGGGCTTTGTAACCTACCAGATTAGGGTCATGAAGCTGTAATCTAAAAAGCTTTTGTGCCTTCTAAGGGGTGTAGTGTGAGCGTGAGATTGAGAATGGACACTTAGCTGCTGCCCGTTGATCTGCTTGGGTGCTATCTTGATGGGCCTTGTTATATATAATGGTTACCTGGGTTGGATGCTAGGATGCTTCTAATAGGGCCAAAAACTTCATAGGTATGTGTGTCTTTGTTATTTTTCTGTTACTATAATAAACACCTTGACTTTCAAAATAAAATTTATAGAAGAAATTTATAACAATATAGAAGAAAGGGTTTATTTGGCTTACTGTTCAGAGGTTAGGTGTTTATGATGGAAGACTGGAGATGGCAGGTGGCAGGCAGTTGAGAGAGCAAACTTGAAATGAAACAAGTCTTTAAACTCTTCAAAACCTTCGCCCAATGACTTAACTTCTTCCAGCCACACCCTCCAAATGAGGCCAGCAACTGGTGACCAAGTAAGTATTCAGTAGCTGAGCCTGTGGGAGCCATTCTCATTCAAACCACCACAGCACGTTTAGGTTCGTTTCCCTTCAGACTGATCTATGTATCTGTTCACATGGGAAGCATAAGCTGAATTGTCTAAATATTGTCATTTCCTGCCTTAGTTGGAAACCCTGGTGAGAGCAGTTAGTGTGGACTCACTGGGAGGGCAGCTGCCTTCTCTGCTCTCCTTACTTACTGTTAGAAACCCTGAAGATCCACCGCATCCTGCTTCCAAAAACACTAGTCTCAGCTTAGGACCATGAAAAACCTTGTGAATCAGGTCTAGCACTGCAGGCAAGGTCTTGTCTCCACACAGGGCTGCTCCATAAAGACCTTGGGGTTAGGATATCAGGAAGGTGACAGAGTTTAAAGGTTAGCGGGGGTTTTGTAGTCTGCTCTGAGTTTATGTTAGAGCCTGGAACTTGTCTCTGTTTCATGAGAACTAGTGAAAGGCCACTAGGAATTGAAAGTTTAACTCAAGGATCTTCCAGTGATAACATGGAAGTCATTCTGTCAGTATTAGAGGCTTCTCCCTGCCCTCCCCCAGCCACAGTTGCCAGAGCACCTAGGCAGGGGAGCCCGCCCCAGGCCCCAGGTGTAATGACTTGAACCAGTAAGCACCTGGACTCTTGGAGGGCCCCCAGATTCGCAGCACTTAGTTAGAATTCTTAGCACCACTTCTTTTCACTCTTGCACATAGGTGAAAGGGTTCCATAAGAAGAGAAAGCCAATGCCAGGGTAGAGGTGAGTGTTGAAGGAGGTGTAGGGCCCGCCTCATTTCAGGGATCCCATCTGTTCTCTAGGTCTAGCTATTAGATTGAACTGGACATCCCAGAATTCCCCAAATTGTGCCTAAATTTGTCTTTAATAGACTTGTGAATGAGATCCCATAGTTAAAATGAGCTCCTTGTGGTACTGGAAAGGTTCCTTGTGTCTGGGGCTAGTCTAATTCCTAGGGGCTGCACCTCTTACAGGGAGGCTGGAGCCTGTAGAGGAGAAACCTTATAGCTACCTAGGACCAGTATTTGCAGGTCCAGAGAGCGTTCTGCCCTCAAGTGAGTATGTCAGCGCTATAGGCATAGGCTAACAGACCATCTTTGTACTGAAGGAGGCTACTCCTAGGGACTATTCAAAAGGTGGGGGCTATCCACAAAGCTAAAGGCAACCAGGGAAGCTGAGTAGAGTGTTCCTGGGATTAGGGGGATGCTGGCAACCCAGTCAGGGAATACAAAGGAATCATCCATTAGGTCTGGCCATAAATCAGGAGGTGCTGGCGTTGTCTCCAAGAGGGAGTGCGGATCGGGAACTGTGGAGTGGACTAGGAGCATGGTCCTAGACCACTCTGTGGGGCCATCTGACTTTACTGCAGAGATAGAACTGTTATAAGGAGCATCACATGGGTGCAGTGGTCAAGGAGCCAGGAATTTATCCATGAGGTGCTGTAAGATTTTCTTCACTTTAGACATTAAAGGACATTGGGAAAGTTTGGGCTCCTTGCGGGCAGTTGCGATGTGAGTGGCTATTATTGAGTGTACAGGAACGGGAGAATCCCAGACTGTGGAGGGAACTTTTTGGATGACGTGGGGTCTACATTAGAGACTGTAGTGAGGGTCTTCAGTCATACAGCGCTGGGCCATGTTGGAAGTGCCAGAAGTCTGGAATTCTGGAGCCTTATACCTTAAGTGGACTATTTCAATATTAAGTTTAGACATGATGTCCCTACATAGGAGGAAGTGGGTTAGAACCAGAAAGGAGGAAGTGAAAACATGGTTGTTTCTCATACAGTTAAGTGATCAGACTAGTTGGGGCCTGCCATCACTACCAGTAAAGATGCTGGAGACAAGAAGGTTGACCCAAGGAAGATGGCTAGAGCAGAAAAGTCACTTCTGGATCCTTCAGGGAGGTAATTGTAGTCTCACATGTAGGGTTACTTATGGCTTATCCATAAGACATGGAGTACACAAGTGCCAGTGTAGTCTCAGGGCCCCCTCAGTCCTGGGTTCCTTACAGTCCAGGCTTTTTGTCCTTTCTCTGGTTTCTCTGTAGTGTAGCATGAGGCCCTGGATGGTGGAAGCTGCCCTTCTGCCATTAGGAAGAGGGATTCTCCCAGTCCAGTGGTTTTCCACTTTGCCATCTGGGTTAGGCTTCAGGGAAACTTAAACCTCAGCAGCCTTGAGCACTCAGGGCTGAAGTGCCCTGCCTGCATGGCAGGAAGGAGTCCTTTGATCTGAAGCTGTTAGTTCCCTTACCTGCTGCTAGATGGAGCTCTAGGATCCCAAGAGAATGGCAGGGAGTCTGCAGTTGCTTCTGTCGCCCACCCAGCTTGCTGCTTATCTCTGTGTGCCCCCCAGTTTGGCCTTTCTGGCTCTCAGGGTTCCCCAGTTATTTCAGCCTTTGAAGGCCATGTCTACTAAAGTGAGGAGAGGAGTCAGGCCCTGGACTAGTTTATGAAGCTTTTGTCTGGTATTTAGAGAGGTTTGGCATTTACAATGTACAGCCAGCATGGCTTGGCCTCCTAACTCAGGGTCCTAATATCTTCATGGTTTTGGCCAACCTAGAATACCAGCGAGCACTAGTCTGTTGGCTCTGTTTCTTCGCAATTAAGCTTCATTATACAACCCAACTACCTTACACAAGAGGGGAAAAAGGTTAAAGGGAAACAAGAGTGAACCTTCCGGTATCTGTTCCACGGGATGGGTCCCTAGGTGTCTTTGGCCTGCGCTCTGGTCCTTGGAGCTCTGTCTGAACATGCTGCTCCTCTCTTCCTTGCTGCCTGCTTGTCTCTGTGCAAGGGCCAGTCTCCTCCTCCCATTGAGGGTCAATTAGAAACACAGTAAGCCAGGCGGAGTCCCCCATCTGCTTCCTGAATTCCAGGCCCAGGATGGCTCCACCCAGTCTATCTCAAGGTTAATCTCAGGGAGTATCCGTCCGTGTGTCCCAGGGCAAAGCCCCCCAAGACTGCTTTCACCTGTGACAAAGCTTACAATCCTTCCCACACAAGTCTCATGAGTTTACAGTGTTGACTTCCACGGTCTGTTGTAGTTAACAGTTGTGAAAACTGCCATTTTCATTCTTTGATCATCTTAGTGGTTCGCTGCTCGTTTTTCCTGCATCAGCTGCTCTGGTCTGAAGGGTGAATACCATCACACATCCCCGACCCCAATCATACATGTGTCTCTTGTTAACACACTTACAGTGGGACTCTTTCGAGAACTCTGTACCCTGGCTGGCGTGTGGACTGTTGTTCTTTCCTTGAGTCAGTTGCAGTCTCTTTACCCTACCCTTTCTTATCTCTAAAGTGTATGTACTATCCATTACTTCTGATTAATAAATTCATTAACTTTGCTTTACTCTAGCTAGCCATGAATTTTTTTCTGTGGTATAGTTAAGGGCCCAACTTTCTGAATGGTGACCCACAGCAGGGATATCCTCAGGCTTCAGGGCCCAGGCTGCGTCCGCCCTCAGCTCTTGGATCACTGAATGAGACAAGGGTAAAGATTGTAGTTAATTGGGAGACAAAAGACAGTACAGGAAACAATCACAGGCCACATTGGTGTGGTTCTAAATTGCGTTTCCTGGCAGTGGTGATCTGTCAGCAGATGACAGTCTTTTGAGGCTTTGTACTTGGCTTTATAAAGTTGGTTTGTAGAATCTTCTGATACTGTCAAGTAGCATAAACCAGGGAACTGAGCAGAAGTTTGGTTTATAGTCAAAGAAGAGCTGAAGGAAGAATGGGGAGTGGCTTTTTTGTTTTGAAATTGTTCTCCTTAACAGGCAGCATCAAGGTAAAGCTCTAAAAGACTAGTTAGTCAGTTTCTATCAGTTTACATATGAGGGGTTATTTTCTCTTTTCCTTATCTCTGAAAGTAGTAGCCTTTGACAGTTTGGCTACCACCTGTCTCCCGATTTCCAGGAAGGTCAGAAAACAATGTGGTATATATAGATTTGGTACTTCCATTTCATGCATTCAGGCTGGTTAGTTGGGGCTTTGTACAGAAATTCAGGCCCAAACGTGGTCTCCTATAATCTATATTTAGCACGGCTAACACAGAAAGTCTCTACTTGGAGTAACACACACACACACACACTCTCTCTCTCTCTCTCTCTCTCTCTCTCTCTCTCTCTCTCTCTCTCTCTCTCTCACTCACTCTTTCGGGGACATTTATTAGTATCTGGAGATGGTCTGGCTGTTGCAACTTGGCAGGTAGTATACACAGATAAAGTCTGGGCTTGGTACTGAACACCCTGCCGTGTGGAGGGCAGCCTCTCTTGTTAGAATTACCTGAAATGTCATGCACCAGCTGCCATGAGGTGCACACCTTTAATCCCAGTGCTCTGCTGGCAGAGGCAGGCAGGTAGATCTCTTGAGTTCCAGATCTAGGCTACATGGTGAGACTCTTACCTCAAAAAAGGAAAAAAAAAACAACAGAAAAACAAAACTAGACAGTGTTTTGTTGAGAGAATGGAAAGAAGGAAACAGGATGGACTAGGAAAAGGAGTAGTTAGTTGAGTCCTCTTCTGTTGTGGAAGCTGTTTTGAAAAGCCCCAAACCTAGAGAAGAAATAGCGGTTTGTTTTACCCAGACATGGAAGTGACTTAAATTAGGCCAGAGGACTAGTTTCTACAGTGCTCTTTATTTTGTGTGCCACCTAGCGGCTGATCTGGCATTTGAGTGGTAATTTTTTTCCCCCCAGTTCAAAGATTTTAATGGGCTGTTCCAAGTTTAATCTGAGTGTATACAGAAAAAAAATTCAGAGCTCATACCAATTCTGTGCGCCATTTCCCTGAAGTCCTCCTACTCCTGCATTCCTGGGGCCATCCTATCTGTCATCCTGTCAGCATCAGAGGGACCATGTCCTGTCAGACTCCTTGACCCAGGAAGAGACTTCTGCAGTTGTCTCCCTGCTGCCGTTACTTGCCTGCTTGCTGGAGGCCCCAGTCACAGCTAGGGGTTACTGAAGAGTGGGGACTTGTAACTTCATTTTGATTTTAACCTTTCCCAAGCTTCTTCCTTGCACCTGTATTTACTTTTGAGAGTCCACTAAAGTAAGCTGCCTGTGTGTTCTGTCCAGGTTCCATGGCTGTATTTTATGACAGGGACAGAGAAGTTCTTACTTATTAGCAGGAATAAGAATCAGCATAAGCATGTAAAAAGGTAAATCTCAACTTCAGCATATGGAAGACATTTTACTAGACTGGTGATGGAACTCTGCAAAGATAGCATATACTGTCAATGAGCAGATTTGGGCGCTGCATGATTCTGAGAGTGTTCGGAGGAGTCTGGTGCACTCGCCTAGTGTGGACAGTGTTTGTGAGTCCCTGAGGATGAGTTAGGAGTTTTTGAGGTAGACCAGAAGTGAGGCTGGAGAGAGAATAAACAGATGTACTCTACAAAGTCTAAGAATGAGGTCTCCTTATACAGAAAGACTCTCTTGCGGTCTACCAATCATTATCTTTATATTGAGATACACATACATGTATGCATATGTCATGTTTGTGCTATTGTTAATTTCATATTTGAATGTGCCATTGATGTTAAAATTTTAAAATATTTTCTTTTGATTTTATTTGAAATTTGAGAAGTGAAATGAAAACCACTTGCCATCACAGCTGATTAGTTGAGTGGTAGCTCTTGTGATTCAAGAGGCCAGCACATTTATTTCATTTAGTTGAATTTGCTCCTAATGCTTGAAGGAAAAAGGAGTCTCCAAAATGCTCAACTGTGAAAGAAGCAATTAGTAGGGGTTTCATGTCTACTGTCATTCATAACCACTTTGATTGGTGTATTCTCACCTGTAATCTCACTAAAATAAGACAGCTCTGAGATTCATCACATTGATACAGCAACTGGGTATTTCTGTATAAAGAGCACAGGTGCTTTCCCCCCCTCCTTTCTTAGTATATTTAAAAAGTCAGTTTGGGGTTTTAGAGAGTATTTGGAAGCAGGCCCTGCGTGTGTGCTCCTTGGGAAATCCTGAGTGTTAAAGGGTGCACTGTAGGGCTCACTTCTTTCTCCCACGTTGCCTTGTGTTGTTTATATCTGGGCACTATGAGGATGTCAAGCACGTTTACTGGATTACTTAATATTGGTGTGTATTTTTGGACTTTGGAAGAAATCCCAGTTGTTTTCTCGCTTGCTTTAATTTGCTATGAAGCTCTTAATTTCTGTATTTGTGAACAGTAGCTATTCAATTCTTCAAAAAGTCCTATTACAAATCCTCTCTTTCAAGCCAGATTTGCCCTCACAACTTTCCTGCCTTGGTCTCCCTACTGGTGGCCTTCCAGGCATTGCATTACCACACTCAGCTCTTCAGCACTGCCCAGGGCAGCTCTCAGCTGATAGTGATGGGGCTGCTCTTGTCTCCTTTCTGAGTTGGTGGGTAGGGCAAGGAAGTAAATACATTAAACTAATCATTTGTAAGTGTAATGGTTGTGTGTTTTTGTTTTTGACAGCCGATTTATTTTGCATATTCCCAGCGAGGAGAGAGACAATGCCATCCGCGTTTGCTTCCAGATTGAACTGGCCCACTGGTTTTACTTGGACTTCTACATGCAGAACACACCAGGACTACCTCAGTGCGGGATAAGAGACTTTGCCAAAGCTGATATCCTTTTTGTTGCTAAAATAACTGTCTTTCATTCTTTCTAATAAAATTTTTCAGCACAAACTTCTTTTTTGCTTTCCTTTGAGTTTTTTTTTTAACCTGTAGATAATACATAATGAAAATAGAAATGTGATGCAGTTTTGCTGTATTCTTATTTTTTACAATACTAAAGTGTATACTGATTATGAATGAATTTGATTTGTTATTTTGTTTGTTTTTCTTAGAAATAACTAGGCTATTTCTGGTACAATTCTGGTTTTTATTTCTACTCTTGGTCTGTCATTTAACCAGGTGATCAGATCAAAGAAGCTTTTCTTCTGTTAATCCTAGTACCTGGGAGGGGAGGCAGAGGCAAGTGGATCACTGAGTTTAAGGCCATCCTGGTCTACAGAGTTCCAGGACAGCCAGGGCTACATATAAAAGCCCTCTCAAAAACAGACAAAACAGACAGTTAGTTTTAATTTAATAGTTATAAAAAATTTACCTGAATGTTTAAGATTATAAAATAAAATCTTCACATAGCAAAAACAGGATGGCTGCTATATTAATAGTCCTAGAATCTAGAAGTAGATAGATTTGGACAAAGTATTTTAAAGCGGATACAGAGTTTCCTACATAAACACAAGCAGGGGATGAGCTGGCTTGCAGGGCTGGAAAGGGTTGGAAAGAGAGCTCAAAAGTAAGCCTAGTTTGTGCCAAGCACAGGATTCTTGTAGGGCCACACCGGAAGTGGATGGAAGAGCCAATGGCTGAAGCAGGGGCTCTTAAATCTTTTTGTTTGTTTGTTTGGTTGGTTTTTTGAGATGGTTTCTCTGTGTAGCCTTTCCTGTCCTGGACTCACTTTGTAGACCAGGCTGGCCTTAAACTAGAGATCCCTCTGCCTCCCTGAGTGCTGAGGTTACAGGCTCCCGGCTGGGCTCTTATATCTTGAGTAGGGTGATTTGATGTTGGTCTGGAGATACTGTTCTTAGCTGTTCAGTATGCATCACAATGAATTTGTCACCGAGCAGTCAGTGTGTTAGAACTAGCCTTGGAGCAGGTACAAGTGACTCAAAATACCAAACTACTAAGTTCCCTGTCACTTCCCAGATCCTCAAAATAAGGGATTCCCAGGGCTCTATAGAAAATGGGTAACACACTGTTCTAGAGATGTTAAGATGGCAAGCGTTTGAGCAAAGGTAATTGGTGATCATGTGAAAATAATGTCCAAGATGTGTTAGTCTGGCCACCTGAGCCATAGGCAAGTACTAGTCCTTAAGACAGGAGTGGGGATCTGAGCCGTGGTGATAGCGCCCCAGAAAGAACAGCAGAACAAGTATTCAGAACACTTGATAGAATAGGTGAGAAGATGGTGATTAGACGAGGGGAAACAGGATCAGGTGGAGTACTGCTTTGGCTTAGTGACTAGTTCTACACAGGCAGACGACCTTGCTTTTAGGTGTTATAATCTAGCTGTGGAAACATTAATAACAAAACCCTTTGTTTTGGTCATCTTGTATAGACTTAGGGTTTTTCCAGAACAGCTGTATGTTTTTGAGGCGGGATGGGGGGGGGTTTCTATTTGGATTTGCATGTGAGTGTGCATGTAAGTTTTATACTTGGTCTTAGTGTTACAGATATCAAAACTTTGATGCGGTTGTTTCTTTTCACTTAGTTATATGGGGAAGGAACCTTTATTGAGAAGGAGCTCGACTTCGCTAAATTACTGAGTGGTCACTGTGCTGGGCAGTTTGCAGTGAACAAGATAGGCGAAAGACGAGGAAGGGGAAATGCTCACATACGGTGTGCGGAGTATCGAAGAACAGTACCAGAGCCACACTCGCTTTCGGATTGACCCCTAGCTTGGCTGGTGGACGTCATGAAGTTACCAAATTTCTTGTGCTCCCAGTGCCCTTCTTCATGTAATAAATAGTAATTGAATGTTGCCTAACCAAAGAGTTAAGTTTGGAAATTAGGCTAGTTGTACATGTAATTGTTTAGGGTAGCTCTGTCATATGGGAAAGAACCGAAGTGTTAACAGTTGTGGGAAAAAATATTTTGAGGGTAGATAGACTAAAGTCATTGTGGAAGAAAAGCTTCACAGAGGGAAAAAGTAAGATGTTTTACAGTAAATGGAAAGAAATGGGAGAAGCTGGGGAGTAGCTCAGCCAAGGGTACAGGGACTTGGGGCGTGTTTGAAAAAGAGGTTGTAGGTTTGCTGGGGATTTTGTTGTGTGTGTGTGCATGTGTGTGTTTAAATTGATGACTTTACACCACAGAATTTTTATTGACTATATAAAGCCAGACTTTTATTGGGAAGGGATTTCTTCTGACTGTTGATCTTTGAGGAACCACAGATGTTCAGGAGATGGCTAACGTATCCGGAGTTAGCCTTGAAAGCCCAAAATAATGACATGGAGATTGACTGTGTTTGTCTTTTAGTCATGATGTCATAGATGGCTAACCTCTTGGGATTTAGAGGGCCTTTTTAGTTCTTACTCACCTTTAAACTCAGATAAAACTTTATATTATGTTAATCTTTTATATATATTACGTATGTTATAGGGCTCATAAAATATTTATGAGATGAATTAAATGGTTTTGTTTGCCCAAACTTCTTATCACTGTAATTAATAGTACCGAGTCTCTGCTCCATCTGCTGTAGACTCTTCCCTTTTCTTGTATCACTATGTCATTTGACTCCCAAATGTCATTTACCCACTTGGTTTCTGCTGTTGCTCATAGCTCACGGGGATTAAAGTAGTGTTAGTATGCGAGTGGCCTCTGAAATTGACTGGTGGCATTCCTATGTGTGGCCATCGTGCACAATTGAAAATGCATTCATACCACATGCCTTTACAGTTATAAAAACAGAATACAAGCTTTTCAGGGCTTGATCGCCATGGCAAATAGGTCCTGGATTGAAACACTGCTGTCTTAGGTTAGAGTTATGTCCAGCTTGCTTTATTCTCAGGGGTGGGTCTTTGATGGCCTTGGGTCTCAGAAGACCAAGCGTACAATTTTAGAGTTTGGTTTTGTCTGTAAATCTTTTGTCTCTAATATTTTATACTGTCGTTTCTTAGGAACATACTTAATTTCTTCTGGAACTGACACCCAAGTTTTCCTTTATAAACGTTAGTAAGCCCTTACCTTTAGTGTTATCAGAAATAAATACATGTATATATGTGGGAAAGAACTTCAGAAATGTGCTGTGTGCCTTGTCCCTCATCTACTTCCCAGCGGTCTTCCCTTTAACTCTGTATATCCTGGTGGTTCTTCCTTTTGGTGGGATGAATACACTAGTCTTGTGCTGTCAGTTTTGTGCCGACTCACGTGGATTTGAGTCACTGATGAGTATCTGAATCAGTCACAACCGTTGTGCGTTTATTTAACTCAGGAGTCTAGAACTGATCAGAAAGGTACCTTGCTTTGTGTCTAGGTTAAAAACAAAGGCTAATGCTTTGTTTAAAGAAAAAATGTTCTGGGGAAAAAGGAACAATGTTCAACCTAAATAAACTTCAATTTCATGTAAAATACAGTCGATTTAAGTAGCTCTGTCTCTGTATATAACTTTGAATATTGATGATGGTATCATCATCACCATTATTATTGTTGTTGTTGTTATTTCTGTGTCTGTGTCAGTGTTTGTGTGTACGGGTGCCTGTGGAGGCCAGAAGAGGGGATCAGACGCCTTGGAGCTGGAGTTGCACAGCTGTGAGCCACAGCTGCGGACACTGGGAAGCGAACTCCAGCTCCCCAGAGGGCACTGAACACCGCTCCTGCTCCTCCCTGTTGTAACTTCTTAATGCTATATTAATGGAAAGGTAGTTTCCTTAACATTATTTATACTCTTCAGTCATTGTCCATTTCTGCTGCCACAAGGTGAAGATGTGGAAAAAATTTTGGATGAGTGGAAGGAATATAAAATGGGAGTACCAACATACGGTGCGATTATTCTTGACGAGACACTCGAGAATGTGAGTGCTGTAACAAAAGCTTTTTAGTGCAGTAGTGACCAACTATTAGTTTTTATCCTGTTGACAAAATTTTTGTGTGTAATGTTGTAAATTGAGGTTTTAAAATGCCCTTAGATTGATATTGTTAAAGAACTAAATTTCTAATGTGTTTCCCGCATTGTGGATCTTAATTTTGTGTTTGTTTCGGCTTAATGTAAAGTGTGTGTCCCTTCACACTGGTGTACTTGTACTCTTGAGAGATACTTAGGCCAAATGCTGTACACAGTTTACTAGTAAATATACATAAATAAAAGGAAAATGCCTCTGGTCGGGGAATGGATGTGGAAGGAGAATAGGTTTCTTTGGTTATTGGTTTTGAACTTCTGCTTGTTTGCAGGTGCTACTGGTTCAGGGTTACCTGGCAAAGTCAGGCTGGGGGTTCCCAAAAGGAAAGGTAAATAAAGAAGAAGCACCCCATGACTGTGCTGCCAGAGAGGTGAGTGCCTGCACTTGGCAGTTACCCATTTGGCTTTTACCGTCTTTTAAATCTACATAGGTGTACTCTTTTCCAGAATTCTAAGTCATGGTTACACTTAGGCGCCTTTCCGGCTGGAGGGAGCTCGTTAAGAACACTGACTGCTCTTGTAGAGGACCTGGGTTTGATGTCTGCGCTGCCTCACAGCATTTGTAGCTCCAGCCCCAGGGGGTCTGAGACCCTCTGCTGGCCTCCTCGGGGGACCAGGCATGGAAGTGTTGCACACATATGCAGACAAAACACTCATATACATAAAAATAATCACTCATATACATAAAAATAATATGTAAATAAGACACACACACCTCTCTCTCTTTGCTTTTGGGAGGCAAAATACTTTTAAAATATCTCTCTGCCTGTGTTCTTTATAGTGGTGACTTTTCTACTTTTTGCTTTAAAATTGGATTTTAAAAAATTTAAACTTTAGGTTCTAACTGGGTTTTTCTAAGAAATTCATTTTTTTCTCCTCAAAAACTCATTCTAGCTTTATACTTGGCCTACAAGGTAGTTTTTAAAATCCTACCCCACTCCCAGCTTAGCTGTTTAAGGACAAGGACTTATTCCTTGTCCTTTGGATTTAATTGATTGTTTCTAAAATTTGACTAAATATATCCCTACCCAAAACATCCCCTGCTCTCTCCCTGTCCATTAAGACCCTAGTGTGGTGCCGCTCTATAGTAGCTACTTTGTCTGATGCGACAAAACACCTCACAGAAACAACCTGACAGAGGAAGGGGCAGCTGGCCTCAGCTTCACTGGCAGGTGTAGCCAAGCAGTCTGGTTCCTGCAGTGACAGTGCTTGTTCACATGGTGAACCTCGACTGTGAGAGGACAAGGGCTTTGCTGGGGCATTGCTAACTTAAACCAGAGCAGCATTTATCTGAACCCCATCCAAATGGTCCTTTGCATTGTAAAGGGACTGGGTTCTCTGTAAAGTGACATTCACAATGAGTGATTTCTCATCTACTTTATTCAAAATTCTGTTATACTGCTTAGTTCTAGCCCCTCTGAACCTAAACAGCAACTATTGTTTGCCACTTTGGGGTTTTATATATGGATAATCTGCAGTTAATTTTTTATCTTACATCACATTATACCTGACCCTTAAGATTTGTTCTGGTTTAAGCTGTATTTATATACAAGCCTAGCTACTCTGGACAATCATTTAACCACTCTCAATTTTTTTTAAAGTTTATTTATTTATATGTGCATTGATACTGTGCTTGCATGTATGTCTGTGAGACGGTGCCATATCCTCTGAAATTGGAGTTACAGACAGTGGTGAGCTGCTACCTTGTGGGTGCTGGGAATTAAACCTGGGTCCTCTGGAAGAGCTTTCAATGCTCTTAACCACTGAGCCATTTCTCTAGCCTGTTGTAGTTAATTTGCCAATAGGACCTGATAATGTTTATTATCAGGCTTGTAATTATTATTATGACAGTATAACCCTCTAGCAATCAATCAAGGCACAGATACTTGTTATATTTTAAAATAGCCTTAGTTAACCTGGGGAAAGGTAGATATGAATCCCCTAAACTACTTCCCATAGTGAGGCAGACATAGAATCCCTGTCTCAATCCCAGGCCATCTGCTTCTAATAACTTTTATCAAGTTACCTCCCATCCATAATCCTATATACTTCCAATGTTCTTCATCTGGGTCAAATCCTCCATCCACACCAGCCATGTGCTTCTCCTCCACCTAACCCATCATGGCACAACCTTCTCTTTTCTCCTCTAGTCTCTCTTCTTCCCAAGATTCTCTCTGGCTCCCTAAGCCTGGGAACCATAGCCACGCCTATCCACTTTGCCCTGCCCAGGTGTGATGCCTTTTTATTAATTAGCATCAAAATACATAAGACCAATCCCCAACACTAGCTCTCACTCTCAGATGTTTCAAGGAGAGTCACTTTTAAGAACTTCATAGCCAGAAGCAACATTTTTGAGGGGAAAAGTGGCAGAAATTTGGTTCTGAGGTGTTTTTGAGCTAGTATGTTTGATGCACTGATATTTATGACGTTGTTTTACTTCGGGTATAGCTTATTAGTGAAGAAAAGGTTACAATTCTTAAAAGCGACTGGTGTGGGGTCTGGGATTTAGCTCAGTGTGTAAAACTGCCTGCTGCCCAAGCAGGAGAACTTAGTTTGGATTATGCACCCAGCTGTTATGTATGCTGGCAATGTCAGTTAAAGCAGCAAAATCTCATCATCTGCAGGAAAATATACGCAGCCAGAGGCCATCTCTCCCTTGCGAACCCTAACATTAAATCATGTATATACGTAGGACATTGGAAAAGTGAGATTCAGGGAGTGAATGGAAAGGGGCTGGAGGAGAAAAGGGAGGATGCAGGTTGTGAGTGTGGTTGAAGAACGCTCGTGTAGAATGTGTTTGAGAAAGCTGCCGTGCGCTAGGGAGGTGGCTCAGTAGGTAAGAACACTTGTGCTCAAGCATGAAGCACGAGCATGGCATGTTTAAATCCATGTAAGATGGCTGTGCTTGTACCAGTAACTGCAGTGCTCGGGACAGGCTAGCTGGCCTATAGGCTGAGTGTGTTCTCAGGGAGTACAGCAGAGTGACAGAGCAGACAACCTGACTTCCTCCTCTGGCGTCCACACCTGCATACGCCGTTTTGTGTTAGAAGTCCACATATGCACCTTGGAAAAGGGGTTAGTGGTCATTTACTTTGGAATAAGCTTGGAAACCTAATTGGAAGTTCTGCATTTTAAATTAAGAATTAAGCAGCTTATCCAAATACTATATGCAGAAGCTGGCAGTCAGAGTGGTCCTGTACAAGTAAATAAAGGCTGAATAGCTCTGAAAAGTGAGAGCCTGTCTGGGGTCTGGTGTGTCTGTGACCAGTGCTTGCCTGGCGGGTATGGAGCCCCTCAGTTCAGTCTCCAGCACCAGGTAAATGAAGCCCAGGAATTTCAGGTGGTGAAGAAGCACCATCCCCTCTAAGCTCTTTCCCTGTGCTTTCTGTGGAGGGTAGAGGATGCCATGCAATGGTGTATGAAAGTCTTCCTTTTATGTCCTCAAGGTTTTAACCATAGAGCTTGCTCCTAAGGAGATGAATAAGAACCATGGCATCCAATTTAAGGGAATTGTGGAGTCCTGTTCTTGTAACTCTGCAGGTAGTGGACCAGTGCACAGCTGGTAATAACTGCTTCCAGAAAGGCCCCTCAGATAAGCAGATCAGGTTAAATTGTGTGGCATCATCTGTCTATGAAAGTGGACCTCCTTGGGGAAGATTAAATACCTCCACTTATAGAACCGAACAAGAAACTCAGAACCCAAGGAGCCTGTCTGTGTCCCCACTTGTTCCCTTCATCTTATACGTTTGTACACCACATTGCTGAGAGTCAAAGAATGTGAAGATTTGAGAGAAGAGAGGGTAGTTAGCCTGTGGACTGTACCACAGGGTTTCCTGGCTTGCTTACTTCTTGTCTTCTTCTTAGGGTACCAAGCACTCTCTGGTACTCTGCCTGTGTCTACATGTTGGACTACCATTGTATAGACGCTCAAAGCATATTTGTAAATGTATTTTGAAAACAGGAGGAATTTGTGGGTTTTAAGGTATATCTAGTTGTAGTTAACTTTTCTGACTTGGAGGAACAGACTGGAGAGACAGCTCAGCTCTCAAGAGCACTGACTGTTTCTGTCAGAGAACCTGGGTTCACACAGTGGCTCACAGCTGCCTGTGGCTCTTATCTCAGCACAGTCTGCCCTGGCTTCTTCAGGCACTGCACACAGGTGATACACCAACATACATGCAGACAAAACACCCTTACACATAAAGTAAATAATAAACAGGCAAAGGAGCAGCAGCACAAACAGGATTAGTATTAGTGTTCTAACCGCCAAGGTGAGCTACTCCAACTTACTGCTTTGTACACGTTATATGTAACTATTTACTGCTCTTTCTGTGATGTAGCCCCTAACTTTTAAGAAAGTGTAAGGAGAAAACTTAATTCCTTTAGAATTGTTTGTTTCCTACCTGACTATGAAAGAAAAGATCAACATAGATGCATGCTGCATGTGTGAACATGCTGGAAGGGGAGACAGACCACACAGAGTCACTAAAACAACTCGTGTTAGAAAGGTGACACTTTGGATGAGTACCAAGGCTTGCTACTCCAGAGTGAGAAGGGACCTCCTGACACATAGAGAGAAAATGTAATGCTTTTCATACTAACAGAACCCGAACCTCACTGAGGCCTGTGGCTCCACACGGGCTTTCCGTCTTCGTCCACTTATTCAGTAGTTTCCGTGGACACCTAAAGATGGAGAGCAGTTGTTGTCTCCTGGGTCTCTTCCACCCTAGTGTTGCAGTCTCCTTGCCTTTGAGCCTTTTCTCCTGCAAGTATTGTTGTCCAACCTTGGACTTGGCTTCTCCAGTTGCAGTGTAGCATCAGCCGAGTCCCCTGTAACTAACGTGTCATGGTTATGGGGCCTTAAAGAACAGGCCATTGGCCCAAATCTATGCACTGACCTCTTGGGCAGGTGGTCTTCAGCAGATTTTTTCTTTAAAGGCAAGCCTTGATTTTTAATTCTGATTTCTAAATGATTGCCTCTGTCATAAAGCATAAAGAGGTAAAGTCTGGGGAGGGGAGTTGGCTGGAACGCTACCATTTAGCAGCTGATTGGGTAGCTGGGACAACAGGAAGTTATTTCTTAGCCGATCTGGAGACCAGGGATCCATGACTAGGACCCAGCTCATTGAGTTTCACTACAGGCTCTCCCTGGTTTGTAGGACTCCAAATTCCCAGCTGTGTGTTTACATGGGCTTTGCTGGTGTATTCAGGTACACTCCCAAAGAGCTGTTGGGGGGTCTTTTCTTAAACAAGATCAGGATCTAACTGTTATGGAGTGTGCCGCCCCAGTACAGCTGCAGTAGTTGCAACCTAGGAAATTTTCAAGGTTGAATTTCCGAAGTTGCCCGTTTGGTGTATTTCAGTGGTGAGTCCTAGAGTTGCAGTCAGCCTTTCTACCACTTGGTGGTACCACTGTATTATAGAAAGAGCAGACCACCAAAAAAGAGAAAGAAAAGACAGGGGTTGGGGACCTGCGACCTTGGTTCGGTCCTCAGCTTTTGGGGGAAGAGGTTGTAGGAGGACAGAAGAAAAGCAGCCTACCAGTTAAATCCTTGCTGCTAACCAGGCTGTTACCCAGTCTTCGCCCATAGCTCATCCCTGTTTGTTCTGTCTAATTTTTACTTATATTAGTGTAAGGCAGGGCTTGGTCCTAAATTTCTAGCTACACGTTAATGTTAGGCTGATGTCTTTGTTTTATTTCGACACAGGGTCTCAACTATGTAACATGCTGTCCTTAAACTCATGATCCATCTGCCTCAGGCTCTAATGATTAAAATTGAACATTTTGTCAAAACTTATTTCCAGGTCTTTGAAGAAACTGGTTTTGATATAAAAGACTATATTTGTAAGGACGATTACATTGAACTTCGGATCAATGACCAACTCGCTCGCTTGTACATCATTCCAGGAGTTCCAAAAGACACAAAATTCAACCCCAAAACCAGAAGAGAAATTAGGGTATGTAAGAGTTGAGAATATTCATAGGTTTCTGCGGATTCCCCTACCTACCCTTTGATAGTAAACTACATGCAGTTGTTTTTGTTTCAGAATATTGAGTGGTTCTCCATTGAGAAATTGCCCTGTCATAGAAATGATATGACTCCCAAGTCCAAGCTTGGCTTGGCACCTAATAAGTTTTTCATGGCCATTCCCTTTATCAGGTATGTTCATTTCTTAAACTGTAAAACTAGCATCAATGCTGCTATTTCAGTTTTTTTGTTTTTTTTTTTTTTTAATGAATTGTTAATGTTTCCATAGGCCATTAAGGGACTGGCTGTCTCGAAGATTTGGAGATTCCTCAGATAGTGACAATGGTTTTTCCTCAGCTAGTAGCACACCAGCTAAACCCACGGTGGAAAAAATGAGGTAAAGAAATGTGTTTGTGAGATTGTGGATTTGTGGTGTTTTTAGTACCACAGCATTTCACTTCTTGAGCCAGAAAGATGTATGATCCCTCCTTGGACACTCTGCTATATCCCTGGCTTCGGGTCATAAGATCATCTTCATCATCTTCAGAAGTTTCTGATGAGATGAAAGGTGTTAATTGCGGGAAAGACACTTCTGGGATACCAGCATCTTAGACCCCTGGGAGAGGGGGCAATGTGTTTAGTGTCTGATACCCTATGTTAGTGATGAGAGTGGTATCCTGGGGTCTCCATTGCACAGGAGGTGAGAGATGCTGATGAGTAATTTGTTAAAGTAAGTGACAAATGTGATGACTTGACAAAATTTTGTATTCATATGAATGTATGTTCACATGGGTCTGTGGCTCCACGTGCATGAGGAGGTCAGAGGTCAACCTCCAGAGTCATTCCATTTTGTGCTTTGATATACTGAGTCTCACTGGCCTGGAGTTCCCAAGGGATGTGCCTGTTCTACCTCCCCAGCTGTGGAACTACAAACACATATCCTTACCCTTAGCCTTCTTACGCGGGTTCTGGGGCTCTACCTCAGGTTTTCATGCTAGTACAGCATGTACTTTACCAAACATGCCTAGGTGTCTGTCCCCCAGCTTGCTGTGAGCTGTGATGGGAAGAGGGACTGGTAGGTACATGCATGTAAGCTATCCGTAACATTGACTCACTTAGAGTTCAGCAAAGCATTGGGAAGTACCTTTGTTAAACATGCATGATATGTACTTTCTAAATTGTTTATTTTGTGTAAGTGTATGGGTATGTACCTACCACGGTGTGTGTGGAGGACAACTTGCAGATGGTTCTCTATTACCACGTGGGTCCCTGGGAGGATGGGCAGCACACACCTTTACCCCTCTTCTCACTGACCTTAGTTTTATGCTCTCATAAGCAGCTTTTCTGCCAGAGTTGTGAGTGGTTTTATTGTTCTACTTTTTCTAATTTGGTGATCTTTTTAGTCTAGGAGTTTAATTTTAAAAGAAAATAATACAAGTAGACCACATTTATGGTTAATAAAATTTTAAGTAAGTAAATAAGTACGTGTGTGTGTGTGTGTGTGTGTGTGTGTGTGTGTGTGTGTGTGTGTGTACGTACGTGTACGTACACGTGCGCACATACATACACAGGCAGGCAGGCCAGGAGAGGTCAGAAGACAACCTCTTATAGTCACTTCTCTCCTTCCACCTATGGATTTCAAAGCTTGAACTCAGGCCATTGGGCCTGCACAGCACATGGTTGTACCTACCCAGCCACTTTCAGGCCTAATATAAAGTATTCTAACAGAAAACAATTCAGAGATAAGCTGGCTTATAACAAGCTGGAGGTGATAGGAAACGTGAACAGTCTTTATGTCCAGTGACTAAACCATTTTCTTCCTGTAAGAGTTACATTATGTGTATATACCATATATATAAGAAGCCTACAACATATTTTAGTCTCAAGTCTAAACAGGTCTTTCCCACAATGTTCCTTGGTGTTCCTGGCTTGATGGCATATTCAGTACAAACTGTGTGTGTTGTGTGCTTGGAACAAAGGCTGCAGTGATTGGGTGGTGGAACAGGCCAGAAACACCTCAGATACAGTATACATCAGGCGTAGAATCAGCCTGGATTTTGCACATTCAGATGTCTTTAGCATTGAAGTGTGTAAGTCTCTCATGGTTTAAGGACCCGAGCTCTACAAAGTAACCTAATTTCTCATATCTCATCTAACATTGGTTGGGTCTATAACCAACCTGTTTAATCACACCCCTTACTGAGACATCTGGAAGAAGGCGTGTTCTATCCTATTAAAAAGAAAAGTCTACATTTCTTTGCTTCAACTGAATGTGGAAAGAACCGTCTTTAGATTTTAAGAGTATAGTTACTTACAGGAAAGGGATAACAGTGATATATTGTTAATGTAAAAAATATTTATACCAGTCACCTGTCTAAAAAGCGGGGTGGGGGTATATAGTTGACAAAGCTGATCAGAATTTCTGCTTTAAGCTGAGCATGACGGTGCATGACTTTAATCCCAGCACTCAGAAGGTAGAGGCAGGCAAATCTCTGAGGTTGATGATAATGTGGTTTAAAGAGCAAGTTCTAGGATAGCCAAAGCTACACAGAGATACCCTGTCTTGAGAAAATATATATATTTTTTGCCTTTATAACTTAAGATTCCAGTGGGAAAGAGTAGATAATAAAAAGTATAATATTTCGTTGGTAGGTTAAACTATCAAGGTTTTCAATGAACTGCGAGTGAAAATCTTGTCTTATTTTTTAAATCTTGGTGTAGCCGGACGAAATTCCGCCACAGCCAGCAGCTATTCCCTGAAGGCTCTCCTAGTGACCAGTGGGTAAAGCACAGGCAGCCGCTGCAGCAGAAGCCGCATAGTAACCATACAGAGGTGTCGGACCCTGTCAAAGTAAAGGTGAGTGAATCACATTGAAATTTTCTCAAAGGGTTTAATCGATACCACTTGCAGCTGAGAAGCTGTATGTAGCAGTTAGTGATGCTCTGGATTTTTGATAAGTCACCTGTGGTCCCAACTTCAACAGGCTGAGGATCATTGTCCTTCACAGCCTTGGGATAAATCTAATGTAGTGAGTAACGGGACGTGACACTTCAGCCTTTTTATGTATGCCGCAGAAAAGGCTTTAAAGAAGACACGTTCTGAGTTAAAATTAAAAGGATCTATTGTTTATGGAAAAAAATGTAGCAGTATATTATAACTTATTTTCACTGTTGTATCATATGGTATGTGATTATACCAGTTTTTTCTATTCTGCACTTAAACAAACATTTCATTGGTCTGTAGATTGTTGCCTCAGGAAGAATAGCTACCAAAAAAGTTCTGTAAAACCCAACTGTGTTCTAAAACACTTGACCAGGCACTTCTCTGAAGAAGGCTCAGGTGGCCATTAAGGTCAGAAAAACTCAACAGTATTTGTCATTGGGAAAATGGAGATCAGTTATGCCTCAGGAGGGCTGTGGTAATAAAACCTACAGAAGAGAAAATCACTGTTGTTGGTGAAGGTGCAGAAAGCCAGGACAGTTGTGCTGAGCTCCTGGAAGTGTAAAAAGCCATGAGATGGCTTGCTGGTTTCCCACGAGTTAAATGTGCGCTTATCACATGACTCAGCAACCCTGCTCCTATGTAAACAAATGAACTGGAAACTGGGCTGGTGCACACAAACATTGCATCTAATGCCCCCAAGCTGCACAGAGAAGAATGACACAGGGGAGCAAACACTGCCAAGAGAAAAAGGAAGCTGAAACCCACTGTCCATTTCAGTTAGGCTGCTGTGTGCCGGTTCTGTCAGCAGCTACCTAGTTTTTCTGTAAGTAGGTAGCTGGGATGAAGATAAACTTTTTCAAGTAGTGCTTACATTCAGTATCCACAGTTCTCTTAAATAGCTGGTTTTCAAAATCTGAGGTAGAAATTGACATTTGAGGGAAAAAAGTATGTCTAAACTTAAAACTAAAAGCCTAAGTTTTTAAAATACCAATCTTCACATGTCGTGAAAGATTATTCTCTCAGTGGCACTTATTTGCTCATTTATAGTTTTAACTGATAGTGCCTGCTGTTTCATTTATAGAATTAGAGCTGTAGGGGCTAGCAAGATGGCCTAGTGTGTAAACACTTCCTCACACTAGCCTGACAACTCTGACACCGATAAAAGTGAAAGGAGAGAAGTAAGTCTACAGTGAGGTTCTCTGACTGTCACCCACACTGATGCACAGTCCTTACACATGCGTAATGTGAAATACACTAGAGAGAACTCCTGGACTGTGTGCTCTGCCATTCTTCTGAGCTCACCTCCCCTGCGTCCTGTTGTGCCTTCTGTTCCCATTCCTTTCATTTTCGGGTATCTTCCTGCTGGAGTTTGGGTCTAGAGCCTTATGCTCCATGTGAGCTTTACTACTGAGCTGTCCCCCGCCATCTTTTTGCATTATAAACAGTCTACAAGCAAAGATGTGATAAAGCAAGAGGTGTGGGAAGGGCCTAGGAAAAGATTATTTGCTGTTTCCTGTTTCAGAGGAATGTTTCTTTGCATAGCGATCTTCTAAGAAAATAAATTGATACAGCACCGTGTAAGCATTTGGATGGTGCTTTATGAACTCCGTTCAGTCAGTCGAGGTAAACAGTCAAAGAGGTATGCTTGTGTGGTTATACAGTAGATTTACATGTTAATTCTTTTTACTGAAAATCAGAATCAAAACCTGAGAGGGAATGGCAGGAAACAGTACCAAGACTCACCTAATCAGAAGAAGAGAGCAAACGGAGTTCACAGCCAGCCCGCAAAGCAGCAGAGCCCCTTGATGGTAAGCGCTCCGGCTCACGCACTTGTCGACAGTTCTTCTCCTTAAAGACGAAGCGAGTCTTGTTTGAGCACAGTGGTGTTGGTTTAGTTCTTACTTTTATTTGAATGACTTTTAGTGCTGGGATTTTAATAAAGTTTAGTTCTGCACTATTGTCCTCCATGAACTAAAACTTAGAAGTCTCTTTGGCCATTCTTAATTCCACAAGTCGGTGATAGTTATTTGGGCGCCCACTAGCAGCCCAGAGGTAGGCCTACCCACAGTGGGCTGTGCCCTCTCCCACCAATCACTGATTAAGGAAATGCCCCCGCCCCGACTGTGTACAGCCAGAGCCAACGGAGGCATTATCTTGATTGAGGTTCCGTCCTCTCTAATGCCTTTAGTCTGTGTCAAGCTGATGTAGAACTATCCAGCACACTTGCCCTTCAAGTTACTTTACTTGGGTAGACTCACTACTGCAGTAAACACAAGGTTACCCGCTGATTCTCTGACTTCTCACCTTTTTATTCTAGTTTATTCTAATGAAAGTGTTAGCAAAAGCAAGACAGTCACAGCAAATATCAAGAAGACTTCTAATACAAGGAATTAGAAAGATGCTTCCTTAATGAGAGTGCTGGACAGATATTGTCTCTTACCAAGTTACTGTGTCAGTTTAACTCATTAAAACATTTTGTTTTCTGAAATATTTGATATGTCAGATTTGTTTTGAAAATTGTGAGATTTTTAAAAACGTTTCTGTTGAGCCTCTTGTCCTCTTTTTTAAGTTACCCTGTAGAAATCTCAGGCCGAGGAAGGACTGAGGTTAGCTGATGGGCGGGATATGGAGTGGGTTGTTTTTTCTAGTTCTGACTCACAGACTTGGGGGTTTGGTGGTGGCTAAATGTATACAAACATATTCTGCAGTGAAGGAGAACATCCAGTGTTGAGCCCCACAGGCTCCTGTACAAGGTTCATGGAGTTAGATAGTCTAGTTAATTTTGGTGGGTGGTGGGTTTTGGGGGGCAATTAACATTTTAAAGTCTTTAAAGAAAAAACTGATAAATACAACACAGAGAGAGCTGGAAACAACTGGACCTATGAAAAGTGGTCAGCCATGCAAATCAAAGACTAGGAGTTGCTAGTTTAAGGCCAGCCTTAAACTGTCTTATAAATCAAGCAACAGCTATTAAAATGTCGTAATGCCTTTGTTCAGCAGACAGGCAGCGATGAAAAGTCTGAATGCAGAATTGTGTGTTACTGAGTATATTTGACAAAGCATAAAATTTCCTATTTGGTTTTTGCCTCAGCCAGAAACCTGAAAAATTGCTTTTTTTTTCCCCCCAAGGAGAATGTAAAGGGAGAGTGTAAATGTAAAAATCCTTCCTTTTACTCTCTGTTATGAAAACAGGAAAAAGATATAACTGTCCAAGAAGTTGGTATTAAATGCAGCGTTTTGGGTCTATAGTAGATTACCCCAGTCAATAAAGCAAAGGTGAAAGGCTGCACTTGAAGGAATGGTGCTCACATGCAGTTAGGGCTCTGGGCATGTATTTTACTATGGAGCTATGTGTGTCTTGCTTGTGATGGGGCCTGGGCTTGAGTCCCAGCACTGGGATATCGGGAGGGCCTGTAGAACAAACGTGGAAGGTTGAACATAGTGTTCATAGTCATTATTCCCTGGTCACAATATGTAATGGTGTAGCTTGATTAGATTCTAGCTCTAATTTTGTTCTTAAGATGTTTGATCGTGTATCTCTTGAGTTTTAATAAGTAAAAATAACAAGGGACTAAGATATGCATGTGTTTGTTTCTTAATAGAAATGTGAAAAGAAGCTACATCCACGAAAACTTCAGGACAACTTTGAGACAGGCAAGCCATTTTCTTTTTTAAAAATCTGTCCTGTGGGGCAGGGTTTGGTTTTCCCAGCTGTGACACCAGTGGGCTTCGTGCTGGTGATAGTTATGCGGGAAGAGCTGCCCGTGTGCTTCAGAGATTTCATGTGTAAGATCCTCTCGGTAGAAACTGACTAGCAGGAATTATTAATAAGTGATCCTGAAAGCACTACTTGCTGTTGAATGTACCCTTCTTTTGTAAGTATCAGGCCATGGCTCCCCGTAAATACATGGTGTGACCACTGTCTTGTGGGCTACAAGAATGGGAAATGCAGTAATGAGCACGCCTCATTTTCATTCTGCTCTTGTAGGTAATGGGATCGACTTTTTAAAGTGCTCTTAAGCGTAGCTTTTACTTAAATAATGCTATTTCTCCTTCCTCGGTTACAGACTGTGGTGTGTCTGATCTGGACACTGTCTCAGTGCGTGTTACACCATGACCAAAACAACTCTCAAGAAGAAAGCCTGTAATTGGGGCCTTGCTTACAGTTCCCAAGGCTTTAGTCCATTCTCATTCTGGCACTGGCAGGCAGGCAGGGTGCTGGAGAAGTGGCTAAGAACTTCACATCCGATTCACAGGTAGCAGCCACAGAGAGACCCACCCCCAGCCACACACTTCCTCCCACCAAGCCACACCTCCTAAGCCTTCAAACAGGCCTTCATCTGGGAACTAAGCATGTGAGCCCATAGATGCTGTGCTCAGTCAGGCCAGGGAAATTAGTCACAATGATTGTAGAAAGTTATTTTAGTGTTGCTCAGGTTTGAATAATGTCATTTGAATGTATGGTACACTGTTTTTTTTTTTTTTTTTAAGTGCTAATTTGAATAGTATGGATTTTCTTTGTGCCATGGTTACGTATCCATAAGAAGTGAAGTGTGCTTGGCAGTGGGGGTGCACACCTTTAATTCCAGCATGTGAGAGGCAGAGGCAGATGGATCTCTGAGTTCAAGGCCAGCCTGGTCAACACAGTGAATTCACAAACAGCAAAGGCTACACAGAGAAAACCTGTCTCAAAGAAATTTTTTTTAAAAATTAAAAATGAATAAAGTTATTTTCTTTATTTTTAAAATATTTAAAGACAATATTCAGATGCAAAACCACCAGTGATTAATTGATGGCACCATCCTAAAATGGCTAAAATTAGCTAGCCTCCACCTTCAGGAGCAGTGCTAGCTCCTCAAAGTCATGCACAGACACCAGAGTTGACTTTTTAGTAATTTGACTTAACTATTCATAAAAAAAAAAAAAATAAAAAATAAAAAAAAAAAATAAAAATAAAAAAAAAATGAAAACCAAAGCTGTCTTAAAAGAGGTGTTCTGAGTTCCGACCAAAAAAACCCGATGTATACATGGTAGTGCACATGTTTAATGCTAGCACCTCTGTGGCAGGATGGGAAGCAGGAATAGGATTCCTAGAAGCCTGGGCACTTAGCCTGGCCATGGACAACACAGAGGGAGACAAAAGGCCCCACCTCAAGGTGGAAGGCGTGGACTGATGCCTGAGGTTGTCATCTGACCTCCGTGTGTGCCTCCATGCTCAAGACATGCTCATGCTCACACTCATCATGTAGGCATACATACAAGATTAGAAAATGTACAGAGATGCTCTAACCTTGCTGTGGAAAGCTATGCTCATCTTTTAAAAATGGGGCTTACCATTAGTGTTTAAATTGATGTGTTTCATATGTTCGTTTTGGCTTTTGGTCCTGTATCCAAAAGACTTTATGAAGATTGATAACAATCAGAACTTTTAAGGTTTTCTATTTTGATCTTCAATTGAGACTTGGTAATTTCAACTGTATGTTTCGGTACATGTAATCTACCTTTTTTTTTTTTCAGATGTAATTGTAATTTTCATATTAGCCTATGTCAAGCACAAATACATGAGCTAAAAATATGCCCATTTTGAATATCAAGGGCCTTAAAATGCAGGTTTAAAATATGAATTAGTTGAAATAAGTAGAGACAAAGCAGTAATAGGTAAAAGATTCCATTGACTGCTAACTGAGGAACTTAAGGTTGAATCAGATTATAGGACACATATGCGGTCTGCCTGGACTTCCCTCTGTGAGTAGGTGAAGGGCAGTGTCTGGTAAGCTTTCTGAAATACTGACTACTGATTTTGTTTTCTAAGTAGATGCTGTCTACGATTTGCCTTGTTCTGGTGAAGACTCATTGGTAGAACATGCTGAGGGACACCCTGTGGTGTGTAATGGACATTGCAAGTTCCCGTTTTCATCTAGAACCTTTCTGAGTTTCAAGTTTGACCAAAATGCTATAATGAAAACCTTGGACCTTTGATAGCAGCAAGTGTACTGCAGAAGGCTCACGGTCAGAGACCTGTTGCATTTGAGCGGGCATCTCCTCAAGCCTTACCTCTCTCAGGTATTTGGAAGAAATGCAGGCAGGCAATGTTTCTAAAGAGGTTTTCTGAACAGAAGAGAAACCAGAAAGAAACATGCTTGCACTGTAAATGCAGTTAGAACTTTTTATATGGATTTACCGTTTCAGTGTTTGGAGCCAAGTTTTAGTTGCATATGTTTTTTGTCTTTTCCTTTTTGAGGGCATTTATTTTGTGTGACTATGGGTCTTGTTTTTTATTCTGATCAAGAAAAGAGTTGTTTTGATGGAGTCATCAACGGGAAGCCAAGTTTATAGAAGTATTTCATCTCCCCATCTTAGTGGTTACAAAAGTTTGCTTATTGGAAATTTTAAAAGAAACTTAAAACTCCAAATATTAATGAGCACAAGAGGTGAAATGTGACATCAGAATCGCAAGCATTTTGCTCATTTCTCTGCTTCTAACCACTGAGAATCTAGCCCTTCCAGTTGGAGTATTGTCAGAATGTTTAGAACCTCGTCTTCAAAACAATACTCACTTGTAAAGTGAACGCTTTAGCATTTCATCAGGACAAAGTGCACAGCTTCGAGAGAGATGCAGTCAGTGCGCAGCGTATACTATAGTCTTGAATTATGATGCTTGCTGTCAGCAGGCCTGTGAGTGCTGGAGCAGAGAGCATGGAAGCCAGTCACTGGCGGTCACCATCCTGCCTTCAACTGTTCAGTGCTGTGCAATGATTATGCTCATGTGAAACATCCATACATATTCTAGTTGTATGAGTATATGTGGAAAACTGCATTGTTAGTTTTATTTTGCGTCTCAGTGTGGATCTGTGGACGCTGATGTTATATTAGGTTCCTGTTTGCAGTAATAGCAGAGTGACATGCCTTTTATTAATATCTTGAATCCCCCGGGTTATAAAGTGAGAAAGAAGGGGTTATACAATTTGCCCGGTACAAATAAATAAAGCTTGTCACTGGGGTCCCTTCGAGGAGGAATGTATTTTCTATTTTGCTCCTTCAGGATTCCTAAATCCAAACAAGGATGACAATGCCCATTTTACAAAGGGTCGCCTGTAACTGAGGACAATCACCAGAGCTTTAAGGAGGCAATACAATTTGGCTGCATCTGACCTCACTGAGAATGTTTCCTGGGGGTGGGGTGGGCTGTTTGAGTGCATGTGTGCACGTGCATCTGTCATGTGGATTTTTAAAAGTTGTTTTTTATAAGTGGTATCCACAAAGTATATCTCTGCTTATAAATATTACTATAGAAATCTTTATTCTGTATATGTAGCCTATTGAGGGTTGTACTTGACCCTATGGAACTTTTAAACGAAGGGCTATTATTGTGAGGAATTCACTTGGTGTTGCTACTTTGCTTTAGCTTTTAAATGGCTGATTTTAAAGAAGAAATTCTATTTATTAATGAAAGTGTCACTTGGTGCTAAGCAGGAGATTTCACAAGGACACAGTGTGTTCAGAATTTTTATGCGACTACTTCGTGAACCCTTCTGTGACCTTTGCATTTTAATGCATTATATGATTGTGTTTGGAAGCCCTTCTTGTTCTTGTCAGAAATATAGCTGCTTTGCTTGGGTCTTCTTGAGCCATATTTATAGTTGGTCCCAGCATTCCAGATTTCTGTTAAGTGGTTAAGGGAGTGAAAACTGAAGTTTGCTTGGCAATGAGTCATTTTCACTCACTGTCATCTGGAAATCGTGTGTGTGTGTGTGTGTGTGTGTGTGTGTGTGTGTGTGTGTGTGTG
>OU015744.1:41327839-41344982 GCA_907169655.1 Acomys percivali | reverse complement strand
TCTCTCTCTCTCTCTCTCTCTCTCTCTCTCTCTCTCTCTCTCTCTCTGTGTGTGTGTGTGTGTGTGTGTGTCTGTGTCTCTCTCTCTCTGGGTTGTGTCTTTTTTTTAACTTTAATTTCTTTTTAATGGACGCTTTGCCTATGTATTTCTGTGTGCCACATGTGTGCCTGGTGCCCAAAGAGGCCAGAAAAGAGTGTCAAATGATTCCCCCTGCAACTGAATTTTAAATGTCCTTTGCTAGAACAGCCTCCCTGCTGTTGGTAACAAAATAGCTCAATGTGTGGCACAGTCGTGTGGGTATCCAGGGAGCAGTTTCCTTGTGACAAACAGCATTTGTCACTGAAGTGCTCTATAGCTAGTGAAAAACTGAAGCCTTGGCCCACCTTCCCACCAAGAACTGGATGTAGTAATGTAGTTCTGGGAGGAGATTGTCTGTTTGGGTTTCCTCTGTATACTTCTTAATACTTTGTTTTAAAGCCCTGAGAGTTTATTTTGAGAAGTGTTCACAATGGAATATCTAATTAGAAACCAGCAATAAAGAGATTACTGTTATCTTGGGTTTTAGTGTTAGCAGAGGGTTCTGGTGTGTCTGTGTGTGGTAGCTGCCTGAATGCAGTCTAAAAGGAATTCACCTCAAGATGCTAGAAGTTGGGCAGTATTGGTCAAGGGTTCTCTGGAGAAAGAAACTATAGGAGTCAGGTTCAGGGTGTGACTTGGTCATCTTAGTGGCCATATATTCCTTAGTGGGAGGTACGGCCCCCAGTATCTGTCTGCTGCAGGGGTTGAATGGTTTTGTTGATGCTGTTACTAGAGCATGTCAGTAATTATCAGTCTTGTTTGTGCTGTGTCTCTAATGCAACTGACACCACAAGAATTTAACTTTTAAACTCTTGAGTCTCAAGTATATAGATGGGCTATGTTCTCTCAAGTCAATGTATATAGCTGTGAAATTGGTATGGGAACAAAGAAAACACTTTGGCGCAGTTCTAGGATGAATTGGATAACATTTCCTAGCACTTAGCTCTTAGGATAGTGAGCTTCTAAGTAGAAGGTAGAATATTTTCCACTTTCAATTATTTGACCCAAATGTCTAAAACAATAGCTCTAGACTGGTGAAGCATATGAGGCACAGTTGTACATTTTTAAGCTGTTTCTCAAGCTCTAAGAAATTAGCACAGACTTTGCACTATTCAGCAGAAGCATAAATGAAAGCAGAGGTGCCAGCTCTGGGCTTTGGCAAGTGGTGTGTGCTGGCTGCGGGTGGCATGTGAGAGGCAGTGGTACTTCTGGAGCATGAACAGCCATGTATGGCATGCACAGAACCTTGGGAAAGCATGGGGCGGTCCTGCAGGAGTCTGCATTTCTCTGCTGTCTGTGTAGCACATTTTGGGTTCTGTTTGAATGTTGCACAAGTAACTATTAAATGTCAAAAGCAAGTATCCAAGTGAATGAGCCTTTCAGTTTACATGTTTCAAATTAGTTCTCTCCTGTTCTAACTTCCATTGTATAAATAATAATTTTCTTTCAGGTCAATAAATAAGGAAGAACAGTAAAATCCTTATCTTGGGTTTAATTTTTAAAAACTATTTTTTATATTTTTTGATTATTTTTAAATCTTAAGGTAGTTTTAAAAATGAGTGTTGACTTGCTAGACTTACATATAACTCAATCTGTTGGCTTCAATGAAACCGTAATGAATCTTCATGACTGTTCATGTATTTAGCTATTTTAAGTGATATTCTCTTAATTAAAGATAGTGTTAAATCAGGCCAATCATGGTGGTACACACTTGGGAGGCAAAGGCAGGGGGATCTCCGAGTTCAAGGCTAACCTGGTCTACAGAGTGAGTTCTAGGACAGCCAGGGGCTACACAGAGAAACCCTGTCTCAAAGAATGAAAAAAAGAGATAGTCTTAAATCTAACAAAAATGAAGCATGCAATTTAGGGTTTTTTGTTTTGTTTTGTTTTGTTTAATACACCATGACTTTGAAGTGGTTCACACTGCTGTGAAGACCTGATTCTTGCAGTGTCATCTTGAAACAGTCTATCTACTTGTGTAAATGATATGCCAAGTCATGGAAGCTACCAAAGCTGGTACATAAACTTTGGTGAAATTACTTCATTATGATATAATGTTTGGTGAAAAAACCTAGGCTTTAGAATAAATACATTTATAAACATTATTTCTTCATTAATCGGTTTTGTCTTATGCAGAATGATTTAACATATAGTCTTTGCCTAACTTAGAATTATGTTTTATTTTTTAATACTTGGAGAAAGACATGTGTAAGCCCTGTACGTGATTATGTCTGTGACAGTATGAAAGTATTTGCTTTATTGTGGTTATTCATTATGCATTTAGGGAAACCAGAAAGGAACCCCAAAAATAGCCTCTTGGGTTCCCTGTAGTGTGACAACCTTGAGAGCTGGATTTATTTAATGCACCCCACCCCTGCTTGCCCAACCCTTCCCACTGCTGCTCCAGTGTCTATAAAATGATTGGAACTGGTTTTCACTTACATTGGTGTGATTGTCTTAAATTTTTAGTCAGTCTGTGAATTAGTGATTTGCGAGCCGTGCACTTGCAAAGATGTGGGGTGACATGTGTTCTCCACTGAGAAATGCAGGGCTGTCTTTTAAACAGTGAGCTGTGATTCTAAAGGCTTTTAAATGTAACCCACACTAGTTCAGAAGCTAAAAACATACCTTACAAAATGCACTGACAGTGACGGGAGGTTCGTTCTGTCAAATACCGTTTTAGCCTTTTGGTCTGGTTGGGGCTATTGTAATGCATGTGTGATGTAATTCATAAAACTGCTGCTTAGGTAGTTCGTTCCTAAGGTATCCTGGGTTCTGTTCCTCTTACTTCTTACTGTAGTTTTAAGCCATTATTGTTGCTGGATATTGCAGGTTGTTTCTCTTGGCTGCCATTCCTCTGGACAAAAAAGGTTATGAATGTATAGGATAAGTGTGAGCAGTTCTGTTTGCATTGATAGAAATATAAAAAGTAGATTCCATTCAGAAATGAGAATGGACCAGGGGATTTGTCACCTTTATCTTAATTCAGTGCACCTCTTGAACAGGAGTGGTGATGAGTGGGAGATGCAAACCAGATACATAAAATGCAGTGATTCTTACCTTAGACCAGAACCAAGCTTGCCAGCAGAATGCCCTGCTCTCCCTGGGTTTCGGGCAGGAGAAATGCACTGCTCTTTTAGAGTCTTCCTCTATATAACTGTGTTATTATCAAAAGTACTTTCCATGTAGCAAAAAGTCAGCGTTCTAACACTTCTGATTGCTGAGAAACTGCTTGCTCACTCGTAGTTTGCATTTGACTTTCTGATACTTTGTTTTCCCCCGATTTTATAGTCTTTAAAAAAAATCATTCAATAGAGAACCTTGTGTTTTTCTATTGATGCTGTTTGTAAAGGCAGCCAAATAAAAATTGGTGATAAATGAGAATTTTGTTGTTGTTCTTTTGACCTGAAATAGTCTTATACCTAGCCCCTGGTGCAATATAAGTATCATGGGTTGTATTTACATGTATGACATGCAAATAGTTCTATAGAATGCCCTTACCCTTTAATTAAAACAAAGTACAGCATGGAATTAGAAATATTTATTCAGAATATAAGAATGTTTGTAAAATATTATAAATGTCTCTGTATAAATAAATGAAGGTTTTTTTTTTTAACAATTCTATATCAAATAACACAAAGTAGCTATTTTACAGCAGCTAAAACTAAAGGCATCTGGGAACATTTAAAGCTACGAGTCAGTCTAAAAAATTACAAGGTATAGTACAGTGTTTAGTAGCCACTTTAAAATGAGACTTTCGGTACAAACAGAAGAGTACTGGCAGATGCAATCACATGTGCTTCAATAATAGTACATTCAAGCAGGATTTTCTAATTCAAGTGGTATAAAAAGCACATTTTCCATTAATAAAAAAGTTAAAATTTCATGCAAAGTAACAATATATCTAAAAGCAGATTAGAAATAGAAGTGAACATGTTTTGTAACCTTGGTATCAGGTCCTGACAAAATTGAGTTATCTTGAAGTAGGTTTCCCAACAGGAGCACTGCCAAAGAAAGCTAAGGACTCTACAAACAGGATAACACTTTCCACATTTCAAAATGGGAGAGAACAGGAGAGCAGAAACCTAAAACCAGAGCATCCGTATGGGTGTGGTCTCTACAGAACCTGCTCTGTGCTGCCTAGCAGGTAGGTGGGGTAATTATCAGATGAGACACTGGGAAGATTAAATACAAAGTTAAGGGTGTTGTTATCCAGCAGTGGTTCTTACACACATTCAAAATATCAGACAATATGTTATAGCTATGCTGGATTATCAGAATTAATGCTTGCCTATGTGAGAAAACGTCGTTACTCAAGCTGATCAGTTATGCTGTGGTCATAGCATCTCAGAGGCATATATTTCTAAACGGATACAACATTTAGAAAAAATGAATTGGAATGGGAGGCCACAAGTTCAGAGCTGAGTTCAGCCTGACCTATATGCACACGGGGGTTTGATTGTGTGCACAGTTCAAAGGTGGGGATGTTTTTGTAGCAAAGCAATCCTGCACTATAAAGAGTTGACAAAGCTATGGCCAAGGTGCTATCCTATCCTATCATTCTTTGTCACTCAGGTTTTTTTTTGTTTTTTTTTTTGTTTTTTTTGTCATAGGTTCCATTGACTAAATGAAAATTCTGATTTCTTCTACAATTATGTCTTGTTCTAGAAGCTGTAGTGAAAGGCAGCAAGAAAATACTGTTGGTAAGTTCTTGAACCCATGTCCACCCCGCCCCCAATGAAGATCAGCTCAGAAATTTTAGCCACCAAATAATTTGTTCTCTGTTGAGCTCTGAAAGACACTGTACACTTAGTGATTGTTTTTACTTAGGGCACTGTGTTCGTATAATGACTGGACATACTCCCAATTAAACATTTATAATTGAAAGCATATATGGGAGTGTTTTGACAGATAAAGAGTGTTGGTTTACACTTAACTTGAAACACGAGCATGATAACCTGAACTCCAGGGCAGCTCTGAAGTAGTTTATGTGATGTATATGTCTATCGTTGTATAGAATTCTCTGTGGGCCACGGTACATAGAAGATCCATGCCAGAAATGCGGGCATGCTAACACCTCAGCAAACGGACAAACGTTTCATCTCTCCTAAGGTAATGTCTCCAACAGTGCTGGTCTCCCTCACAGTGGCCCCTCTTAACAGCTTTTAGAGTAAACACCTAAGGCTGTGACTTGGCCTGCTCTTCCTTATAGAGCCATGCCAGAGCTCTAATTTAGAGTTCTCTGAAGCCCTTTTAAAATTTTGCTGCAGGCTCTGAGGAAGACCTTGTGAGTACATGCATCTGAAAAGAGAATTAAGCACTTAGGCTAATAAAGGCTTGAAGTGTCAGTTAAACGGAGCATCCAATTTCAGGCAACACACACATTCAGAGATGTGCCACATCAGCACAGGAGAGTGAGTGAAAGGTCTTTGCCTCCACTGTCGACATGTGGCACTCATCTAGAGCTAGAATATGACACAGCGGCAAAGATAGGTCTCAACTGTTGATCACTTGACAACCTTTTTTGAGTCCACTGGAGGCTTTCTTACTGTCACAAGGCAAGTTTAGCTGGTGCGTATGGGGTTGGTTACAGTGTGGCAGAGCCAGCCATAGACACGTCTCCTTTGCCTGCTACTGTTGCCCTAGTCGGGTTAACCTGCCTCACTTCAGAACTGTAAAAGGTTCCTTTTGCTCTATCATTTTATGAGCCAGAAGTGGCTTTGATAAGTAAAAGTGACTGCCTAAAGAGGGCAAATACTGAAGAATTGGGGGAAGATTCAAAATATGAAATTCCAAAGGTGTTTGCCCCAATAGACATGCTAATAAAAACCATTTCCTATTTAAAAGTAGGTTCAGGAAGCGTGGGTTTCAACAAAAAGAAAAATTACCCAGGCACCTGCTATCATGTATTTAATCAGTGCAGTTCAGTAGCTTCCACAATTCACATAAACAAATACCTGCTGCTTCACCCTCAATAAACATTGACAATAATAATGGGAAGACTGTAAAGCCCTTTCCCACTTACTCCAAATGAGATGTTTTATCCTGATAAATTTCCACCAAACACCATAGAAACTCAGACTAAGGCCAGTTAGGATCATTGCTTCAAGGGCTTCTCTGTGGAGGAACTATAGACCTACAAGTGTAGGTTCTGGGGTGTCACCTGGGGTGGATGCGAAGGGACAGCATGGAGGACATTCGAAGCTCTGCAGGCAGGCTGTCACTCCTGTTCCGGCCTCTCTCTGCATCTACACATTCTGTTTGCATTCACTTGGGGGCACAGAATGCTGACGCACTGCATCTGATGGACAGAACAGGAAGCCTAACCTTCCCTTACCTGGATTGTCCCCTCCAGCAGGACAGCCATGCCTATCTCAATTTGCTCACGGGGTAGTGGAGAGAGACAAAATAGATATTTCTACCTACACGTTTTCCTCATAACAAAATAGAACTTTGCCTAAAAAGTGAACACCGGGAAAACAGATGAAGGGTATTGACTAAAGGCAAAGCCATCGACACTCAAAAGCCAGGCCCAGACTCAAACCAGTTACATCTTCGTGACTGATGGCCAGGTGAGTAACTTAGCACTGGTCTGGGAAGAAGGGCTGGTGAACTCTGTTGTATGAAAAGGATGGAGTATCTGGGTTGCACAGAAGGCTGAGAAATTCGTGTCTGCTTTCTGAAAGCAGACCCACCCATCACCAGGATTCTGCAGCAGCAACATGGTCATAAATGCCGCATCTTCCACATAGATAACATGGCAGTGAAACCCACTTTTCATAAAATCTGGATAGTCTTGGGGGGCCACAGGAGAGGCGGGGGGAACCAAACTGTTCTTTAATTTGTATCCATGAGCAGATGAATAACAGAAGGTAAAACAGTGAGGCTACAATTGAGAATAAACAAATCTGGGGTGCTCCCCTAGAAGAGGTCAGCCTTCCAGTTAACATTTTGCTAGAAATCACATCCAGAAGCGACAGAACAGGAAGCTTATCTATCAGGCGTTCCCTCACCCAGTCCCCTTTATGATGTCAGGGACTAAATGGTCAGTGGCAGACTATTAAAGAGGTGGGGACAGTTTTGTACATTAAGGGTCTCTTTGGTGTCCAACAGTGTAAAGCCTCTCTCAAAGAGGCAGGACTCATGTGCTCTGGTGGCAAGGTTTTGATTCAGAATAGGAGCTACTTAAACTAACATTGCCTTTTCAGTTCTAGAAGAAACCCCTGGGAAAATCTTAGCTTAACTACATATATCAAGAATATTCTAGTTTTACTCTTGCTAGGAGAGAATAAAAAACAGCTTCTACCCCAGCTCTGCCTCTAAATAAAAATGGAAGAATGTTTTTATTCGTCTAATACAGAAGCGTCTACACACAGCCCTGATTTTGCTCTATTCGAAATGGCAGTGTCTCACAGATGATCAATAACACTTTTCTACACCCTCTGGTCTGTAACTCCCAACTAATTTCTATATGACTGTATCTCAAGAATCTGGTACCATAGGACCTGGAAAGCAGAGCCTTGCTGCAATGAACTGCCCGCCCTAGATGCTGGAGACAAAACACTCATTTTTCCTTGGAGGAGGAAGGAAGAAATCCAGATATGGAAAGAAAAGTCCACAGTCTATGAAAGGGGGCGGGGTGGGGGGAGGCTCAGAAATCTGCATAAAACCAAATGCCTGGATCCCCACTGCTACACAGAACAAGTGAGGAATGAGAACTTGAATAGTGAAAGCAGAAGCAAGATGTGGCTAATCATGTAGCCAGAGCCATTGTTGACACCCTTTGTGGCCAGGCCTGGAGGAGCCGAAGCCTGTGCATATGATAATCCACAATGCCACCATGACCATGAACCCCAAGGGTACGTGCCTGTGACCCATATGCAACCTTTCCACTCTTGCAACAGTCCCTCCTTTCCTTGGGCCCTTTCTCTTCTAAGGACCTCAGAGCTGCTAGAATTTACCCCTTTGGGACAGAACATTGGTGCCTGAGTGCCTGCCTGTTAAAGTGAAGTTTCGTTGGTATGTGGCCTGGAATTCTCTTCCTCCAGCAGAGCTATTCTTTGCTTGAGCATTCTCACTTGGGTCTCGTGTCGTTCCACCATGGCCATCATTTGAGATTCCAACTTCTTCAGCTTGTTTTGATGCTTCTTCTTTGCTTTTTCATAGGCAGCCACCAGATTGCTATGTGAAAACAAGGAAATGAGTAAAGAGTCACCCCAAGGGATGAGTGACACCCTGTGCTGTGTGTACTGAGTAGCCATGCCAAGTGAGCATTGCTTTGAAGAGTCCACTTCTCTCGTAAGAATTCAAAGTCCAGTGATAAGAAGCTGCCCAGTATTTAGGATTCTGGCTTAAAATACTAACCTAGGCTCGGGCTATAGGAAGAGTTAACCAACAGCCCAAAGTGGCCAGATCCAAAACAGATGAGGATGATACTGAATTCTAGAAACTTGTTTGATGTCTGCCAGCTACAGATGGCCATGTGTAAGTTACATAGTGCTCTGTAACCCAGGAAAAGGGCAAAGGTCTTTATTCCAACTTTGTTATGCTTTGGGCTCTGAGGAAGTGCTGTCAGCTCTGAATGGGTCCTAGGCCAACTGCTATAAGGCAGGACATGAGCCAGGTGCCTACATGTTCTCTCTGCTCCAAAATGAAACATTGGCACCGGTTGCCCTGAGCCGGAGTTCTGAAGTGTGATTTGAGGACAAACAGGAGACACACACACACGCACACACCCTAGGATTCCTAAAACCTCATTCAGGGGGAGGTCTTATGTTGTTGGTAGAGCAGATTGTAAAATCCGGATGTCTTAATAAGCCAGCTAAAATGTGCCACTCTAATTACAATTTGGAAAACAGTATTTTTCATAAAAATGTGCTATCTATTGAGCTTGAATTTTGTAAATTATTAAAAAAAAACTTTTAAAAGTCCATTTCAGTTTTGGTTTCTAAGAAGTATTAATAGATATCTTATGGGCACAAAGGTCCCAAAGTCCTCATTTTTTTAGTATAAAAAAATAGTGTACCTCAAATGTTTTGAGACTCTTAACTTGGAGTCTAATGTACCCTAAAATGTTCCACTATATGAGGTGTTGCTGTAATAGATGGTTTAGTTGCCAATTGAAAACACTGACTCAAACATAGCTTTTCCCCCCTGACTTCTCAGAATCTTTATTATAGGGAATTCAAGGAGAGACCACAGCAGGCTTCATTTTTCTAAGCCTATCTAATCTGAGATGGGGTTTATCATTAGTGCCCTGGGTTTCTGTTAGCTGTAGGACTCTACCGTAAGGTTACTTTCCAGGAAAGTTAGGGAGAGATTCCTGGGCTCGAGCACGGGGATGCACAGGGGGGTTTACCTGTTGGCCCGTTTTAAGTCATTAACAAACTCTGCTGACTGCTGGTGTCTGACTTCGCTGCTCTTGGTGAGTCTTTCCAAGGCGCTAACCAGCTCTTGAACTCTGGCCTTCAGCTTCTTTTCCCTGTATCAAAGAAAGACAGCAGAAGTCACCAGGTTGTGGTGATGGTGGAAGGAAGCCAAGGTAGCTGGCCAAGGTCAGCAGTCCAGAGCACAGAAAGTTAAGTAGTAGTGGGTCTAGGAGCACAGCTTCTCTGCTCCATGCAGCCAGGAGCTTCTCTCAACACTGCATTCTACAATAATTAAGGATAGATGCACCAGCAAGCCGACTCAATGGGTAAAAGCATTTGCCACCAAACCACGCCTGATGGCTTGAGTTCAGTCTTCAGAACCCACACAATAGAAGTAAAGAATTAACTCCTAAGGTATTTTCTGACCACTACAGCACGTTGTGGCATACACACAAAGACCAGGGGAGTGTTTTGGATCAATCAAGGTCTGGAATGCCTGTAGAAAAAAGAAACCTGCCTAAATTCAGATCAGCATGCACTGACATGGAAGTCTAGAATACTGCTTGTATAAGAACACCAAGGAATAGGATGTATTGTGGCAAACTAGAAAACAAACCACAGATTCGGCAGTTGGTGAGGAAGGGGTTAACAGAAGGCTTTGCTATTTCACTTATTAGTCTAACTCTGGTAAAAATATTCCACTATACAATCCACTATCATAGTTCCAAGCACAAGATTTCGAATTTCCTTTGGTTGTCTTATGTTTCTCACTGTGATAAATTTATATACATCTAATCTTCTGGGTAGGGAAGAAGCCCCTCTTTCAGTCTGTAGTGACACCAAAAATCAAAATCAAATGAACTTTTGCCTCTTCTGCTCCACAGAAGACTTCTGTCTTCCCTGAGCATATCTTAAAGGGTATTCATGCTTTTAAACCAAAATCATTTCTCAAGCTTCTACTGTGACACAAAGGTGAGTCTACTGCCTTCTCTACTTTGTGGGTTTCTATACAGATTACAAACAGTGGTAATGCTAACATGTCTAAAACTTACCTCTTTTGTAAACTTAAAAAGATTCTTGTAACCTTCAGAGAATCCACTTAGATCCACCTCTCCCAGGTGAGATGGACTCAAGAAGTACCTGTGTTAATCAGCAGCCTAAATTTCCCATCTATTGCCTATATCAAAGGACGGGATTCCTCCCTCTGTCTCTGGTTTTAGGACTCCCCTCCCTCAACTACTACAACCATGGGCCTAAAAGTTTCAAAGGCACATCTAACCTATTTAACTTTATCTTCTGCACCTTCATTCCAAACACACACACACAATCTTATATATATGTCATCTAATATATATATATATGTATATATATACATATATATGTATACACACACACACACACACACATATATATATATATATATATATATACATACACACACACTCTCCTAGCCCCAGATTGTTCCAGGGCCTGGACGGCCAAAACAGCTCTCCCAGGACTTGACCAGCACCTCTGTTTTCTTAGGGTCCCCCAAAGAAGACATCACCCTCAGTCAGCAGGAAGTAGGTTAAAGAACACAATGCCTTAACTCCTGCCCCACCATAACCCTTTCCTACTTCTACATTTCTAATTAATCAGAAAGGGAGGAATGTTAGCATATAGGCTATCCCACTGGCCTGCCCTCAGGGACTAGCAATTGGTTGTCACCCGCTGCACCTGGCCAGATAAAAGGACCTGCTCTGTTCCTTGTGGTCTTTCTCTCCTCTGCACCTCCTTCCCTGCCCTCGTGGCTCTGCTCCCCTCTGTCTGCCTCTACCCCTTCTCCAGGTACTCTTTCCTCTCCCTTCCCCCCAATAAACCTCCTTATACAAGATCTGTTGCATGGCATCATTTCTCAGGGGCACACTTTTGGCATTGACCCGCCATGATACCCCTCACTGCATTATGTTTCATAACACTGATGAACAGAAGTAATTGTGGCAAAAACCCCAAGTAAGTGGTAAGAGAGGAAGCTAACCAACCTGTGGTGTAAAGGAATTCCCGAAATTTGTGGACAAATGGATTGAGCTAGAGATGATCATAATGAGTGAGTTAACCCAGAAGCAGAAAGACTCAAATGGTATATACTCATATCTGCATACTAGCCCAATGGGCATGTCCCATGAAAGCCTTCCCTTACCAGGAAACTGGGACCGAGGGGAGGACATCCTATTGGGACTCTAGATGAGAGAACAATGGGAGAATAGCAATGTAGAAGAATCCAGTGGGTCCTAGAAACCTACAAGTAGAACATTATGATAGGCAGATTTGGGTCATGGGGTCCCGCTCAAACTAAGGCCCTAGCCAAGGACAATACAGGTGGTAAAATTTAAACCCCTACCCTGATCTAGCCCATGGACAGGACAGTCTCCACACTTGAGTGGAGAGAGGGATTTGACTTTCTCAAGTACTCTGGTGCCTCACATTTGACTATGTCCCCTGGCGGGGGAGACCTAGTGGCACTCAGAGGAAGGACAGCAGGTCACTGAGAAGAGACTTGATACCCTATGAGCATATACAGAGGGAGGTAATCCCTCTGAGGAACAGTCATAGGGGAGGGGAATAAGGGGAAAATGGGAGGGAGGGGAGAATGGGAGGATACAAGGGATAGGATAACCATAGAAATGTAACAAGAATAAATTAATTTAAAAAAAAAGATTCATTCTTTACTGGGTCCTTTTTGCCTTAGCTGTATACAAGATGGCTGGCTACAGAGCAGGCAGGAGTGTGTAGGGACCTCCTCCTTGCTAGGGAACTTGTTTATCCTTAGCACTAGCAGTCTCTAGAGAATCTCTGGGTTAGCTGAGTTTCTCACTGGAATCACAGAGGGGTAGCATTCCCGACTAAAAGAGAGGGTCCCCCTGTGTCCCTAAGCCTTGCAAGCAGCCTGCTCCCGCTGAGGCAAGGTTAGGAAAGCAGAAGGGTGCGCCTTCCCCTTCCCCTTCCTCTTGGGCAGAAGACTCGCTTGCTTATGTTTTGCTACTAGTTCTGATTTCCTTCCCCGTGAAAACTTTATTATGTCTATGTATATATACATGTGGTGTAAGTACGGAGGTCATAAAGATTAATTTTACAAAAGGGAAAGGAGAACTTGTGAAGAATACTAAAAGCACAGTCAACTCTCGCAAAGGCCATCCTTTCCTGACACCCAGAACTAGGAGACTTTATGGACACGTAGACTCTACAGTAGGGCACAACACCCCAAAAGCAAAGCTGCTCTCAGACCGGCCTGTCCCCAATGTGGAGGCATATATAGCATTGCCAGCTCTGGGAGCTCAGTGCTGCCCCCTAGGACCACTTTGATGTCTACACAGGTAAAGCACAGACACCGGGAGAAGTGTGTTGGTGGACTTTCATGAAGATGCAAAAATGAGGCTACACCTCAAACTTGGATTCATTTGGCTGTTTTGAAGGGGGTAGACCTATAGCCAAAAGATGCCATTGAAGTGTAAAAAGGGTACAGGAGTTTGAAAGTTCAATAACAATAAAGTAAAATATGTCAAATTTTAAAACCCAGACAACCTGCCAAAATAGTGTCACATTGAATTAAATATAATAGTAATATTCAGCCATATTTAAGGGAACAATGCTAGGCATTGAACCTTGGACAAGTATCTATCCTGAGCTAAACTCTATGCTGTTAAAAATTAATTTCACATTTTACATTTTTAATGTAGGACCTAGGAAATTTAAAATGACATATTTGACTTGTAGTTCAGATAACGGTAGAAAGAGAATATGGTGACCTAAGAAGGAAAAGGGACCCCCTTGCCCCACAATCTGGTTTTGAAGCCTCCTATGGACAAGGCATCAAGAACTCAGCCCAGCTAACAACTGCTTAGAGCTTTCTCCCTTCCCAGCCACAATGCCCTAAGCCCCACATAAAAGGAAAGAACATTTACTAACCCCTTGTGCAGGCTGAGTGGCTCTTTTTTTACCCTATCAGAGTGTGATCCTAAAGTGTCTAGAGTCATGCTATTATTACACTTATCAAAAGAGACCAATCCAAGTGGAGCAACTTTTGAAATTACAGCTTGAGAGAAACCAAGGCATGGCTAATGCTCAGACAGTTGTGACTCTCCTCTGAGGTCCATGTACCCACACCTGGCTATGTCTTAATTTTCTGCTCTTCTACCTGGGGGAGCCCATTCCAAACTTGGTATGTCTTTCTTTCTGGGTGCATTTATAGTTAAGAGAACTAATCTTTATGCTTAAGATATCCTTAATAAAACCTCAAACTAGTCCTGAAATTCCTTTTTGAGTCAGAGTCATGAATCTGGGCGAGGCCTGAGTTGAGATACCTCAAAAATTAAGGGAATTTCCCAGGCTGCTCTCCCACTCACAGGGTGACCTGGGGGGGGGGAGCGGGGAATCTAAGAATTGGTTTGCCTATCTCAGTCACTTGGAAATCTCAAAAATGAATGTCCTGTTCATTCTACTTTCCATGTGCTTGGCCATCAGAAAAGGAAGGATTTATATGGTTTTTGTATGTAAGACAGTATGCAAATACAAGCAACTTCTTAGGCTCCACACATGAGAAAATTAAATATACATTTCTCCCTTTGTAGGAACGTATTCACAGTGTTCTGAGGATTGCATGGAAGCATGTCATCCTTGTTATTTTGTTTGCTGTTGTCTGGGCACTTGTGAGGACCAGCCACTAAAACCACAGTAACTGTAACTGGAATAAGAGACAAAGACCTACCACCCAGTCCAGGTTTGTTATGGGTCTCCCCACTCCAGTATTTAGTCCTCTCACCCAAAAACGGGCTACTTATAGTCATAAAAGGTGGTTTCTTATCACAGAGAAGGTGGTTTGGTTTGGTGTATGCTGTCACAGTTCTAAGCAGCCTAGTACTCAAAGAATTTAAGAGGTACGAGTACCAGGGTACTGAAGAAAGCCAAGTGGGCTGGCTCTGTAAGGCGGGGGAGGTGGAGGCGCTGGCTGGTAAGCAGGTCCCTCTGGCAAGACTTGCCCACTGACTGGCTACCAGAATCACAGCTCTGTGTACAAGCAGAACTGAGTGGCCTCTCTGAAAGCCAGTAGCAGTAATTTGTGGTTCAATTAAGTCTCTGGGTAAGCATGTGGAGGTCCTGACCGGCTTTTCAGCAGGCTGTGTGTAGCCAGTCACAAAAAATGAATTCAGACCAAAGAGAGTGGGATTCCTTAGGGAACCATCTGCCTGTGTCATTCCTGTCTTCCTCACATCAGCATTCCACTCTACAGAAGTGACTTGCAAGGCCAGGTACAGCAGTCATTGTCCTTATCTTACTGTATCATAACCCTCTTGGCTGTTGATCACTCTGGGTTTGTCCATTGGACGCCTCCCACTTAACAGGCATCAGTAGTTTAGTTTCCAGAGGAGAACTTCTGAAATTCTACAAAAAGCCACACAAACGGCAACATCAACACCACTATTTACTATGTGTGGATCCATAAACACTCTCTTCATCGCTTATATTCATCATCAAACTGACTCCCAAGACTTGACTTCATGCCACATCTTCCACCACACCACACCACGTCTAACCTGATAACCTTCCACACCTTTGATAAGCATGGCAGCCTGCTCATTTTCTCTGCTTCTACTCTGGTGCCCCCTGGTCTGGCTTTCACACAACAGCCAGGTCTCTTTTTCAATGTGGAAAATCTGGTCAGATTACTTACCTCTGCGGCCTTCTCCTTACACTTGGAAGGATGTATGTGGGCTCGCCTCCATCTTGAAGGCTCTGCTCTGAGATGCCCTCCCAACCTCTGCTCTTTCTTCAATTTAAATATTCCCTCTCAGCCACTGTCAACAGTGGACAAATGGCCCCAAATTAGGACATCACAGCACTTTGCCATTTCCTTCATGTTATTTACTACTAGGTAGATGTACCATGGCTCAGCTAGACCCCTCCACTTCTTTGTGCCCATCATCATAATAATCCCTAACTGGCTTGCATTTAGACTACACAGGCAACAGAACACAGCTATCTTTTTTTTCCAAGATAAAGTCGGCTTTAACAACAGCCTTTGAAATCAGCATCCCTACTGTGCTCGCTGTACAAATGAGTATCTGAGGCACAGTCGGGACACTTGCCCACAGCTATGTGCTGCAATGCTGGCTGGCGTTCACACACTGAAGCCTGTCAGCAGAGTCTAGGTACTTAGGCATCTCCCCGAAGAATCCCATGACTCATGAAGGGGACGGGTAGAAAGAGCAATAAACAAGGGTTATAGTTAAGATCACAGGCCTGTGGAGCCAGGATGACGTGTCCCCAGATAACGATGTTCTACAGCTCTTGTGTCTGAGTGTAGCTGGAAGTGCCAGGAGGTGTAGCTGAAGAACAGCTGCTGGGGCTTTTGCCCAGATTTTTCAAGGAAATTTTTCCATGTTTTTAATGTCCAAGAGATGAACTTGGCACTATCACGGGCACACTGTTCCCTTTGTTCATGACTGCCGTGAACTAGGGTGCTCCCCACCCCTCTGCCTTTATGCAGTTCCAGGTGGGGCTGCCAACTCTGGGCCTTTGAAACACTAGACAGTGACAAAGGTCATCTCAATTTCTCAAGCGACAGCTACTTCAAGCCCTTGGGTGGGACTCAGTCTTTGCCTCCCCTCTAGACACTCCGGCTCTGGACCTCAGCAATTTACTTCAGTGGTAATGAATCCACAGGCCCACTCTGTATTTCATTAACATCCTGCAGATCCATGTTGCATTTATGGAATTTTCTGGCACCACTCCTAGTGCTTGATTGCTGCTGTAAATCAGCTGAATGTGAAGAATCTGCAAGTGTACATTTTTAAAAAAGCATCTTTCGAAGTTAACAGCTCTAACAAAATGGTGACAATTCTGCTGCTGTTGCACCCAGATCGACCACTTTTCTCTTCACCCATCCCTCCATTTGTATGGTGTATAACAGTACTCATGAATAGCTACTAAACAAATGATAATCCTTTTCTCCCTTATGGCCAAGGTTACATAAATATGTTAATGATTTTGCAACTGAAGACACCAAATTTTAGGAGTCTCATGAACAGCCCAAGTGCTCCAAGGACACTGATGGGTACTTAGTACCATTGAGGTCTCGGAAGATGTACAGGGTGATGACTGATGATGCCAGCTTCTGCAGGCTGAATATTCTGAATGAAGGTGAAGAATGGGACTGGCCTCTAGGCTTGGAATGACAAGTTATCTGGAATGGTTGGGTTGTAAATTGGGTTGAGAAGCATTTGAAACATTAGATAGTTACTTGAGATCTAGGGATGACCTCAGCTACTGTGGCTCCTCACCCTGCCGTGGTGATGTTGCACTCTCAGTGCACCCGCATCAGAAGTGAGCATGAAGGTATTTTGGTGACAAATGGTTCATCTGGACACTGAGAGTTGAGGCACCTGATCAACTGGTGAGAAAGGAAGGCATGAGGAAAGAGATGAAGGAGACCTTACAGGAAGATGCCGTCTGACATTCATGTTGTAATTCGTAGTCATTTGGAGAGAAGATACAGTGGGTGTGTGACTGAATATTTGTGCCAATAGGGAGGATTCAGCCGTCCAAGAGCAGGACCTGTGCTCGGCCCCTGCATGCTGCCTGCAGCAGCCAGTGGTGCAGCTATGGGAGGCCATGGTGTGTGTGTGTGTGTGTGTGTGTGTGTGTGTGTGTGTGTGTGTGTG
>OU015744.1:41286966-41327829 GCA_907169655.1 Acomys percivali | reverse complement strand
TGTGTGTGTGTGTGTGTGTGTGTGTGTGTGTGTGTGTGTGTGTGTGTTAGTCCCTGCTTCCTATTGTGGAGGAGGAACAGTGTCCTTCCTTTGACCTCATCAGCACAGGGTGCCACTTCACAGGTCGGTTCTGAGGAAGCTTTCCTCAACAGCACTTCACTTGCCCCAGGTTGGAGAGACAGATGTGTCATCAGAGGAGCTCAGAGTCTCCCATCTTCCCAGACTAGTACATACTATGGAGGTAGAGTCTTCAGAAGGAACCACATGTGTGGGCACAGGGCATTCCCCACCTCTGCACTAGGTGGCCTTGAAGATCACCCAGCTTTGCTGTCCCAGTCCTGACTCCAATCGTATGGGGCTCCTGCTCCCACTCCCATGACTGCGGTGCAGATGAAGCCCCTGACTCTACCCTGCTGTGCCTAGGGCTTGAGGGCAGCCTACCCAGACAACATCTGTGCACAGACAACATCTGCACACAGAGAAGAACCATCACTGAAAATTACCTTCTCGTGGCTGCCACTTTCCGACTCACTTTGGTAGGAGGATCATTCTCCCAGACTTTACTAGGGACTGCGGGATCCTAGTAAGAGAGGGACTTCAGACAGAAAAGTGTCAGGTTCACCGTAACAATAAAGTCCCCTGGTTAGGAAGCGGTTCCTGAGCATGACTGGAAGCCTGGCCATCCAGGGGGGCTTTCAGGGCCATACCAGAAGCAATATGGTACCATAGATATTCATGGAAACAAAAGGGCACAAACGCAGACCAGGTGGGAGCCATATAAGAAACATGGGACTGCACTGAGTTCTGGTTTTAAACCCCTAAAGAGGAGAAAAGACATACCAAGAGGCTCATTGGTGAAGGCCTACCAAATCAAAGCCTGGTGGGAACAGGGCACTAACACATGGTGTTACAGAGTTCCTGCCTTAGGATGGACGGCTGTCCCCAGAAAAGGACCATTGCTCTTCCCTCCTGCACACTTTCTGCTCGGCAGGGAGCCTGGCCCACAATGTTCTGCTCCAAGAGTAAAGCACTTCTGAAAACACTGGCAACATCCCCACGTGACCTATGCCACTCAGCCTGCTAATGACAGGATGGACACCTTCCGAAAAGGTGTTTGTTTCTGCTCCAGTTTTAAAATTAGAAACATCCCCTAACCTCAGCCTTTAGCGTCTGGACGATGCTCCTGCAAGACAGCAAGACACGATGATTACCATTCTGTAGCTGTATTTACGGTATAATTATGTTATTTTTCCTTTCTCCTCTGGCTCCTCTTTCTTGGCTCCATGTATCTGGCTCTTGATTAGAAATCCATGCTAACCAACTTAAGGCTGCCTATTGGAAATCCTTCGTGACAGTGGATAGATGAGATCTCTTTATGTTTAGTCAGCACAACCTGCGTTCTACTCCTGCCAGAAAAAGCCTCTGGGGGCTCTGAGAATTTGAAAAATGTAGGTGCTCAATTTACAGATACAATATCCAAATGACTCCCCCATTAGATGCCGAGAGTGGATTTTCATCCTAGTCTTTGGCACAAGGAGTTAGGGCATGTGTTCAGGCATTCTCCCATGCTGTGCCTGTAGCCTGCCCAGGGCACAGTGAGTACAATACAGCAACATCCCAAGAGGTATTTGCAAAGTAAACGCAGGGCCATTCTGGCTTGCAAAGAAGGACTGCGTGACTTTGAGCAAATCAGGAAGGTAGAAAAGACCCTGTAAGGCCAACTTCAGTCAACTGGGAGTCAGTCCATGATATAAATACTCAGAGGGGAATCACAGTGGGATCAAGTTAGCCGAGCGTGCATGGTCAAAACTTCCCACATCAAATCCCTAGAAGTAATGGGGCAAAGTAGTTTGTAAAATGCCTTAAGCTTTTTAGAAAGCAACTAATGCTCCTATGTACCAGAAACCAGGAAAAGTAAAAGGTGGACAATTTTTTTTCTTCTTACAAGATAAAACTTAACTAAGAATGCAGACAAGAGGCCCCGTCTCAAGAAGGCACGTCAGAGGGATCCAAATCAAAGTGCCAGCTGTCTCAACAAGACAGGGCCAGAGGGTCAGGTCATATTGGCAGACTCCCAGCCACTGTCAGCCAGGAGGAGTCAACAGCCTAGGGGATGAATGATGGCACACTTGGTAGACAGCATCTCACAGAAGCCCAGGGAGGTGTGCACCCACAGTCAGACCATCATGCTTAGAAAACCAGCAAGTAGTTGTTAACTTCGAAGCTCAATACCAAGGGACAGGGTTTCTCTGTGTAACAGCCCTGGCTGTCCTGGACTCACTCTGTAGACCAGGTTGGCCTTGAACTCACCTGCCTCTACCTCCCAAGTACTGGGATTAAAGGTGTGCACCACCATGCCTGGCTGGACATTGCTTCATTTAAAAAGATGAGTTCAGCACCAAAATAAATAAAGATAATGGAGACCACCACAGTAGCCACAACCTAAACCTAAGTGAACTTCAAAACCCAGATGATAGTTCAATTTCTGTGAAATACTCAGTGTATTTCACAAATATATGTAATTACTGTGTGCCAATTAAATATCCACACAGAAAAAAGAAAATAGATTCTCCAAAATGTCACATACTGACATGTGCAGCCACCGAGGACTTGAATTTTGGCTGCTTTAGTTTTGGAAAGTAATATAAGTAGAAAATGCATACTAGACTGAAGTGATATTTTGAGTATATTGGGTTAAATAAGAGATTTTTAACAGGCATTTTTCATGTGACTACTGGAAATCATGAAATTACCTCTCTATTGAACAGACATGCTTTGGTATCCAGTGCAATAGGGGCAGGGCATGGGAGGGGGTGACAGAAAATGTGAGCTGTGGAAGAGAGCTCTGAATGAGCTGGCATTGCTTTCTCTTTGGAAAAAAAGGAAGTAGAATGTGGGAGAAGAAACACGGAAATATCAGAGGAAAATGTCCAAGAACTGAGTAAAGACACGAGGCCTCTCTTTGGCAAGGGCTACGGATGCTGCAGAATGCAGTCCCACCAAAGATGTCTTCAAGGGGAGGGGGCCTGTTTTTGTTATCACCATTTACCTAATCTAGAAGGGTCTAGCCGATGCGACAACATGCAAAACAGGAAAGAGTATTTTCTTTCTTGCAAATGGGATGACTGTATACATGCCAACACTCAGCAGGGTTTTTCCATTTCTAGCCTGCAAGGTTGGGCACAAGTAAAACACACACAGCCTTCTTCTATCCAGGCCGACCCATATGATCCTGGAGGTGCTGGAAGGAGCAGCCATGAGAGTATGCCAAAAAGCCTTCACAGCTGAAGGAAGCAACCCAGGGCCATGGGGACTACTTACCGTCGGATGGCACTGGCAAACTCTGTGGCTAGCTCACTGTCACTGTTCGTCCTTAGTTCAGCCAATGGCAAAGCTGGGGAGGCAGCATCAGCACACTCCTGAGGAGAACAAACATGTTCATTGTCTGATATGAGCCAGAACATCAGCGCCATGCCTATCGACCGCCCTGGGCCAGCTCATGGAAAGCCAGGCAGCAAATATGATCATATCTGCTGTCCCCAGATCTCTCATTGCGTCCTGCCCAAAATAAGGAAAGCCCATGGTGAACACTTACTACAGTAGCACCGGTCTAAGCCTGTCATACGCCAACTATTCCTTCATTCCACGGAAGGACTCTCATAGGCAGCTTTATGATTGTCCTCATTCACCACAGAAGGAACCACGGCACTGGGTTACCCTGCCTAGAGACTAGCTAGAAGCTGGCTCCACGTGAGTGTCTTCACAGGGCAAATATATGCTGAACATAAGTGATAACATCTGATGACTATGGACCAGAACCACAGAAAATCTAATGGAATGTGGATAGGGACTAGGAACCAGCTGTATAAACTGGGGAGAAGTTTTCTTAAATAGGCAGGATCACCCACTCTACAGAACAGGAGTGGATGTCGCAATTTCAGCTGTGGCCCACCTCCTAGACACATATACAGTCTTTGGGCTAGGAATGGCTTGTCTGACTTGAAAGAAAGAACTTCAAAGAAGAATATTTTTGCCACAGGCACAAATAATAGGAAACTCAAAAAGCGGTGTCCCTCAGAGGATCTTCGGAAGACTAGGCCTGATTGTTATGCACGTTCCATTAGGTGTGTGCAGTTCTTGTTGGTGGGGAACACTAGTTTCCCTTGGGTAGCTATTGCAGGGTCGGTTTGATGGACAAACTCCTAAGAATTTTCTCTCTGGTCTGCTCACCAAAAGCTTGGCTCCCTTCTTTAGACCAGCGGTCGGTCACATTGCCAGCCAATGACAGCAATGAATACACTAGATGGAAGACTTTACTGAAATTGTCAATAGAACCAACATCTAAGAGTCAACATAAGCTGCTTACTCTACTGGGTTTCACAATCTGAGAGCACTGGCACGGCGATGAATTACCTTCTTGCGGAGATGTTTTAAAAGCCAGCTGGCCTTTCCTGTCAGAGAAGCGTCGGTGTGTTGAAGCCTCCCCACAGAGCACCAGGCTTCTCAGTCAAAATAAATACTGAGAGCTATGAGGGAATGCTCAGTTCATAGGCCTTTGGCAAGAAACTGCCAAGTTCATTCTGCCGCACCCTAAGAACATACACAGGCAGACACTGGTACTCTGTTGATGGCGCTGTCCCAAACTGACCAGCCAGCTTAAAAGGCCATGCAAAGAGTCTGAAGGTGTATGGAACAGAAAACATCATCTTCTAAAACTCTGGGTATGATCACATGACACACCACCACACGGCCCCTGCCCGAGTGCTACGACACGTGGCATAGAAGCTTCCAGATTCTGAGTCATGGCAGCTCCACCCAAGCCTTTCCGTGATCCCCCCACTGTCCTTGGGATAACCCTGCAAGCTGAGCCTTCTAGCCAACATGGGTCTTGGTACAGAAGCTCATTTCTCCAGAGTATCTTTTCTCAACTTCCTGCTCTGTATGTCCTGACTATGGCCTCACACTAAACTTGCATTTGAGGCATCCTGTAACTGTACTGTGATCCATCAGCTCCAGTGTAAAGCCCTAGAGGACAGCAGTTCACCTTGGTCCTGTCATGTTGTGGATATCTAATCACAGCCTTCAAGAAAGTGGATGGGTGGGATGCATGAGGGCCTCGGGATGCCTGGCTTAACAGAGTGCCATACTGTGAGCATCACAAAGACATGTGCAGGTCAAAGTGGAGAAGCAGACGTTTCAGCTATTTGTGCAGCATGCTTCAGAATTCTTAGCTGTTTAGGAAGCAACAGTTCACACCACATGCCACAGTGTCTGTCCTTCCTTCCTTCAATCCTTCCTTCGTTCCTTCATTCCTTCCTTCCTTCCCTCCCTTCCTAAGAACAGGACTTTCCTGAAGATGCCCTACAGTACCTACACTAGCACTGTGAGAAAGTGTTTACATGCTCATCCAGTCAGTATAGGCTTGCCAGTCCTAAATCTGAGCACACTGGTGTCAGGAGAAGCTGGCATATTAGGAATATTAAATATGATGTGCTGAACATGCAGTCCCACAACTAAGTGATGGGTAGAATTCATTAGGCTCTAAAGCTTTTTTTTTAATCTTCCCAATGCAAATGTGTGAAAGAGAAATACAAAACAGAATGAGCTTGGATTCTAGAAAAAGCCCCTGGGGCACGGGAGGAAGGGCTGATTCAAATGTGGCCTTGTAAGCATTACTACCAGAAGCCCAGTCTCTGTACGTATATACTTTGATTACAAGCATGGCTTCTCCTCCATCTTCCTTTCCTGCTTACTAAGGCACTGAGAGAAGGATGGTGGAGAATGCAGGAAGTGGCCTGTAGGCCAGGTGTGGCTTACCACCGCCTCACACTGCTGTTTTTAGCAGAACACCTCTCACTTTTATGGAAACTTATTTCCCATCATATAAATTAGACTAGTATTCCTTGCTCAGAGACAGGAGATTTAAGAGAGCTGCTCCCAGGTGACTAACACAGAAGTAACAGGGATCACTGCTGTAGGAACACAGGGAAGCTGGGTGAGACCACCACACAGACTCAGTCTGGGTGAAGATGTCTGAACTTCGACATAGCGGGAGATGTTGCTCTTTAATGTGGATTTGGTTTCTTATGACCTCTAGAGCCTGTGTCAACCAGGAAACTGAGGCAAGAGCATGGGGACAGGTAAGGGCAGGGGGTGCCGCCTACACTGCCCAGGCCTTACCTTGCCCGGCTTCTCCTTGCCACTGCTGCTGGTGGAGCTCAGAGACCGCACCCTCTGCTCCTTCTGCTCCTCCACCTCGGACTTGAGGTGCTCAATGTGCACCAGATAGGCCTGCTCCTGCGCTTCCCGGGTGCTCAGCTTCAGCTCCAGGGCCTTCTTCTCTTTCTCCAGCAGGTACAGCTGTGCCTTCAGCTCAGCCATCTCCTCCTGGGGAATGAGGCACACAGCCAATGAGAGGCTTCCGCTGTAGGCCTGAAGGGCTGCCACGCCAAATGGCTGTAGAACAAGACCAGGCTACAAGCCACGGGTACACAGTCCAGATAGTACTCCAAAGCTAGGGACAAGCTGTCTTATCGCCACATGTCTGAAGGGCCGGTAGGTAGACAAGACAAGACTGATGTGTTTAGTCATGCCGACTAGAATTTATATACATGGGTAGAAATCACAGACAAGCACACTTCACTTCTGTGTAAGGAAAATCCTATAGGGTACTAGCCATTAGGACCTCAAACGAGCTCATTTGCCTTGATGAAAATCAGATCTCTGAGTGCAAAGGCTTGGGTGCATCCACCCAGGGTTGCAAAGGAAATCTCCATGCAAAGAGATCTGATGGGGCTCCTCCTCATCCCAATTTCACTTCCTTGGCACCATATTTTCACGTCACACTTGTCACTCTGCAGCTGAGCCATAGAGGCCAAAGAGTGCTAATTATAACCGCATCCTTTAGCACTTGTCTGCTTCAGAGGGACCAAATGAAATTAGCCTTTTGGTTTCTCAGTGCTGGGACGTGAGCCTAGGAGCCAGGTGCAGGCTGAGCCAACCCTCAGATAGATAGCTTCTATAACTTTCCCAAAGGGCTTAACTGATTGTTTCCTGTGGAGTAAGATGTGAATCCAAAATAGGATGATGCTATCCTGGACCAGGAGCCAGAAAACCATGGCAACCATCAGTCAGTCTCCCATGAGCACATAGCAGTGTAAAGAGTCCACAGAAAGGAACTTACTTAATCACCTGAAAGTAAGGAAGAGTTGGAGGGTACCCACCAAGGCTTGTCCTCCTTGGGGACAGAATGCATTAGTCACTATGCTCAGCAACCTCTCAGAAGAACAGGCTAAACCCTCTTTACCATGATGATGAGACTTAACCAGAATGGAAGGCGTTTCCATAGCGGAAGTCTTTTCATCTTCTGCTACCAGGGGGAGGATTCTGAAGACCATGGCAACTGTGTATGCTGAGCCCATGTGATGGCCACTCTCAGAACACACATACACAAGCAAGCTTACATGAAGGAAAGGAGAATGAACAAGTGTCAGAAACACAGACTCCAGACTGCAGTTGAGCCTCATAGGTGGCCCAAGGCAACAGACCACTCTCTAGTTCCTGACATTTGTGGTCTTCAGTCCATGGCCTCTGTGAGGCAGGCATCCATGTTGGTACCACCTAGGTTAGCAAAGGCTCTTGAAGCACTGCCTGAATAAGAGACTAGGAAACTGATTTTCTGGAGGTGTGGCAAGGAAACTTGTCATCTCTAGGGTATGAATAAGAAGAGAAATAAGCTCATAAAAAATATCAAACTTGTATATGGATGGTACAAGAACCCTATGCAAAAAAACCATACCCCAAATGAGTACCTGACCTCTGCAATCCACAGCTCACAAGAATCAGGGACAGCCAGTGTCCAGGACTGTGAGACCCCATGGGCCATGCTCCCCAGGAAAGATTATGTACATTCTACCCCCATCAGAGAAGAAAATGAGGCACTCTGAGGGACACATGGTTAGCATATGCAGTGGGAGTGACAGCATTTATGGGAGCAGAAATAAAGGAATGTAAAAAACTAGAAAGGAGTATTTCCAACAATTGAAGGGCTAAAGGAACAGGACACCTAACAAAAGGCCTTGTCTTCAGAGAGAAGAGTAGATTAGAAAAGAGGCAAGTAGATCATCCAGAGATGAGTTATATTTGCTAGAGATCATGTGCTAGAAACCTCGGCATTTACATTATGGAGCAAAGTTGTGAATCCAATGTGGTCTATGGGCTAGTGGGTGTGTGGGTCAGCACACACTGGTGAACATACTAGGGAAAAGAAGATGTGGCTGATTGTCAGCCTTCCTGAAGCACGCAGCGGGAAAACCGAGCCAGAACATGGACATCCACCACTCTGGGTCTTAAGGACCATGCTATGGGTTCACCCAGCTTTTCACCACTTCTAGACCTTCAAAAAATGTCCAAGATGAGTCCTATTTCAAGTCACAAACAGAATGTTACAACATTGTTTTACACACACACACACACACACACACACACACACACGCACGCACGTGTTTTTCCTTGGCTACATTAACAGTAAATCTGTCACAGCACATATTGGCTAAACCATAAAAAGGAAATGCTTAGTCTTTGGATAAAAGAAAACATGCTGTTTGGAATAAATAATAGGAGGACAAGCTAATGGCTCGTGCAATGTGGTACAAGAGTCTGCAAAAGGAGCCGCTGAGCAGGACACAGTCACTGTGATTATGTACTTGAGGCCAAGCTCACAGGCAGCGAGATCTCAGCCAGAGGAATGTGTGCACTCTGAGCTGAGTGGCTGGATGGAGAAGATCCAAGCACAGGGGAACAGGACTTAGTGTCAAGGGGGGAAATGCCTGGATTCCCACATCTGCTCCTGCTGCCCTGTATCTTCTCAGAGTCAAGGACCAGCATTTTAGAGAAGTGATGAGCAGGGCCTGGGAACCCAATCCAGAGCTGACTGGGGACCTGCAGGAGCTACTCCAATCAACCTGCTCCCTGCTGTGCCTCTGCTGAGATGCAGGGTGCAGGCTGAAGGGACAGCAGCTTAACTACTCACTCATGAAGGACAATGGGTTCCCTTTCTCTAGGAATGCTGGCAGGGAACTCAGCCCATGGGTGAAAAACCCAAGATCTTGGCAGGGCACTGGTCAGAACTCTCCTGCTAATCCTTACAGTAGGGCACCGGTTCTAAACAGATTTATAGCTCCTAAGGGCCTGGGTGACAGAAAAACAGCTTTTTGCCAGCTGCTAAGCTGGCTTTGTCATGGCCTCCCCTGCTCTGGCTTCCACCCAGCAATAGGTGACCCGGCAAGGACTTCTACCACTGCTGAGATCAGGGTCATCATGCACAGAGTCTGCAGGTCTAGCTCAACCCTCAACAGGCAGATATCAAGCTGGGGGGGGGGGGAGTTGTACTCCACAGCATCCTCTAGAGTCCAACTACATTTCCAATGGAGTCCACAGGACTCCCAGACAAACTCGAGCCACCCTTCTCCACAGAGGCTATTGTCTGGACTGAGGTAATCCCTAAATGATCTCCGCAGCCATGCTCTTGGAGGCCTGTGAGGCATCCCTCTAGGTGGGCCCCAACAAATGGACCCCCCCGGGTACCCACCTTCATGGCCATCAGCTCCTGCATCAGCACGGCATTCTCTAGGTCCAGCCTCTGGCTGTCGCCCCTTGGCTTGACGTCATAGCTGAGCGGGTCGATGTGGATGCTCTCCAGCTCCAGCATGGTGAGCTTGACTGCAGCCCTGTCATTCTTGAGCTGCTGGATATAGTCCTTCAGCCTCTGCTCGTCTTCTTTAGTGAACTCGGTGTCGCAGCTGCTGGCTGTAGAGCTGGTTGTGCTGAAGAACAGAGAGAGCCCACGTGTTTCTAAGTCGTCACCACTACACCTTGGCTCCTCTCCCCACATTATGTAGATGGCAGACCATTAACAGAGAAATTAATGGATATCCAAAGTGCATTTTAGATGACGATGTAGACTCTAAAAATGAATTTCGAGAAAATTCCTCAAAAGTAAAGACACATGTACACAAACCGTCCTTACCACAACTTAACCATAACGGACGCCTTCTCATCTTCTGCTACCAGGGGGAGGATTCTGAAGACCATGGCAACTGTGTATGCTGAGCCCATGTGATGGCCACTCTCAGAACACACATACACAAGCAAGCTTACACGAAGGAAAGGAGAATGTACAAGTGTCAGAAACACAGGCCCCAGACTGCAGTTGAGCCTCACAGGTGGCACGAGGCAACAGACGACTCTGCAGTTCCTGACATCTGTGGTCTTAGGTCCACACAAGAGCAGGCCATGGCCTCTGTGAGGCAGGCATCCATGTTGGTACCACCTAGGTCAGCAAAGGCTCTTGAAGCACTGCCTGAATAAGAGACTAGGAAACTGATTTTCTGGAGGGGACAAATTACCATGAAAGGGAAACTGAGGCAGCATATGATGGAATGACTCAAAAAAGACCCAGCAATGTGAACATTATAAATAACTGTGGCAATGTAAAGATAGTTTAAGTGAGGAAAACAATTGAAAAAAATGGGTGTGCACACACAGACCAATCACACAGGAACATCAGAGGATGACAGAGGGGAGGAAGTGGGCAGCAAGGATACTGGAGGGACAATGGTGTACTGACAACTCCTGTTGCATATTATGCAATGAAAATCAGGTGTGTACAACATGATAGCATGTCAAAAGTGGTTGTCTCCAGACTGCCATAGCCCATTCTTGGTGTCCACTGGAGGGACTCAGGCTGGTTCTAACAGCCACCGGCAGCCCAAGTTGCATGGTGGCTGGGCAGTTGATGTGAGACTTAAGAAGTGCCTAGCTGAACACAGATCTGTGATGGTTCCAGAGAGGTCGAACCGCCATGAACGGGACACTGAGGCAGTTGTGGCAAGCTGTCCCTACTGGCTCAGAATAAGGCCAACAGGTTTCTCTGGTTCCACCATTCCTTCCTATCTGCAGATCACTCCTATTACAACTGGTTGGACCTGATGGCAGAAGAGCAAGCAGGGCTCCTGCAGCTCTCAGCAAAACAGACCACACCAGCACCATCGTTTGCTATTATAAACTAGAAGCTCAAGTGAAGAGACAGTGAGGGCCTTGCTGAGTCATGTGGCTGCAAAGCAGTTCAAAGAGCCTTATACAGAACAATCTCATTCCACGGTGCTGCCTCTTCCCAAGTCTTTAGAGCTAAAAATGCTATCCAGGATCTTAGAGTGGTCAACACGATCTGCTTCTTCACCTGGCACAGAAATAAGGAAAATTGGCACAAGATCCCAACATAGCCAGGGCAGTTCTCAGCCTAGGACACATCACTGAAAAGACAAAGCCTGGAGAGTTGGCTCAGCAGTTAGGAGTGCACATTGCTCCTGAAAAAAAAAAAAAAAGACATGGCGGTTCACAACCATTTATATAACTTTAGTTCCAGGGGATCATAACCACTGTGGGAAGTAAGAATACACATGTTACACACACATCCACGCAAGCATAGCCCCATACACATAAATAAGCCTAAAAAGACAAAGCCAGATGCTCATGTTTATAGTCTCAGCCACTCAAGAGACAGAGGCAGGAAGATCCCTAGAATCTAAGAGTGGTCTTTATTTCTCTGGTCTGTCTTTATGCTGAGGAAAAATGCAAGGAGGCAAGGAAAGAGGCAGAGGGGAAGTCCCCAGAAAGGGCCACCCTAGCAGTTCTGGGGATGATGGCAGGAGCTTGGAGCAGGTGTGAACAGAGAAACTCATGGAAAGATAAAAACAAGGGGTCATCATGTGTATTGTATTTTAGGAATGAGAAGGAAGTAATGCCACCTCCCAGCCAGAGGCTTCAGGGCTACCCCTTACAACCCCTAACAACCTCTAGCAATCCCTATCAACTATTAACCAACCCCTAACACATTTCTGAAGGACTCACAGCAGAGCAGGTGGACTGGTAGCTCAGGGTGAGCTAGATCAAGCGCTGCAGAGTCGGAGGAACCGGAGGCATCCCCGGCCTGTCTCAAACAGACTGGTGGGAGGCATGCCACACAGACTGACCCCTTTAGGTACGGCTCACCTCCACACACTCAACAGTGACAAAGGGACAGAAGCCTACTGTTCCCCAGGTGAAGGAGCAACAACACACTTCAAGCCAGCTCAGGCGCAGCGCTGTTCACCAAGCACTCCACAGGATGGAGTGTGGAGACACAGCATTTACACAAGGAGGGCAGAGGAGCAACAGCTGGGTGGAGGGCTCAGCCTCAGCAAGGAAATCTTCCTCCAGGACACCTTAACTCACCCATGACCCATTCCTTGCATTAGAAACTGTTTACCAAACCAAATACAGAGCCATGTGCCAGCCACTACGTGACATTTGGGCATTATCTCTAGACTGCTAGCTTTGGAACCACGGCATTGATAACTAAAGCACCTCTGTTAACTTTCACTTCAAATAGAAGTTGAAATTCAAAGAGTTCAGAGCTTGGGCTCTCTAACTATTCTGCCCAAACTAAAGAGGTAGTATAGAGTCAGGCGGTGGGGGCACACACCCTTAATCCCAGCACTCAGGAGGCATAGCCAGATGGATCCCTGAGTTAGAGGCCAGCCTGGTCTATGGCGTGAGTACCAGGATAGCCAGGCCTACACAGTGAAACCCTGTCTTTAAAAAAAAAGTATAAATTTGGAATTTGTATTCTACTCCACCAGTTCTCAGACAACCTGAGGTCTTACCTAGGGTGTCACTCCCGTTTCCCCAACACCCACAGTGTCAAGACCTCAGGGAGTGGGTAAAGGATGAAAACAATCTGTTCTTTAAGACAGACTTACACGATGCGCCTGACAGCGACAAATGAAAACTCAGCAGGTAGCTAATTGGCTGGGCTCACATTTTTCTGCTGCTCTGAACTGAGTTGTTCAGGTGGGTGCTCAGGAGTGCTGGCAGGCCTCTGAAGCCAGTCACACCTGCACAGCCTGACTTACGTGGCTTCAGTCAAAAGGAACACGGGTGGCTCCTATGTCCCAGAGTAGGGAAGTGACTAGCTAGTGATGCTACCCAGTGTGCATTCTGAGTGAGGAAAAAGGCCAAGGGACATACTTTGCTCACAGCTGAGTCAAGATACCTACTCACCAGCAGGCTCAGTGTCCCCCTGATACCTGCCACCATGCAGGAAAGTTGCAATGGGGGAGAAGACACGTATTCGGTTCTCAAAGGTCTTAGAGACCACCAAGACCTCTCTGGAAGGCCACTAGTTGGCAAGGAGTATTGGGTTTCTTCATCTGCTGGAGCCAGGAATTGTTCACTGGACAGAAAAGATGATTTTGATTTCTACTTTCTTTGCTATACATGAAGGAAAAAAGTACAGAATATCCTGGTTTACAGATCTTACCCTATTGGGAGCTATGAGCTTTCACTGCTCTTCCACAGGCAAGTACCGCAGCCCGTGCTGCGCCAGCTTGCACTCCCTTCTAGGACACCAGCAGGGAGCAGATCAGGCGACCGTAATTACAATTCTGCTTCAGGCCCGATATGATTATGATGATGGTAAAAGGAGAAAAAGCCACTGGCCCTTCCTCTGGCCTCCTGAGGGCTGCTGCTGGCTGCAGGGCGAGGGCTAAGTCATCCATTACCTCTCCCAGCTTGGAATGTAGGATGAGCTCAGCTGTCAAGGGGAATAAATCACTTTCCACAGGCAGCCTGGTCCCTCCTCTCTGGGGTAAGAGAGCCGAGAGATGCTCTCAGAGCAAGATGGAAGAAAGGCCTGCAGATGAAGTGCCCAGGCTCACTCAGCTATACGTATTTGTGTTTTGCCCCGTTTTCTGGGGAGGTAGATAGACAAGAGCCATGGGTTTCTTGTGGTGATCCTCTGCTCTGGTCGGAGCGTCTATCAAGACAGCTTATTCTGCATTGGCTGACTGCCAGAATGTTCTGCTGCAAACGGCTCAAGTTGTTGGCTACAGTTCACTGGAGGTGTATGACTGCCAGGCTCAAAGATAAAACCAAAACCCAGCTCTCTGCCTGCCCTGTCTGCTGTTGAACACAACCATTCAAACTAGCTATGATGCCAAATGCCATTTCTTCTATTCCTCGGCACCAGGTGCCACCTCTGACTTCCAGATGACCCCCATCCTGGTCACTAAAAGGACCACATGGTCGCAACCCAGGAATAGCCAGTGGGGTTTTCTTACAGCATCAACAAAACCTGCTAGCCTAGTATATGGATGCAGGGAGTCTGCTGGTTTTCTGTCGTCTAGGGAAGGCTAGTGCAACAGGAGGAAAATGACAGCCAATGAAAAACCACAAAGGCTGGCCGCAGAGCCTGCTGTGACTGTTCACCTACAGGACATGCTGTTCAGAAGTATGACAGCCCTCTGCCTTAAGCTGACATTTACCTCATGCATATAGGGCCTGGGAACCTTTCAGTCAGGACCCCTCTTAAGCAATTTTATGTATTTTTGTCCCTCGAAATTCCAAATATTAATTTACAAAACCCCATTTATATTATTAAATTCTATCCCAAAGTATCTCCCAGCATCCATGAAGAAGAAGAAAAGGAGGAGGAGGAGGAGGAGGAGGTGGTGGCGTTTCCTATTACTACTGTAGTCCCGTGAGCTGAGAGGGGAAAGAGACTAGTAAGATCAGCACACTGCCACATTGAAAATCTTAGCTGGGTGTTGGCGCAGCCACTGCACGTTGGACACTCCCCCTGATACTTGTGGGAACTTACCTCTCTTTTTCTGAAAGACCATACTATAACAGCCAGGCTTGCCTGAGTCTCATCCTCTGAAGCTTGCTGCTGGGGGAGGCAGAGGCCTGCCCTAAGTGGACAGTAGTTCCAGGACATCACTATTGATTGCAACAGTGTTCTGTGGGTCAGAACCATTCTTCCTGCCCCATGACACTTTATCTTAACCAAAACTAGTACAGAGGGTACAGGCCAGGCCCTCCCGGTGCTCCACTGCCCTCTACTGCAATTTGGGGATCATGCGGCAGATGGTGTGGCTAACCATGGTACCCAGGGAATGAGGAGGAGGAGGAGGAGGAGGCTTCACAGCCATCACCCTTCACATATCACTCACCCCCTGTACTCATTTTATACTGAAAGAAAAAAGTCTCAATCTCAGTTCCTATGAGGGCACACTTGCTGTGGCTTTTCTGTACATTCATGGATGGGATCAGTAAGTGTACTTCCACAGGATAAGCAGAAAACACAGTGCTTGGCAGAAACAGTAAACTGCTTGATAATGCCTAGCTCAATTAATGGACAATCCAGCCCATTTGCCTCTGTGCTGTGATATGTTGATAAAGCTATGGAGGCAAGAAGCATTCATTACCTGATACTAAATCCATTAAGACTCTATGCTTTCTGATGGATCTGTAGCTGTAATATAAAGAAAAGAAATGGTTCCCCCCCCCCCCATTTTTTTCATGCTGAGATCCTGCCAAGAGCATCATCTGAGTGGTGGCTCTCACTCATATCCTTTTTGCTGGGTAACTAACCCTTTGCTGATCTTTCCTAAACCCATTAACCCCTTCATCCTCACGAGCTGTCAGATGCTTCCAGGGATCTGACCTGAGCCTTCCTTTGCTGAGTAGCAGGTGCTGACACCCTGACTGCACAGTTCTCTGCCAGGTGGCTCCAGTGGGAGGGAACAGGGTGAGCTGGACTACAGAGAGCACAGCCTTTAGACGGCTCCAGGTTCCTTCTTTTTTGAAAAACCTGTCGTAGGACAACATTTGGGCCAGAATTCTAAGGCTTGTAAATAAGATTACTGTTAATATTATAACCTGATGGTTAGAAACTATGCTCTGAACCTATGTTTGTCTGAACCTGTGTCTGTTTTATGATTATGGAGGGCCACATGAATTCTCACTGAGTTCTTTGGTACAGGCTCTGAACTGATGTGACAGGGATAGGAAGGGAAGTGACATTTTAGTGGATTCAGAATTAAAAGCCCACATTTGGTGGAAGATCCATTTGAGACTAAAAAAAAAAAAACAAAATTTTTTTTTTCGAGACGGGGTTTCTCTGTGTAGCCTTGGCTGTCTTGGATTCACTTTGTGAGACTCAAATTTGTTAAAGAAGCCCCCTTCCTCCTTCACACACATGTGCAGTGTGTGTAGGTATGTGGGTGCCTTCCTTGCCCTATCCCTACCTCCTAAGCACTGGGATTCTAGGCAGGCCGTCATGCTTGCTCAGCATCCATGTGGGTGCTGGGACCTGAACCCTGGTCCTCCTGCTTGTACGGCAAGCCCTTTAGCCATTGGCCAGCACCTGCCCTGAATGGCAAGTCTTTAGTGAGCTCACTTTTCAAAGCAGATAGTCTGTGTCTGAATTTCTCTCAGCCTATAGAAATACAAGATCAAAAATGAAATCTCTCAAGAAAATGTTCTAGGAATCACGCTTACATACACACCAAATATCTTCTGTAAAAAATATTCAAAATCAGATCTCCACTAATAGAAGGCTAGAAAATGGTCCTCGCTTTTGGCTAACTCTGGAGTCATCTCTGAGTTAGATATTAAGGCAAAAGAACTATTTGTGGGGAGGTGGAGATGTATGCAGACAATTAAGTAAGACAGTTCCTGCTAACAATCACTAATCCCACAGAATCCTACTGACAAGCTGAACACTGAAGTACCTACTGACATAAACATGGAAATTATAGATTATAAATGCCTGAAAACATCATGGAAAAGGACACCTGCTTCTGTGTTTAAACAGAAGAATCTGACTTTAAGGGAAAAATTATAAGCTATGTACCGCTGAATAAGACAGTTGCAGCTTAAGCTTGGAACAAATAAGCCCCTTGTGCTTGTGGGCAAGTGGCCAAGTGTGGGATTTGGAATGGTGTCCCTCCTGGGACTTGGGTCCAGTGGATGTACATGATATACTGAGGCAGATGGCTGCTTCCCTCCAGTAGGAGAGAGAAGTGAGTATCAGATTGCTTTTAGGCTTCAAGAAAAACATCTGTAGTTGTGCTTAGGCACTGGGCAGCCCCATTGATCTTTATGTAGCTCTTGTCACTTGCATGCAAGCAGACAGCCTCATAATAACATGAGATCCAGTGTCAGGAAGGAAGGCCATGCTTGGTGCTGAAGTTCTAGAGTTCCCTTGTAGCAGGCACCTGCTCCTTCACTTACCCATCTCTGAGCCAAGGTGGTCTCACTGGGGAAAGTGGGGCAAGTCACCTTTGGCTTTTCATATTGGAAAGTCCAATATGAATCTAACTACCACATTCTACTCTGAGAACTAGCATGTAAAGGGGGCGGGATTTGAGTGCATTGCAGCCTGTATAGCTTCTGTGACAAAGTTACAAGAGGGAGGGGCTTCATTCTGGTTCCTGGCCCCCATCCAGAAAGATCAAACTGCACCCCGGGGACAGAGCACTGAGTCACCACTGCTTTCTTCATCGCCTCCGAGAGCCCTCTTATTCCTGGATGGTAAGTCTGACCTCAGGCGCACGTTCAAGTGTCTGCTTAGGGGATGCCGTAAATCCGGCCTCACTTGATAAGAGAGATGAGAGGATGAGAGGCCAGCCCCTCACTGTAGATGAACACTTGAAGGACAGGGTACAAGGAAGGAATATGGAATCTGGAGCTAGCTCAAGGTAGGCTGTGTCTTTTAACAGGGAGCCTCCGATGCACCAGGTAATTCCTGGAAATGGAGAATAATAAAGAAACAGAGAACAGAGCAGTGCAGGGAAAAGAGCACCAGATGGAGAGTATGCTCTTGTTCCCTCACTACCGTATTCTACAGCTCCGTCTCTCTGGACTGTACTTCCTACATCAGCATAACAAGGGCATTCTAGCCCCTCCTCATTGCTCTGCCTCCTTGGATAGAGCAGACTGTGAGCATGAAGCTACTCTACCTTATCCAAGCCACACAGCCCCCTAGAGTGGGCCAGTGCAAAGCCCACCACAGGCAGAAAAGTCGCAGAGTAGAGCACCAATCAGTACCTGGTATGGCTGTTGGAGGACAGGCTCTCCCAGGGCTGCACACTGCAGCCTGCCACCGCGAAGGCTCCCCCGCAGCTGCCGTCCAGCTTCATAAGCAGGGCTTTGGCGGCATTCTCGGCAGTCTTCCGGCAGTCGTGAGCCCGCTTGAGCATCTGAGTGATGTTCTCATCCCCCGACTGGTCTCCTACATCACAGAGAAGCCAGTGGGTTAATCGATGCAGGCGTGAGTCAGGAAAAGCCCAGGCTATATTTCTGTCTGTGATTGAGTTTTAGTTACTGAGGGCAAGAGAAAGAAGACCGAGGAGGCTTGTGCCCTGCCTGGTGGGGTAACTGAGAAGGGGGAGGAGGCATTCCTTTGCATCGGCTCCATAATCCTAGCAGACAGTGTGAGCTCTACCATCAGCTTCTGATTCTAATATGCTAATTTCCCACATTTCCAGGCTGCTGGCCACCTCTTCCCGCTCAGGTACATGTCTCCCATACACAGGCACTTCGTGAATGAGGGCAGGGAGAAACTGGGACAAAATGCCACATCAGCAAGAACACTGTCAGAGCTTCACGCAGGGCCACAGGGCCACAAGTAGTTCAAACTCAAACCGGAGCATTGTTTGTACCAATACTATTCATTTCAGCCTGGCCAAGGTGGCCAACTCAGATGGCTCCAGAAGCTGGGTGACAGACAGGGCTAGGCCAGGACACAGGGGTATAAGAAGCATAAAGCCAGATACTGAAGTTAGCCCCTTTTCAAGATGTTCACAGTCTTCATGTGAGTTCTAAGACTAATGAAAAAGTGGAACTATAGAGACATTAAAACAAAACAAAAGAAACAAATCTAATGAGGTTGAGAGGATGGCTTTGTCGGTTTAGAACCTGCCATTCAGGCATGAAGACCTGACTTTAAATAACCAGTGCCTATGTAAAAGCCAGGTGCAGTGGCACATAGCTGTAATCCCAGCACTAGAGAGGAGTAGGGGAGGAGACAGGCAGATCCCTGGTGCTCAGTGGGCAGCCAGTGTAACCAAATTGAGGAGGCCCGGGTTCAGTGAAACAACCAGACCCAGGGGTGTTTGTTTGGATGTGTTGGTATGTGCCTTTAATTCCAGATCTAGGGAGGCAGAGCCAGGCTTATCTCTGAATTTGAGGCTAGTCTGATCTACAGAGCAAGTTCTAGGTCAGCCAGGGATACACTGAGACACCCTAACCCTGTCTCCAAAAAAGGAAAAAGTCATTCTTAAGGTTGGGAGAGGAATAAGAAGGCAGAGACAAGATGGCAATTACAAAGCACAAATGTCATTGTCCACTTGCCACACCCAAGGAATTTCTAACAGGAGTGAACTCTAACAGAGACCAGGAACTTTGTATGACAATAAGTGTCTGATACATCTGTTACTGATATAGGGCAGGGTGTGCTGTGGGTATGCATGGGACATCTATGGGCTTCCTCTCAACTTTGCTGTGAACCAAAAACTACTTGTGATGGTTTGAATAAGAATGACCCCCATGGGTACATGGTTTTGAATGTGTAGTCACCAGGGAGTGACGTTATTTAAAAGGATTAGAAGAATCGGGAGGTGTGGCTTTGTTGAAATAGGTATGGCCTTGTTGGAGGAAGTGTGTTACTGGGGGTGGGCTTTGAGATTTCAAAGGCCCAAGCCAGGCCCAGTTCCCTCTTACACAACCTCCCAACCACCAGCATCCCTCTCTATATTTCACAGATATATCCTGTGAATCAGGATATTCTCTCAGCGCCTCCTTTGTTACCATGTGTGCCACCAAGCTCCTTGCCATGACGATAACGGGTTAAATCTCTGAAACTGTAAGCACACCCCCAATTAAATGCTCTCTTTCATAAGAGTTGCCTTGGTCATGGTGTCTCTTCACAGCAATAGAACAGTGACTAAGACAGCACTCTAAAGAGTAACATCTTCATAGTAACTCAAAAGGCTTGCCACCCATACAACACAGATGTTTATTTTTTCTCATGAAACTTTGAGTAGTGAGCATTAAACACATAAGTGTGGCTGGGTGAAGTGGCAGAGGTTGAACCATACTCAGCTTTTACGTCCTTGGTGCCCATTGCCGAGACCCAAGGACACTCCCCCTCTGGTTTCCCAAGGTACAATTTGAAAACCACTGGGATAAACCTTCTTCTCAAATGAATATAATGAGTGCTGTGAATTCAATAATAAGCAGGAGATGGCGACAGTAATTGACACTGTGAGTAAATGTCACAAACTAGCTCTTGCTTATACAGCACCGCGGGCAGAGCGACAGATCAACTGCCACTGTCAGCAGGTATGAAAATTAAGGCACTATGAAGAGTGGGGAAAACGCTGTTCTGTGTGGTGTGGTTCCTGCACTGAAAACGCATGCCTCGAAGTGATTTTCAGCCATTTGCCCCACATTTCTTCTTTCTGGTGGGAATTCTACATACACCTCACCACTTGACTACTTTCTGTACCCTGGTCGGTTGGCATGCCATCATCTTCTAAATGCATGCAGGAGTTACCTGGGATGAGGGAGACGTGGAACACTTCCTTGTTATTGCAAACATTTTAAATGCTCGTTTGTTTAAGCCATTTCAGCGCCTATCAAGTAATTGTGCTGCACAGGCACCAGCCTAATAAAGATGCTTTTCACTCGTGGGACAGGTCAGGACATCTTGTGATACAAACTAGAACATGATTGATTTTTTTTTCCTCCTTTAATTGATGGTTTTCTTAATACACATGTTAAAAAAAAAAAAAAACCTGAGAGCAGGCCAAGATCATTTTAGAATCTGTTTCATATAAGGAGTAAAGTTTTATGGTTCAGTTAAAAGACCCTGAAAAATGAGGTTTCTAATGGAAGTGTTGGCAGAGTTTCTGCTTCTGGCCTGGGCTGGGCTGGGCTGGGCTGGGCTGGGCATATTATCAACCAAAGTGAGCCTGGGTGGGGAAGGGACTAGAGTGGGGAGAGGAGGAATGAAGGGTGGCCACCCACACCAAGGGTAACTGCTCCCTAGTTGGAGAACCTGAGTATAAGAAAGAAAGTAGTGCTCAGGGTGTTGCCCCATGTCTAGGTTTGATTCTGATTTCTCAGAGAATCAAAACCAAGGGAGCAAGACCCTTACAAAGGAGGCAACAGGGAGCAGGCAGGGGTGGGGACTTTACTCAGGAGCCTGAGGTGGCCTCTGTGTTGGTGTGTCTTGGAGAGACAAGGCCAATTGGGACCGCTGAAGAGCTATCCCTTCATTACCCATGTCCCCCCCACACCCCGCTTATTCTTGACAGCCTGGTAGCAATATATACGGACACCTAGCCTGCCAATACTGTCCACTGTGGAAGGTTTGGGAAGCACCTGGCCATTTGAGTTTTGTGGACCTGCTGTTATTTCTCCCAAAAAGCTGTTTCTATAAGGCATAGGTGAGCTTGTGTCCGGGCATGCTAAGCTCGCTAGTGTGTTTTCCCTCCTCTCTGGCACTGTACTGTGGTCCCCCCGCCCCCCCCGTACCAGTGCAGTCCCCAAATCCTCTGTCACTGGCTGAGTTTTAGCGATGTGGTGAAGAAGCCTACACGTTCTTTGCGCTTCCACAGAACTGTGAGGCAGAAGTGCGGAAGCAGCATAGAGCAGCTGTTCTCAAGCTGTGGGTTGAGACCCTTTGGGGGGGGGCGGTTGGCTCACATATCAGATCTCCTGCATATCAGATATTTACATTATGATTCATAACAGTAGCAAAATAACACTTATGAAGTAGCAATAAAAACAAGTTTTTGGTTGGGAGTCACCGTGACATGAGGAACTGTGTTAAACGGCTGTAGCATTAGGAAGGGTGAGAATCGCTGGGTCTGAGGTATGAATCAGGCAGGTAGGGTACCTGACCACTGGGGCTGAGTAAAGGACAAGATGGCAGGGAGGTCATCAGCCACGCCTGTGCTACCACAGCCCAGGAAAAACTTTCAAGACCAGGTGTGAAACTACCTCTTACCTCATGAAACGTGGAGGTGGACAGGATGTAGAATACTAAACTGTTCACAGGACAGAACCAAGGGAACAAGATCAGTCAGGGCAACGGCCGCAGGGGCAGCAAAGGGACCTTCTTCAATCGGCAGCATCATAGTGTGGTGTTGGTCCCTTTAACAGCATTGTGAGCCCTACTCAACCCACACCCCCATCCCGCCCGGCTCCTACTGTCAGCCCTGGAGAATTCATTCCCTGAGAGTGCTTGTTTGTTTTCACTTGTCTGTGATCCTGTTTCCACTCCAGTTCTTACTTCATTCAATGTAAACAATTTACCCACTCAGTCATGAGTGAAAAAATGGAAAACACAGTTTGACAAGCAGATTTCATGTTTCTGGGAGCTGACTCAGTGCCAGAAGCAGTGGAGACAAGTGGGAAGTAGCACAGAGGGAACTGGGGTGGGGGGGGGGAAGGGGGAAGAGGGGGAGCACTTACCAGGGGAGGAGCCCACACCAGCTGCCCGGAACTGCCCCAGGATGAGGCTCTGCTCGCTCTCAGCCAGTGCCAGCAGGAGCTCATAGGCTTCTATGCACTGCTCACTGCAACAGAAGCACAGCATGGCATCAGCTCTGGCAGGGATGCTTAGCATCCTGATCACCAGGACCACTGCAGCTCAGCGCCTGCCTCAGCATCCCCAACACGCAAAGCGAAGAGCATTCCATGCAGAAGTGCTCCCTGGGCAAACCAGTGGCTTGCTGTTTTGTTGGCAAACTGGTTGTCCTTTTGATGACCAGTCAAAAGAGACATGTGACACAGTTATGGTTCACAGTTCACAGTTCACAGTAACCCCTACTGAGCCTGCATTCCACTATGCATCCTCTTCCACTGTCCCCTTCACTCTATGTGGGTTGGTCTCTGCAACTAGTGGAAATGATAGTATGCCATACTCAACATTAGTCTCTTAAGACACCATGACTTCCATCTTGACCATTCTCACACCTCCTGTTCTCTCTCAGGTCACTTTCTCTGAGTGTATCTTGAGCAGCCCTATGAGCGACCAGGGAGAAACTGAGGCCATGGACAGACAGAGTCTGCATGGAAGGAGGCCCTAGTGCCCCAGCCAAACAAGAACTGCCTAAGAGATCAAAGGCTTGGCATAACCAGCCAAGTCACTCATAGATGCCTGACCTTCATGCCTAGCATGGAGCACTTGACAGCTATTAAAACTCCCCTTAAGGGGACAATCATTTTGATCTACATGTGTACTGTAAGTAGGCAATTGCTGTATGTGGCTATTTCAAATTAAATCAAATGAATCCACCCCGCACCATCCTCCTTTTCAGTGGCCATATTCCAAATGTGCAGTCATCACATAGTTGCCAGTAACCATGGTGCCGAGCATGGGTAGAGAACAGTTCCATCAGAGCATTCCTACAAAAGCCTCATGAGATGCTGCTAGGTCTCACATAAGAGTCTGAGTTTGGACATCAAAGAGAAGGAAAAAGTCATTTGTCTCCATGCCCACTGTCAACTGAGCATACAAGGTGGACCAGAGAACAGCTTCTTTGAGAGCCACGACAGGCCACACCTCTACCTTCTATGTGAAGGGAGCCAAGGCAGGGGTCAGCTTCAACTATATAGTGAGAGTCTCTCTCTCTCTCTCTCTCTCTCTCTCTCACACACACACACACACACACACACACACACATACACACACACACACACTTATACAGTCCCTTCTCATTGGTCTGTGATACACAGACTCATGTCCAGACAGGAGGCAGAACACATACCCAACACCCATGTGGTTAGGACAAGAGGCCGGAAGCCGCAAGATTTCCTTTGTAAGCAAATATCTGATGAGTTTCTCCTCCAAGCTTAACAAGGGAAATGTGCTTTAATGGACATTTAGCTGAGAAGCCATCTGTTTTTGATTGTTTTCATGTTCATCGCCAAGAGTTAAGAAAAGGGCCAGATCACTAGATGCAGTGCTGGCAGCTCCTTGCAAAGAAAGGCAGACCAGAGGTGCCAGGCTGGCTCATCCTACAGAAAGTGCTCATGTGCAGTCTCTGAGGCCAAAGGTGGAGAGTGGTACATGTTAAAGGCTGTTGCAGGAGAGCTCTTGGTTTGCTTGGGAACCTGAAAGCCAGCCCAACTGCCAGCCTGCTTTGGTCTCATTAAGTTGGTAGACTTTATTTTCAAAGCAACAACAGTTTCTAAAGATGACACAGAACATTGTATAAGATGCTCAGTGAGATACAGTCATCTACTCTGGGGCCTCTGCAACAGGTTTACAGGACCAATAACAAACCTCAGGAGATGGCAATGGGTTTACAACTTTAGAAAAGGATGCATTTTAAAATGATACATCTTAAGTCATGGAAATGGCTCAGTGGATCTAGATGCTTGCCACCAAGCCTGACAGCCTTTCATCTGGGGACCTGCACAGTGGAACTGACTTCTGCAAATTATCCTCTGACCTCTACATTTGTGCCATGGTGCAAAACCCATTACCCAAATAAATAAATATATGTAATTAAAAAGTTAAAAACAAGCAAACAAACAAATACCAAAACTGGTGAGAAACAAAAAAGTGTTATTGCCTACACATAAATGATTTAATTGCAGTCTTTTAAAATAGATTTTTCTTTCTGTCTGTCTTGGTTTTTTTTGTTTGTTTGATTTGCTTTTAAATGCAGGTTTTTCTCTGTGTAGCCCTGGTGGTCCTGGAACTCATGCTGTAAATTTATAGAGATCCTCTGCTTGCTTCTGAGTGTTGGGATTAAAGGTGTATACCTCCATACCTTTAATAAACTGTTTTATTTTTCATGGAAACCATTGGCGGCATGCCTGAAGAGTTAGGAGAATATTTATATCTTCTGGGACCCATAATTCTTGCTTCAGGAACTTTATCCCAAGGAAAATATTCAAAATGAAGGTACAACCTGAATTAGGCTACTTATTGTTGAATTATTTTAATGTCCAGTGTCTTCAAAGTCTTTTAGAACAATGAGCAATGAAAAGGCATAAAATATGCAGGTGCCTCAGCAATCCACAATAAATGCAGACTATTATGCATCATTTAAAAATTGTGTCAGGGGCTGGAGAGATGGCTTGGTGGTAAGAGCAGTGACTGCTCTTCCAGAGGACCAGGGTTCAATTCCCACACCCCACATGGTAGCTCACAACTGTCTGTAACTCTCAGATCTGAAACTCTAACACAGACATACATGCAGGGAAAACACTAGTACACCTAAAATAAAAATAAATAAGTTATTAAAAAAAAAAAAACCTGTGCCAGACATGTGTAAGACCTGCATAGGTTCAAGCCTGACACAGGCTTTCAGCACTGACAGCAGAAGTGGACATGAGCTCCAACCCTTAACCAAGAAGCTATCTGCAATTCATACCCTCTGGCAAAAGGAACATCAATTTTCTCCAGTGGAGGGTCACTGGGTATAGACACCACACCCCAGGGCAGGTCCCAAACATACCCAGGAGTACTTGATAACACAAAATGAACTCCATGGTTTTTTGTATGTGGACTTTTTGTTTCATTTTGTTTTGTTTATGCATTGTTCTGTCTTATTGGTCTCTTGCTTATTTGTTTTGGTTTTCTTTTTTTGTGGGTTTGCTTTTGCTTTTGTATGTTTGTTTGTTTATTTATTTATTTATTTTGAAAGAGAGAAAGAGCAAAAAGTTGGGTGGTTAGGTCAGTGGGAGGATCTAAGAGGAGTTGGCGGAACATGATCAAAATATATTGTATGAAAAATGTTTTTACATTTAAAAAGATAAGTTAAAACAATAAACACAGCCTAGGCGTGGTGGCACATGCTTAGTGAGAGGCAGAGGCAGGTGAAGCTCTGTGAATTTGTGGCCAGCCTGGTCTAAGAACAAGTTCCAGGACACCCAGGGCTATTATACAGAGAAACCCTGTCTCGAAAACAAACAAATAAAACTAAGAACGATGCCAGGCTTGGAGCACAGCTCAGTGGGAGAGCACTTGCCTAACTTGTGTAAATCCCTGGGTTCACACTCTGGAACTGAAAACAAACAAACAAAAAACTATAACAAACTGAATAAACATAAGGCACTTCTTATAGCAATGCAAACTATAACAGAAGGAATAAATAAAAATAGAACACAAAAGCTGAACATTTTAACAGGGATTGTTTTTTACACTTATTTATTGTGTGTGTATATGTGTGGGCGGGGGAGGGGTGGACACTGCAGTGCATGTGTGGAGGTCAGAGGACAGTTTGCAAAACTAAGTTCTTGACTTCTCCCACATGGGTGGGTTCCCAGGCTGGAGCTTAGGCCCTTAGGTTTGGTGGGGAGTGCCTTTACCCCCCAAGCCATCTCCCTGCCCCTCAAACACTGATATCTTGAATGATATTACTCAAGTGATTTAATCCCTAGTCTGAATTGGACAGTGGGGACACACCAAGCACTGTTGCCATATTGATTATGTGACTCTCCTAATTGCTGAGGGGCACTAATTGGTTTCAATATGAACCATGCTGATATTTGCAGGTCCAAGCCACTAGTTACATCTTTAAGAAACTGCTTTCTACGTTTATGTTAAGGATCGCTCCAGCTATGTATGTAACAAAGTAGCTGCAAGTACACTGAGAATGCGGCCAGTGAGATGTTCAGTGGGTGAAGGCACTTTGGCTAAGCCAGACAACCTGGGCTCAAAATCCGAAACCCACATGGTGGAAAGAGAGAATGTTTTCTTCTGACTTCCATATGCACACTGTGGCATGTACACACTCATACCTGGATGCGTTCACACAGTAAATGAATAAATTTAAAAAATAATTTTAGTCATATTAGTCCATTAACTTATAAACAATACTAATTTACAAGTATACATTTCTACAAACAATATAACTTTATTGATAATATTAATTAATTAGTTTTAAGTAAATAATAAGCAAATAGATAAGTGTTAAAAAATTAAAAGAACATGCAGGCGGTTGTCCCTTCTCTGGCTTTCCTACCTGTACTGCAAGGCCAGCCTCAGCGCTGTGGCGTTGGACTCATACTTTCCCACGAGCATGCTCATTCTCTCAGCGTTGCTTTTACATTCCTCCAGGGTTATGGTGAGGAGATCATTTTGTGATTTGAGATGTTCGATACGACTACAAGGAAAGAAACATTGATTTCACACACCAGGACTATGATCTGATGTTTCACTTGTCTGACGTATGTGTAGGCCAGATGGTCATGTTAAGATAGCGCGGCAGGGGGAGGATTGGCAGGTAAAGTATTTGCCGTGCACACATAAGGAGCTGTGTGTAGATCCTTGCACAGGCACGGTGCTGTGCATCTTTAAGTCTAGTGATGTGGATTTGGGGGTAGAATCAAGCAGCTTCCTGGAGATGGCTGGCGAGTGGGGGTGGACGGATGGTGCATCTCAAAAAGTAGGGAGAAGAGCAATACAGGAAGGCACCTCATGCCAACTTCTGGCTTCTGCATACATGCACAGGTGAGTACACCCAAGAAAACATACATATGGCACAGAGCAACATATACACACAGATGCATACATATAACACACAGGTGACATGGGAGGCTGGACACAGCTCAGTAAAGTCAAGTCTTATGGCAAAAGCACAAAGAGCTGACTTTAATCCCCTGTACACACTTAAAAGCCAGGCAAAGTGGCACTGTCTATAATCCCAGCACAGGGAAGGCAAAGTAAGGGGCACCAGTGGGGTTTGTTCCCCAAACAGCCTAGCCAAATTGGTGAGTTCCAGATTCAGGTAAGAGGCCCTCCCTTGTGAAAACAAAGTAGAGAGTGACTGAAAAAGGCATATGGTGTTTTTTTTTTTCCCTTCCACACATACACAGATGTGCATGAAGTTGTATTCACAACACATGCACACATACATACAAAGATGATATGGCACTGTTGGACATTTTAGCAAGTGTAAATGACACAGAACAACTCAAAATTAAATACTCATTAAATTCAGTGTGAATCAAAAAAAAACCCAAAAAGCTAAGGGCTCCGTGTGATGTGGTGGTGCACATCTTTAATTTCAGCACTCAAGAGGCAGGAGAAGCTCTTTAAGTTTAAGCCACAATTATGTAGAGAGATTCTGACTTAAAAACAAAAACAGACAAACAAAAACAAAAAACAAAAAACCCAACCAACCAACCAAACAAACAAACAAAGGAAAAAAACACCTCAAAAAACCAAAAAGACAACAGCCACAAGAAATCAGTCTGTGGTACCCAGATATACTTCACCTGTGCCATGTGCCTGTAATGTATGAGGATATGGTCTACAGCTAAGGAAAGCAACAACCATGGCACCCTGTAACTCTGCCCAGTGACCCCCAACTATGCTGCCACAATCTACATTGCATGGAGCAAGAAACCACACCATGGTCTTACTGGCTGCTGTTTGCTGGGTGGTCCTCCCAGCCTGATCAGCTGTGATTGTCTCTGTTACCCACGTGAGGAGATGTACTCAGATGCTGAAAGGTCAAGTTCCTCTACCTGGAACTTAACCAAGCTACTCAGCCCAGATCCCGCACTCCTAACCATACACCACAGAGCACGAGCAAAAGGTGAAATGGTGACTGGTACAGTCAGAACTGTATGTTCAAAAGCAATGGGCTTGAGCGAACGTCCGCAAACAAATGTAGACCCTTCAGCGTCTCCATTCTCTGTCCTAGGACACTGGGTATGATGGTTCCTTTTCCACAGAACACACTCCTTCATCATCTTCAGAGAGGCAAGCCTTCAAGAGACTCCTGAGGGTGATGGGGCGTGAAAGCCACTAGCCTTGAACATAGATCGAAGGGCAGAATGGAGTTGCTCCCATGGGGTGTATCTGTAGGGAGAGGAATGCAGACTCCTACGGGTCACAAGAGTCTGCTTTTGCTTATTCTGGCTCATTTCAATAGTCCCCCGACTCTCATTTATAATGTCAGGGTAGCAGCCCTGATAATCAGAAGCCGTTTCCCCTCTTACTGAGCCCCATGTGGCCGAGTCTAACCATCGTTGCCTGAAACACCTTCCTTGACCACGTCAGGACACCCCAGCTGATCTTCTTCTAAATGGAAAGGCTGTGAGGGTTGGTGTTTCCTCTGGACTCAAGCTTGGTGTGTGTAGGGGGCTGGGGGGGATGGAGGGGAGGAGTGGGAGTTTCCTCTCTTCTGTCAACACTCTCCCTAGGGGTGGTTCCATCCAGTCTGTGACTCCAAGAGGCTTTTCTGTTTCCATGGCTTGCCATCTTTTCTAACACACACCTTCCTCTGAGTGTCAGTCCCACACAGCAGCTGCCTCTTTCCATTTGTACTGGGGGGTGGGGGTGTCACAAGTTGCCTCCAGTTTAAGACCGAAGGGGAGCTGGATTTTCTTTAACCTGCTCTCCCTCGCCTTCCCTGTATTAGTAGTCCCTGCTGCCATTCATGACAAGGAGGCGTCTCGGAGGGCCCCTCCTTCTTACAGCCAGAGCTAACGTGGCTAAAGCTTCCCATGCTCTGAATGCACTCAGTGCTTTGGCTCCGGGCCCACTGAAGTCATCTCTCCGCTCCCACTCTTTCTATCCTTTACCTCTAAGCTCCAGAAGGCAGAACAGGTTTCGCTCTTCCCATTTAAAACGCCTCCTAACTATATTTAGGCTAAAGAATAAAATCTGCTGTGGAAGCGGAACCGGCATCCACGCCGGCTGCTGCCCGGCGGTCCCCTGCTTCCCGTACGTCCTCCGGGGCCTTGCCCTACCTCAGTCCCACTGGTCTTTGCATGGCTTCTCTCCCATATTTGTCCAGTCTGGAGGTTAAAGACTCTGCCAACCTTGTCATGGTTGCTCCTTCTTGCTTAAATCCTCATGATAAACCTTTCCTTCCTAGAGACTCCTGTCTGGACCACTTTTCAAGGGACAAGCCTCAGGCAAGGGCTACAGTGCAGTGGAAGAATGGCTGGATGGCTTGAATACCGTCCTGGCTTGAGCCTCTAGCATCCAAAGTGATGACAAGAACAAATAAATAAGTCTTGATTCATTCAGGGTCCTGATTACTCTTTCTTGAAGTTTCCTCTTCTGTGTCTCATCTTCATTTCCTAACAGAATATGAGCTCCATCAGATCAGGGGTCTTGTCTGTTTTGATTTGCTTTTCACTGCCACTCTAGCACACAGTAGGTGCTTAACACAGATGTGTGACGTAAATAAGTACAGTTCTGTGTCCTTCTACTCCAAAGAAATCTAAGTCAAAGACTGGCATTTAAAAAAAAAAGTAATAGTTCTTTAATGTAGAGGCAACCAAATAACAGTAAGTAGGATGTAGTATTTCTTTTTTTTCAAATCATTATTTATATAGTGTTCTGCTTGTATATACACCTGCAGGCCAGAAGAGGGCACCAGATCTCATACTAGATGGTTGTGAGCCACATGTGGTTGCTGGCAATTGAACTCAGGACTTCTGGAAGAGCAGGCAGTACTCTTAACTTCTGAGCCATCTCTCCAGTCCAGGACGTAGCATTTCTAAGAAGCCCCAGGTTCCGGCCACAGCTATGATCATAGGACAACAGGGTAAGGGCAAAGGGCAGAATGTGGAATTCTGCCTCTGTTAAATAAACTGTTCTGGATTTCATCTCTCAGCTTACAACCTCAAAGCCTTTGTTTTCTCATTTACAGAGTGAGACTAGCTTTATCCTCACAAGTTGAACATTAAGACATTTTCTGTGAGCATCCATTGTGTGCTGGCAACCACATAACCTGAGCTTCAAGTACTAAATAGTACCCTGCCTTTTTTCTCTCCTAGGTAAATATAACTGAGAAGAAAGGTTCCTCCCCCAAGTTCCCCAACAAAGCAGACCTTTGGGATCCCTGAGAAGAGATCTTTAGCTAAAATAGCATCCCCTGAAGGCGTATGGCTTCCTTCAATCACAAAGTACATATCTGATTCAGGTCTAAGCCTTCCCGGTGGGGGAAAGAGCTTCTGCTGTGTTGCTGTGATGTAATCGTCAGGATTGGCACTGTAAAGACTTTGGATTTAATAAGAAAAATCATTTAATTTCAAGATGCAAAATTACTTAGGTGGGCCTGAAGAGAGGGCTCTGCAGATAAAAGCCCATACTGTTCTTACAGAGGATCCAAGTTTGATTCTCCCAGCACCTATGCTGGGCAGCTTACCACTTCTTATGAGTCTAGCTTCATTGGCACCTGGTACTCATGTGCTCATACCCACACAGACATAGACCCATGTACATTAATGAAAAAAAAAAAAAACCCTTTAAAATTGCCTAGATGGCCACCATTTCCTTTGTTCTCAAGAACTAAAACAGCTTCATATCAGGGAGGAGCAACGTGCTAGTTTGATTTATTCCATTTTGCCACACACAAGAGGGATGGAATTAAGCAATGGCAAAGGGGAACTGGTGTTCACATTCCTTCTTGGTGAGCTCATGAGCTGTCCACGCTCTTCCTGTGCTCTCACTGAAGCCGAAGTCGAGGCAGCCACACCAATCTTGGAAACTGCTCAAACGGGCTGTTCTGCTCTCATGGAACAGTCTGAGTCAGGGTGGTTAGCGGGTTTGGCTATGTACTTCTTAGTTTTGAAGAAGCTCCGTCATCACTAAGATTATACTCGAGCTTGTCTTTGCCAAGAGGCGGGAGGGTATGTTACAACTGCCTAAAGCAAGAGAACCAGGGAGGATTTATAAAGCCGGTACGTGGTGGTGAGCGCTTCCAGTTAGGTGAGGATGTAGCGGGGCTCAGGCTTGTGCATGTGAGCACCGAGCATGAAGAGAATCCCACAACACTCAGAAGGAGCGGAGAATTAGACCAACGTGTGGGGCCAATGCCAAGAATGGCTCCAGCACGCTGCCTTTGCAACCCCAGACACTGACTCAACATTCCAGGGCTTCCCACTGTGACTCCCTGCCGCACAGGCCTGCACCCTTGGCAGCCAACTATGACCTACTTGACATTCTCTATGGATCGCTCCCAGGACCCGCTGGGTCCAGCCTGAAATGAGACAGCAGGGCCCTTTGTTCATAAAATGATGGAGGATTGAGAGCGGTTATCAGCTGAGTCAGAATGCATTGTGTGCAACCTTCCTAAGCCCTGGGTGGCTGTGTGTCCCAGCCCTGTGAAGTTTGACCCTGTCTGTCATGAGCCTTTCTCAATCACACCAGCCTGGCAGTCTCACTCCAGGTTACGAATCATAAGCTAATTTAGGTGAACCTTTAGAAGGAGGGAAGGAAGCAGCCCCCACCCCATCCCACCCCACCCCCAGCGGAATACGTCCGATTGCTCTTTACCTATTCAGTCGTTCTGTTTCCACCTCGAACTCTCTGATCTTGCTTTCAGAGATGGCAGAACCGTGTGAGTAGAGAGTCTGGAAGATTTCCTGGATATTGGAGCAGTCCTGAAGTGAGTGGGCCAGGTGTTCTGCCACGCTGCTGGAAACCTGTACAAAGGGACAGAATTCCCTCCAGAGATTTCAGGGTTTGTACATACAGCAACCTAAAGCCAAGATTCCTTAAGAATTTGGCACCAAGAAACAGTTACCCTTCTGAGTCTCAGCTGGCATAATTCTAGCATTAAAAATGACTATTGAAAGTATCGTATGAGACACAATCAGCTCCCAGCTGCACCGCCTGAATAGGTAATGCTGAGATACAATGAACAGAAGATCAGCTCTCCCAGAGTCCAGAAAATTCTGGGCTTTAGATACAGTCTGGAATTCTGAACTCCTGACACTTCATAGCCATATAGTCTCTGGTGACCATGGCCCAAAAGAGAGGTTGTCGCTTTAACCTCACAGTGTGTGTGTTTGGCACAGAATCCGCATGTATGTTTTTTTACTCAGCGCAAGTTTTCAAATTAGGAAATTGAGCTGGGGGTTGTCTTTTGGGCTCCTTCCTCCTGTCCTAGGATCAAAGAGCTCCATGCCTAATCATAAAACATACTCCTGAAAGAACTGAGGCTATCTCCTCGCCACCTCAGCAGCCATCAGCTGTACTCCATGGAGGTTATAGGCGCTAGCTATGAAGACTCTCAGACTGAACAGGCAGGTCCCATCCATTCTCTGCTCGCTTTGGACCACACTTCAAAGACAGCCTTCCCCAAACCCTGGGCAGTGTATTTTCCCCTTCTCCCCTTCTAGACGCATGTGCAAAAGCACAGCTCTTTTGGAATTTTGTGACTCCCTAGGTCTCTGTGGGGCATGATGCTATAAAGCACGTACTTCAAGACATTCATTGGCATCATTAGTAACTAAACAAATGTTATTTCTATTTTGGAAGGCTTCACATGTGGAAGAGGGATGGGGGGAGGTGAGATCTCTGCCATAAAACTGAAATAACAAGTCACCACTTAGAAACTTGACACATTTTACTTTGCCTCTGTGGAACGAAACTGTTATGATTCATTATACAATTAACTGACAAATTGGAAGTGACCACCAACATTTCCACCCTCTAGGAGCCATGGTCTGTGTGGCTATATTGTTTTCTTTCCTTTCTTACCCCTAACCAACACTCACCCCAATGCTACTGATTTCGGAACCCAGGACTGGCCTATCAGATGATGACGATTCGGATCTCGTCTTCGATAGCTTCACTCTCTCAGCAATCTTAAAAAACACAAAAATAAAATCAGAAAGTCCACTCCACTCCTCCACATAAACTGAGGCACAATGTTAACTAATGTGATTCATTAAAACACTTCAAAGCAATCCCCTAGTGGTGCAATCTTGCTACCATATACTAAAGATGGGGCTTCTCAACCTTAGCACATTTGGGGCGGGCAGCTCGGTAGCTGGGTAAAGAAAGCCATTCTGCCTGCTGTTGGCCACTGCACAGCGTCTCTGGCTTCCAGCCACAAGATGCCAGTAGCACTCCAGTGCCAACCATTTGAAATGTTCCTTAGGGAACAAAAATCACTTGTCGTCAAGAAACAATGGTTTCACCTAACTTACTAAACTTGACGGCTGAGAAGCAGCTGCCTTGTGGAGACTGTTAGTGCTGCCAGGAAGGAAGACCCCTGCCTTTGTACCACGTGAGTGTTTAGGAAATTGTACAAACTTGCTGGGTGCTGTGGCAGAGAACCAGTGGTAACAATGTATTACTTTCTCTTTTTGTGACAGTGTCTATGTATTCCTGGATGGCCTGGAACTCATAGTGATCCTCCTGTCTCTCCCTCCTGGATGGGAATTACAGGCATGCACCTCCACACTCCTCACTGTGATGTATTTCTTTTGCTGGCATAGCTGTCATTCTTCCGAGGGGTCGAATCATTGCTTCATCATTCAGGGTCCCCTAAGGGCTGATAGCTCCCTGAAAGCAAGTACCCATCCACTGTGAGGTCGCGCTTGACAAAACTCTCCACAATGGCTTGTCAGCTGTGACATTTTCCAACAGGCTGATTAATGAGACCTGGTATACAGGTTGCAACTGAGAGTGACTTAAACCTATTAGTGGGTTATCTCTCCCTGTAGCTTGGCTTAGGAGAGTTGACACTCAGTCCCAGGGGAAGCAGCAAGGGGATGTGCACCAGGGATGCCTGTACAATGGTGGGCTCAGCCACAGCTGGAGTTTTCAGATAAGAAGAAGTGTCCTGACCCCAGCCAACTCTTCCCCTCGGAGCTCACCTTGGCGATGGGGATGTCATTGCTGCTACTGCTGGTGCTTAGCTCTCCAGTGCTGGGGTTAATCGGGCGATTGGCAGAAGTGAGGCGACCAGGGCTAGAAGGTCCAGTGGCCTGCACACTCTGCAGCCGAGTTTGGAGCTCTCGGACCTGAAATCATAGTCCATTTATTTAGACAGAGTTGGTGGTTTCCTGGATTAAAGAGCAAAACAGCCAATGGCAAAGTGGTCAACTGTGATGCTCAATGGGCCAAGACCACTGAAGTCACTGTATCCCTAAGTAGAGTCACTGCTGACCAATCATCATCTGTTATTTACAAGTAGGAAGGAAAATATGCAAACTAAGCACAGGAGGGAAGTGCACCATTAAGGAATGCATATATATAAAATCAGGACAATGTAGCAGAAAAACACATGATACCATGGTGGGCAATGCAGATATGGATGTAATCTCTAGTCTTAGGAATCTCAGAGCCCAAATAGGATTAAAGGACAAGAGTCTTCACACACACACAGACACATATGCACACACATGAATGCTAAAAACAACTGTCTTGAGTGCTCTGAGGCAGCAGAATTTGGGAAGACTGTACCTCCACCTGAAGCTACTCCAGAGAATGTAAGGAAGTATGTGAGAGGAGAACTGGGTTTTGTAGGAGAACATGACAGGGGTGGGCTTGGCAGAGGTATGGCGGGGGTGAGGTGGGGTTGCAGGTACAGCTGTGTGCAGTGTCTGGCGGATATACAGTAGTGGACAAACTCTGAGGTATTAGGGACAGGGCTTTGGGAGAGAGGTGAGGCCAGGCATGGAGTGATAGTGAAGGCACCAGCAGCTTTCCTCCAAGCAACCAAGCCTAGGAGCATCCTGGTATGATAGGGCAGACATCTAGTTAGCCAAAGCATGAAAAAAAAAAAAACAAAAAACAAAATAAAACACCAAACCAAACCAAACCAGAGCCCTGTGAATACATTTAAGACACAATAGTGGGGGCTGGAGAAATGGCTCAGTAGTTAAGAGCAGTGGCTGTTCTTCCAGGAGACCAGAGTTCAGACATAGAGGCTCATAACTATATATAACTACAGTCCTAGGGATCCAGATGTCCTGTTTTGGCCTTCACAGGCACCAGGCATACATATGATGTACAGACATGCATGCAAGCAAAACACTCATACACATAAAATTTAAATAATAAAATAAAATATGGCCCATTACCAATTATCACCACAATGAATATCTAAAGTCTCACCATGGGTACAGTTTGATCATCACAGTACAAGGACTATTATCAAACTTGCTATGCAGCCAAGATGACCTTTAACTTCTCATGCTCCTGAGACCTCTTGAGTGCCAGAATTACAGGGAAGGGCTACGAAGCCTGGTTTATTATATATAACTCAGATCGACTGCAGCACCCAAAAGTTCTCATGAATGAAGCATCAGGCTCAGCTGGCCTGGACTGAGTCCACGAAGGCACACTTGGCCATTTAGAGCTGGATTTTCTAAACTTTATGGTATACCAGATCCCCCCTCACAGGACTAGTGAGAAACTGAGGTGGTAGGGCCCCACCTCAGAGGTTCAGATTTGTCAGGGCTACGTGAAGGCAGGAATCTGTAAGTTCAATGAGCTCCCCAAAGATGCAAATGCTGCACATCACAAGTGGCTGACCCAAGGCTACAAAACACTATGATCTCAAGCCCTATGCCAGTTCTTGCTGCCACAGCCCTTCCAGGCAAAGGCAGACAGCAGATACACAGCCTCCTTTCTCTAAAAAGCTTCTCGAAAGCTTTCATATTAAATGTCTGGGCTATCTCTACCCTGCTATCTTGGGAAGCAAAAGTAATTGAAATTTCAATAATTCATCCACATATTATAAGCCAAAACAGGGAAATTCCCTTGGAGCAAATTGCATTCAATAGTCAAGCCGATCAAAGGAGCCTAATGCTTTGCAGTGGCTTCCAGGAGCTGGGGGTTGCTAGAAATGAGCAGCGTCCTCCCAACACGACAGACACAAGGGCCACCTCAAAACACACGGGACCATAAAGACACAAGCCTGCTGGAGTCAAATAGAATTCTGAAAGAGTCCCTAACAAACTGGAGGCCGTGTTAGTGTGGGGGTTCACCAGGCAGAGGTGGGGAGGAGCCAGGCTTCCACCATGTTCCCAGGCAGCTAGCTTCCCTGGTGGATGCAGTCAGTGAGGTTCTGAATAATTAACAGAGTTAACATCACTCTAAAACTCACAGTCTAAACTGAACAGGAAACAATCAATGGCCCGATCCTAGAGTACCAGTCAGCGTACTTCGTTTGGTTGGTTGGTTGACTGGTTAGGATTTTTGAGTCAGGATCTCATTCTTTCGCCAAAGGCTAGCCTTGGATCTTAGATCAATTGCCCTGCCTCAGTTCCTCCAGTACAAACATTCAGGCCTGAGCCACCATGGTAGAAATGGTAGAAATCATCCTAGAAAATGTATTAAAACATCATTAAAAATGACCCATGTTTTAGAAAAAAAAATGTGTTCTAATCACAAAGGGACTGAATGTTGACTGTGGAAAAGCTAAGTAGCACTAAAAGTTAAAATAGAAAAGGGTCAGGTACCCCTTTAAACAGCTCTCAGGCAATTGCTTCCAGTCATTTCCCACGTGCATCCACGTGGTCAAGTAACGTCTAACCCATACATTCTCGTTTTAAAAGCTATGGGCCCTATGAAACAAAGGATGGCAAGCACCTTCCTTTTGGACTATGCCTTGTTTCTAAACGGCAGCATTCATCACTAGGCAAAACCCAGCTGAAGGAAGTCTAGTCAGCTGGAGGGGAAGAAGGGTTCCTGGAGGGATTACATGACCTTCGCCTAGAGATCTGGGGTGCAACTGAATGACCCAATACCCTGACCTGAATCAGGCTACCCAATAAACCAAGTTAGCTTAGGCAAGGACTGGGAGGCAGGCCGACAGGAGGAGGCCATCCCCTCCTCCGATGGGAATGATTTGTATCAGGATTACCTCCAAAGTGATGTCCAAATCCTACTTAATACCTGGCTGTGAATGTGACTTTTATTTCAGAGCGGTCTCTGTAGACCGGATGGCACTACAGATCTCTGAGATTGTCATGGACAATCCTGCATCTTAGAAGAGAACAAACAGGGGTGCTGAGGCAGAGACATGAGACCCAGCGAAGGCCGTGGTGAAACTAAATACAGAAAACGACTGCAAATCAAGAGCTACGAGATGCAGGAGTTGAAAGACTCAATGAAGGCTGCACCTTTCCACCCAACAGGGACAGTGTGGCCCTACTGCCCACATCTTGATTTGGAACTTTTGGACCTAGGATATCAAAGACACATTTATTAAAGGAAATAGGCTTTTTCTCTACACCATATGTGTTTTGGAATTGGGACAGCCAAGAATTAAAGTGAACCAAGAGAACTAGTGTGCCTAGGACAGCCATGTATCACCCTGACAACCCTTCTGAACCGGGTTCCTCTCCCCAGCCCCAGACCCTGGGAGGCTATTTTGTCTTAAATTCAGTACATAGCTGAGACCCCCACAGATGTAGGGGAGTTGACCTACTCCAAACACTGGGACTCTGACAGGTATAAAATAAGGCTCTTGTCTTTCAAGGGCTCGGAATATAGCAAAGCATGATGGGAATCCACTATGAAAGGGGAATTGACAAGGAGCTTCAACTACAGAAGAGAAGGAGCATCTCTCCATCACATTGGGATTGAAAGACAGTGGACTCTAGCTTCTTCCTGGTCCTCATCTATGGTTTGGGGCTTTTTCTCTATATAATATGTGTTTTGGAATTGGGACAGCCAAGAATCAAAGTTGTTTTGATTAGAGCAAAGGGAAGAAAGGTAAAAATTTTACTGATGGGGTTGATGAGAAGGGGTTCAGTGAACGGGAAATAAAGATGGCAAGACACACTCCAGTCTCCACCCAGATGCGTGGGCATTAGTCCCTTCCACATGTGGGTACCCTGGTGGAGTACGAAGGTAAGACTCTATCTTCGGACAGAATTTCTTGCAATGATGACAGTGTTCCACAGCAGCCCTGTCTACCACAGTAGCACCAGGTGCACAGCGTTAACCTGCAAGGATTTGCAGTGTGCCTGGTTTACCCAAGGAGATGAATTTTAAATTGTGTTTGACTGGAATTTATTTCAGTTCAAACTTGAATAGTTGTATGTGGCTAGTTGTTACTGTACTGGTCAGTACAGCTGTATAAATATCGAAGGACATTAAACAGCTGCCCACACTTGGAGCTGGGTGACACCATAAATCATGGTATTCTTCAGTGCAGTGTAGGCACACACACACACAGACACACACACACAGACACACACACACACACACACACAGAGAGAGAGAGAGAGAGAGAGAGAGAGAGAGAGAGAGACTGAGAGAGCACCCTTCCCCCATTCTCCACCCCCAGAGACATGTGGACATGTGGAATTTGAGGAAACTGCCTGGTATACATAGGGAGTTCCGGACATCTGAGGCTATGTAGAGAGTCCCTGTCTTAAACAAACAAACAGAAACTCTAAGGAAGCTGATTAGAGAAAAAGGCATGCATTTAGGAATTCTGGGTATGGTTAAGGCCTAGGGAGGAAGGAGGGGTAGTTAGGGGCCATCCATGAGGACATGGGCAAAGGGTCAGTGAAGGGCAGGCAGAGGAGCATCTGCTTCACTGGGGACAGGAAAAGAGAGCACAGGTGGGCAGAAAGAAGAACAAATAGCGCTGGAGAGATGGCTCAGAGGTTAAGAGCACTGACTGTTCTTCCAGAGGTCGAGTTCAATTCCCAACAACCACATGGTGCCTCACAACCATCTATAATGTGATCTGATGTCCTTTTCTGGCATGCAGGCATACACACAGGCAGAGCACTGCATACATAATAATAAATTTAAAAATCTTTTTAAAAAAAACAGTAAAATCCCAATTGTTCTTTTTTTTTTTTTTTTTTTTTTTTTTTTTTTTTTAAGAAGGGTGACTATGCAGAAAGAAGAGGAGGAGTGGGAGCTGGAGGGACTCTTGCCTCATGGTGTGTTTTCCCTGCCAGGTATAGTGGAGGGAATTAGCAGATGTTGGACATGAAGAAGGAGTGTGACCTAGGGTAATAACAAAGAAAAGGTGCAGGGTGGGCAAGCCTCCACAGTAGCACCAAGGGCTCGGCTGAGCTTCCATTCAAGTCAAGACTGAGGAGATGTTTTTTTTTCTAACTCTGGAGACCTTAGTAAAATAACAGTAAAGGAAAGAAAAGAGAGAAGAACGTGCACAAGGCAATCATAGAAATAAGAGTGGGCATGTTTCCTAAAGGCCAAGAAGAAACAGAACGTTCTGTGGTGCCTGTGAAGGGAGGTGGCCAGGCCACCCACAAGATGGGTAGCCAGGATTAGGTTCATGCTGCCAGAATCCCCCATGGACAAAGATGAGAAGCAGTGCTGAAAACAGAGCTGCTCAAAGGTTGCTGTTACAGTAATTGCACACAGAGCAACTGAAAACCTCAGCATAAGATGGCCTCAGCAAACGCCAACAGGCACTGCTATTAACAAATGCTGCATTTGTTAATAGGAAATGGTGCATGAAAAAGGTACCATGAGAGAGAAACTCATTGTCAAGGGTAAAAGAAAGGCAGTAAAAGCTGCAGGTGCCAGACATAAGAGCTGATGTTATAAAGGACAGGACTGAGGGCAAGAGATAGGGAGTGAGTGGGCTCTTGGGCCAACAGGTCTCAGCCCAGCAAAGCCTGAAGGCTTCCGACCACTTCTGTCTATGAAAAGCAAGCATTCTATACTGCTCTGCAAGCCCAAACAATCTCTCTAGAGCTGTGAAGAAGGGGCAACTATAATAAATAAAAACACTATAATTCTAGGTGTGGCACCACAATTCTGTAATTCCAGCATCAAGAAAGATGGAAGGATCATGTATTCAAGCCTAACTTGGTCTATATAGTGAGATCCTATCTCTCAATCAATCAATCAAAACCCCACCTACCCCCACTGTGGTGTATTTGGATATGGGTTTCATATCTATACTATCTGTACACTGTAGGATCTCAAACAACATTATTATCTAACACTGGTGTATATTCCCACCCCTCTTCCTACCTCAGACATCAAATGTGTAGCTCACCTGACCTAATGTCATTAGAGATCAGAAGACTGACACTTAAGACCAGGAAGCTGCCAGATGTGGGGTAACAGTTGTAGAAAGGAAGAAAAGAGAGAGGTAGGCAACTAACCCAGAAGACTCTGCCCCCAAAAGATGGACATGGAAGATTATGTCACAATAGATATGTCTAGGATTCCTAAAAAAAGAGACTGATGTTGAACTTCTCTCTCTCTCTCTCTCTCTCTCTCTCTCTCTCTCTCTCTCTCTCTCTCTC
>OU015744.1:41275999-41286956 GCA_907169655.1 Acomys percivali | reverse complement strand
CTCTCTCTCTCTCTCTCTCTCTCTCTCTCTCTCTCTCTCTCTCTCTCCCTCCCTCCCTCCTTCCCTCTCTCTTTCTCCTCTGTATGTAGCCCATGCTGATCTCAAGTTTAAACTACCACCCCAAGGCTAATATCACATTTTAAAAGATTGTTCCTTATGATGGACTCTGAAGGCAAAAGTATTGGTCTGTTCCATTCACTGCTATGGTGCCTAGCCTTCAATTATGACTGACAGTCTTGAGAAAAGCCATCTAATACCACCAAAAACCTGTCACCATAAAATCTAATACACGACAACTGTAGGCCACATCCTCATCCCGAACAGCTATAAATGGCAGACAGAAGTTAGGATGAGAGGTGGTCCTGGGTCATCTTGGCCATGGAAGAAAGAAAACAGAACTGTCAGAGTCTTGAAGATGTCATATGGCTTGCCTAGAAGCTGAAGGAAGGGGCAAGGCAACAGAGGGCAGCTTCCCTGGATGGTGTGAAGGCAGGGGACTGGCTCTCCTCTCAAGCTTCCAGAAGTCCACAGTCCTGTTGACATTTGGATGCTAGAGAAAGTGACACATTTTAGATTTCTGACTTCCAGAGCTGTGTGATAGTAAATTGGAGGTTTGGGGTGTTCTGTTTTGTTTTAAGATGGCATTTCACCATACAGCCCTGGAGCTCACTACAAGCCTCAAACTCACAGAGATCAGTCTCTGCATCCCAAGTACAGGGCTCAATGATGTGGGCCACTTTGAGTTATTTTAGCTGTTAAGTTCATGGTAAATTGCTACATCATCCACAGGAAATGACAAGTATCAACATTGAGCATAACTCACAGGTTAAAAACAAACTGATCTCTCAGAAGTTGAAAGTAGAATAGAAATTATCCGAGGCTGGAGGTTAGTAGGTAGGAATGACGGGGACCAGTGGACAATGACTGAGTTGTAGTTAGGGAAAAGCAGCTCTTGAATACACTGCATGGAAAGTGATTCTAGATTGTCTTAGCCACTTTTCTACTACTGTGATGACATGCCACAACCGATATAACTTAGAAAAGGAAGTGTTTAATTTGAGGCTTACAGTTTCAGAGAGAAAGAGTCCATGATGGTGGATCAAAGTCATGGCAGCAGGAACAACTATGATCTTATATCATGATCCACAGGAAATGGGTAGAGCCGGAGGTGGGGGGGAGGAGGAGCATGCCTCTTTTAATAAAGCCACACCTCCTAACCCTTCTCAAATAGTTCCACCCAAGTATTCAAAGGTATGAGCCTACGGGGGCCCTTCTCATTCAAGCCACTGCTCAGGTAAGGATTATGCTCTGTACATTTCAAACAGCTTGAAGAAGAGGTTTTACTTTTTTAATTATAAGTTAACAAAAATTCCCTGAGAAGATATACATGTCTAACTTGATTTCACATTACTCAATTTATATGCACTGACACACCACATTACCATAAATACGTTTTGCATACTTTCATGAATCAAAATAAATTTAACTAATAATAAAAGGTATTTTTTTTTAATTTTTATTATTTATTAATTTATTCTTGTTACATCTCAATGGTTATCCCATCCCTTGTATCCTCCCATTCTCCCCTCCCTCCCATTTTCCCCTTATTCCCCTCCCCTATGACTGTTCCTCAGAGGGATTACCTCCCCTTGTATATGTTCATAGGGTATCAAGTCTATTCTCGGTGACCTGCTGTCCTTCCTCTGAGTGTCACTAGGTCTCCCCCTCCAGGGGACATAGTCAAATGTGAGGCACCAGAGTACTTGAGAAAGTCATATCCCACTCTCCACTCAAATGTGGAGACTGTCCTGTCCATGGGCTAGATCTGGGTAGGGGTTTAAATTTTACCGCCTGTATTGTCCTTGGCTAGTGCCTTAGTTTGAGCGGGACCCCTTGACCCAAATCTGCCTATCATAATGTTCTACTTGTAGGTTATAAAAGGTATTTTAAAAAAGGTATTTTAAAAAGTAGGACTGGTGATGGTTCAGCAGTTAAAGTACTTATTACACAAGCAAGAGAACTGGGCTCAGGGAGGGTGCAGTGGCCTGTCTGTATTTCCAGCTCTGGAAGACACAGTGGATCCCCAGAGAAGGCTGGGTAGCAAGACTAGTTATATTAGCAAGTTCCAGGTGTGATTAAGTGAAGATGATCAAAGATGATTCCTGATATCAACCTCAGGCCTCCACAGTATGCACACACATGCTCACATACATTCATACACATAAACACACCACACACATATACACACACACATGCACATATACATACACGCACATAAGCAAGAAATGAAAAAAAAAAAAATAAAGTTGGGAGTAGAATGGTGCTGACAAGGAGCTTGAATGGGACCTGGCAGGAGTGGGTTTGAATTGATCAATAGGTTCTAAGTTACAGTGAGGAGTCATAAGTTCTGCCATGCTCCTGCAGAGCACGGCCACTGCTGCTGACAACTATGCACTAAACCCTTCAAAGAACCAGAATTCTGATTACTTTTACCATCAAGAAATCACAACTGCTTAAACATTACCCAGTGTTACCTGTTTTAAAACATTACATGGAATCCCTATCCTTGGCACAATTTTTATTAACATTTTTGTATGTTAGTTAGAAAATAAAATTAATGATTTTAAAATATCACTTTAAAGTTTTGGGCAAAAAAAAAAAAAACTCTCAAGATGATAGATTGACTGCTTCTAGACCTTTGCTAAAAGATACAGGCTTAGAAAATCAAAGCCAGGAGACAATGAGAAGAGAGCAGTAAGGGAGGGCCAAAGACAGGCAGTGATGTGGGAGAGACATCCATTCTGCAGAGCATATGGACTGGTAAACAGAGGCCACTGGCAAGACCTAGCAAAAGAGAGAACTCATCCAGCCCAGGACTCAGCATGAAGACCCCAGAGAAATCTTCAACAGACCCCCTTGTTCAAGGAACTATGCCTCCACATGTGTTGTGGAAAGCAACAGGCCTGAGGGGATTTGGTGGCCATCCAGTTAGGGTCATAGTTGGCCACATAGAACCTAAAAGCTCATAGACACATCAGACCAGAGGTATGCATAGCCATATGGATAGATCGCACAGTCTGTGCAAGGAGAAGTTGAGGTACAGGGGGGGCGAGCGAGTAAAGACTACAGCACAGACACACTTGAGTGAATAAAAAATATGCACAGACACAAAATGAATGGAAGAAAGGAGAGGAAACTATCAAAGAAATAAATGAAGTGAAAGAAGCTTGCAAAGACCAACCAGGACAACTTTTATTAAAAAATACAATCGGTTGGCTTATCTCAGGGTCCAGGAACAAAATAAAACAAAAGCATGGAAGAAAGTAAATATTAATACCGGAGCCAAGAGCACAGGCAGGAAGCAGGATGTTGGAGATTAGGGACTCGGTGTTGGAGTTGCAACAGACAAATAATCTACGGGGTGTGCACAGAAACAGATTCTCAGAGACAGGAGGCCTAGAAGCTGTGAGGCTGGGCCAAGGACAACACAGGCAGTTGTGTGGCAGACTGTTTCAGACGCTCATGAATGTGGTTCGTGGATGAATGACATGCAAGAGAGTTCAAGGTGGCACTGGCATCTCGAGTGACTAAGGAGCATTAGTAGCCATTGATGAATGAGACTATTTTGAAGTTGCATGTGGCCATGATCACAGGGAGCTGCAATTCCAGGCAGTTTCCCTATGTATCAGAACAGGCATGGGAGAGACAATTCCTAAGCTACAGAATGATGAGACCTGTTAGACCGGACTCTCCCCACTTGTCCAGAGGTTCAATTTGGCAGAGAACCATTTTCTAAGTGGAGATTTTATACAGTCTTTCATGGAGCCACCAAGTAAATTTGAAATGAGGATCCAAGCATAGAAAATATGGGTTTATTCTTATGAAGCTGACATAGTGCTTTAGGCAAGTGTTATGCTATCATCAATAACAATTTAGAGGTGATCGAAACAGACCCCAAAATAGGAAGAAAAACCTAAACTGTGGTTTGTAGCTCTGGGGTTTGGCAGGTGTTACCTTCTCCTTTGTTTTTCAGCCCAGGAAAATACCTGGATCTGACTGTCAAATGGCTACACATGAGAAAAGGTGAGTGATTTGGCTGTCCTCATAATTTCTTCCCAGATTCCTAATAACCAGACAGTTATTTCCTTTACCATCAAGAGCTAGCTCTGGGCAACCTCACAGGTACAGAGAGGGCAGGGATGGAGGGTCAAACACAAGTGTGACAACTGAAAGATTTACCTCAGTGTTCCCTTAGCACAACACGTGAGCACACCTTCATGAGGGACCTTGGACCACTCCCAGAGAGGTGGCAGACTAGAGCCTTGCATGGGGTTCCACTCAAAGCTTCCCCATCATACAGTAGGGAGGGGGTGTGCTTATCAGTGATGGTCCGTTGGTCTCATGGCACCTCCAGCAACACCCACGAAGAGCTCTCTCCTAAGATCATTTTGTTTTCATTTAGGGGCCACCACCTTAGGATGCAACAGCAGGAGACCTGCTGTGACCCAAGAAATCGGAAGGCTACGTCACCACAACAGAACAGTTACTAATTGCCAGTCTTTGTGTGGGGGAGGAAGGAATAAGATGAAGAAGAGGGTGGGGAAGAGGACACAAGGAAGCAGTGTGAGGAAGAAATCAGTGAAAAGCACACCTTGAAACAAGGCTGCCAGACTAAGTTGCTGAGCTACTAGCTAACATCAACTATGGTGCTGACCAGAGAGTATGCAGGCATCCATGGAAAGGGATGTGGATGGAACTCACTTCAAGACACACATTAAAGACTCAGATAGGATGTAGGGTATAAGGAAGAACTTGGTACTACCATTTTATGCTGTGGACACCCACAACTTTCTAAAGAATACAAGGCTTCCAAAGGGACTGCTGTGGTCTATTTGTTTCAGGCCTATGCTTCAACGGGGCATGGATTCATTGGCTTTGTGGTCCCAGCATACTTGTTCTGCCAAGCAAACTAGGGAAAGAGTGGATCATTTTGGCTGCATGGCAGCCAACTTAAGCAATTTAGGTCAAAAGTGCAAACAGTATGAAGAAACTGTACCTTACCAGTACATGTCTCCTTTATGTGTGCGTCTGTGTCCACTGTCCTTACCCACTGACTTATAACACTACAACAACTCTCCAAAGCCCCTGAAGCTGGAGAGTGAATCCAATTTATCACTGTGACCCCACACCTGGCCAGAGACTACAAACCATTTATGAAGAGTACACATGAAGGAAGGAAGAACAAAGTCTTTCCTTTCTTGAGTCATTAATTCTACTTTGCTGAGATTGAATCTGCTTTTTTGTAAGTGTGAGGAAATAAGTGGTTATATAACAGGATACTCAAAAGCAAATGATTATCTCATTTAATAATGAACAGAGACCAATAATAAAATTTGCCTTGCTGTCCCTTAGTGCTCTGCTAAGTAGCCCAATTTGTTAACTGACTACATTAAAGCTCTAATTTAATTAAATCTTGAACAAGGCTCAGAAGACCTATGGAGAGCACTTGGTTTAATTACAGGCAAGGGACAAGCACCAATTTCATTGATCTGGTCAAAGTCTGAGCAATAAAAATAGGCAAAGGAAAAAACTGTGGCCCCACTTGCTTTTCAGGCCACATTGATAATTGTGATCTCAGAGCTGCAACAGAGACAGAAAGGAAAAACATCCATGCATTATGCAGACTTCAGAGACAAAAATGAAATTGAACCTTATTCACTCTCTAAGGCTGCAAATCATGCAAACAGAAGACCACAAAAGACAGATCCCTCTTCAGGGAAATGACATATGTTGGGTAATGGTGGGGTGGAAGTCTTCCAGTATTTAAAGTCTACAAAACTGGCATTCAAAAGCATCTAGAAAATTCTTTAATGTTCACAATTGTCTGGAAATGAAAAGATGTTAATGCAGGTCATGGGTAAACATACAAATTCCAGAGAATGTTTAAATAATGCACATTCCTTCAAATTTTGTTATTTGAAGATAAATGAAGCACACATTATATGCATTACATAAAACATAACAATAGCACAACCTGCTACATATTTGTATGTACCTGTACACAACAGGGCTCTTTGTGCTGACCTCTAGAACTGGAAAAAGCTCTGGATGGAAGAAGCTTCTTTTTTTTTTTAATTTCTTTATTTCTTTTTAGTTGTAACCCAGGACCCTCTTGTGCTTTAGCAACTCATGTTAGAGAAAGAAATTCATTTTGAACCACAATGTATGATTACACACAAGGCCAGCATTAATTTTGCAAAACATGAGCCACCAGAACACACACTGTAAAAAGCAAGCACACACCTAATTAGAATATCAGTCATAAAGATCAGGAGTGTGACCCAGGAAATTACAGGTGGCACGGGCCTCAATGCTCCGTCCACTTCATCAGGATCCCCAGATAAAGCCTTCGCTGACTGGGAGGTTTTACAGCCTCCTGTAAAAGTAGAGCACATCTGATACAGCTGGATTCTAAAAACACACTTATGTGAGCTCAGAAAGATGTTGTCCAGATAGAGACAGGACAGTGGCTCTTTAATTATGACAATAAGAGACTAGTAATTTATTCCCTATCTACACCCAATGAAAATTAAGAATATTTGCATACAGAGTAAAAACAGAATGACTGGGGCTGGAGAGATGGCTCACCAGTTAATACTGGCTTACTGCTCCTCCAGAGGATAATAATTCAGTTTCCAGGACCCATGTCTGGCAGCTCACAACACAACCACCTGTAATTCCAACTCCAGGGGATCTAGCACCTTCTGGCCTGCACAGGGGTCTGTACTCTCTCAAGTGCAAATACCTATGTGCAGGCACACACACACATATACATAATTAAAATAATAAAAACATACACCAACCTTATTGAAGAATAAGTTACTTCCTAGGTTAAGGAGACACAACAGTGTGTCACACAGGTCCATGAACCCCCAAATGCCTGTCATTCAACTCCATGTCCTTGTGACAAAGTGAAGTTTAGAAAGAATTGTTTCCTTTAGAACAATTGATCCTTACACCCTCAGTCTAATCATAGTTCAAAGCCATAGCCAGACAAAGAAGCACTTATGGGCTCTGGCAGATGGGCATGGGTCTTTGGAAAAGTTAGTGCAAATGCTACAATGTTGCAACATCAGCATCTTCAGTGACAGAAATAGGTCCTGCAACCTTAGTTCTCAAAGAAGCACGGGTCCCTATGGGGATACCAGGATACCCTGCCACTCTCTCACATACAACTGTGCAAACCCACATATGTGTACACTACACCAATGTGTATGTATATATATACACACACAAACACACAGGCACAAATACACATGTACAGTTATAATAATATGTAGAACAGACTTTTATGTTATTCAATATAAGTGAGAGGAGCTGTTATGTGGGAAAATGTAAAGAAAGAATTAAGAGGAAATTTCTATGTTTTCCAATTACAAAAATATCATTAGACTGTCTTAACAGAATAGTTTAATTGAGCTAGTGGAAGGCCCACATCCCAGTAGAGTAGATTGAGATTCGCTGCCCTGACATAATTTTACCATCTCTCAGATTTAGGAGTGAGAAGAGTGTATTTATAATCTTAGCTCTACCCCTAAGGACCTACCTTGAACTACTTTTATGAAAGACTTCAGAACTGGTGAGTCCAAGGCTGAGATTTCAGAAGATTCCAGGCTACCCTTGGCTCTGCCTGCCCACCCATCCTACCCTTCAGACCAAAGCCAGGCCTGGCTGCATGCTCACCCTTCTCCGGAGCCTGTCCCGCTCCTCACGGATGGCGTTCATAGTAGCCTTGGTCCGGTTCAGCTCCTCCTCTTTGCTGCACAGCATGGCAGTGAGGCTCTCGTTCTCTTCCCGCAATCCAGCCAGCTCTTTTTCCCACCGGCACCGCTCCTCGGCCAGGTTGGGGTACAGATCCCGACCAAGAACTCCCTCAATCTCCTCAACTGTCTGAAAAACACAGTCATACATCAAAGCCAGGCTAACTCCTTTCAAGAAAGAGGTCAAAAAAGATGGGGTTGCACAGAAGCCTGTGAGTCCAGGAGCCAGTGGAGAACCCTATGCATGTAGTGGTACCCATTGGCCATTCTTTCCTCAGACTCAGATGAAGCTGTCACTTGCCTGCATCATAGTTTGTGCTACTCAGCAGTCCCCAGAGTCAAAGACAACAGGGTCCCTTCTTGGTGCTGAGTCTGTGTGATGCCCACACAATGTTTATTTCCTTTAGGAGCACCAGAGCTGGTCAATTTGCATCCAGGCAGCAGGCCAGTGAGTGATCCTGATAATGCTGTGACAAACACGAGGTTGCAGGCTGCACACAGTGTCTAATTGTCAGTTTCCTAAATTACAGGCCTCCCGTGAGCCAGCTCAGCAATAAGGCAGGTCACATCACCATTTCCCGTTCTTGGTGTCACATCAGGATTCAGATGGTGTGAATGAGACTCAGTCCCAGGATGACAAAGACAAAAAATAAAGTTCCAGCAACACAGGAAAGAAAGGGCCTGTAGCGGAGGTTCCTCAGACAGTGGGGACTTACTTAGTTAATAAAATGGATATGAACCAGATAGAAGGAAATCTTCATGTTATTTGGAGAATTCTTTTTTAAAAATTCTGTTTAAGTACACGATTAAAAGATCAGGAAGACACATATGGTTGGGAAACGTTTCTCTGCTTGCTCTGAGAACTATTGATCCATATTGTCCTTTACAAAGAGCCCAGGCCAGCAGGCTGTAAAGTGGAAGAGGAATTGCTGAGCAGAGAGAATGCACAATGATGGGACAGAGAAGAATCCCAACATTACATAGTGGCTGGCCACTCTCAAGCGCTCACACCGGCCCCTCGAGGAACACGGGTACCCAAATCTTGCTGCCTCTGTGCCCGTGTAGTTCACTGTCCTTTCAAATACAGAGAGTCTATTTGGCTCTGTTTTCTCCAGGAGTCCTTGCCCATCCTCAGTGAAAAGGATGGAACTCACCCCGAGTTAGCATTACAGTCAAATCTGAAACTTGGGAGACTCTGGAGATGGAAGTACCAGTGAGAGTCTGTTTCTCCTCCTGCCCAATCCTAGCACCTATGCATCGGCAATCGAGATGAAGAAAACTAGAAAGGCAGTTGCACTGGAAATGCCATTTCATGACTCATCTAGAGGCACTACCACCCTTTTGGGGAATTCTGGATTCTTCCTGACAGAAACTTGGAACTAGCTTTGTATAACTTCCTTTGCATTGTCCCTCTGCATAAGTCCCTGTAAGACTTGGGAGTGTAGATTGCAAGGCCCGGCTCACAAAGCCACAGTGACATAGCGGCATAACAGAAAGGCACCTGCAGCCCAGGATAAAGAAGGGCTTAACTTCCCCCATCATTCCGAAAGAGGAGAGGCTGTGCATATGCTGGGCGTTACTTTCAGAAGTAAAAGGGAAAAGGTGTGGCTGAGGCCCAGATACACTGACTGGGGATGAGGTGACTCAGCAGACCCTTATCCCTGCTCTCTTTGGGCGCCACAGACTGCTCTCTCACAAAGCTGGGTTCTAGAAACCTTGAGTCTGTAACAAAGCACCCAAAGTCAGCTTGCAACATGGATTACTATGGTGGTTGGGCCTGGTGGTGCACACCTTTAACCCAGCACTTGGGAGGCAGAGGCAGGAGGATTTCTATGAATTTGAGACCACCTTGGTCCAGGAGGTCCAGTTAGGGCAGCATATTGAGATGCTATCTCAAAAAGAAAAGGGGGGGAAATGCTACGGTGGACCACACCAAAATGATGTGGTTTAATGTTACTATAACGTAATGGTTTCTTAGTAAAGCATCCTTTTTAGTGCAAAGCCAATGCTCTTTGCTGTTAATATGCCATTTTTCCCCTGAAGTAATTTAGCCCAACAAATATTTATAGGACTCCTGCTTCTAGCTGATGGCTCAATATGCTGGTATGGCTTTCAGTGACTAGTAGGTATCCAAGAAAACTTTATGTTAAGAAAGGAGTTTGCCCCTCCCTCCTCTCAGAAAGTCAAGCAGAGAGGGAGGAAGGCCCACCTTAATGGCCAAGTCACAGTGCTCGCTGGCCGTAGTGAGCTGTTCGATGTGCCTGTCCACCTCAGCCACAGAGAGGCTACAGCTGCTCTTCTTCCTGCCGCAGACGACACTCTCCAGCCCCGTCAGCACTCTCTGCAGTTCCGAGTTCAAGTCACTGCAGTTATCTAAGAAGGGATGAGGATGAAAGCCATTAAACAGGCAGGCGGCAATGAGCGCCCTTGGTTGCTTTTGCCGTGAGGTGCTCATTTGGGAGCAATGGGAGTCTGGCATCTCCAAGTCAGCATCATTCAGTGTCATCACGCCGGCTGCTACCCGAGGCTGATAGCCAATGCAAACCTTCGGCACCCAGAATTCCCGTGCCTTTCAATCAAAGGCAACCACACTGAGTTTTGCTAGTAAGAGCAAAGTGCCCAGAAGAGACTTCAAAAACCCTCTATTCAAACTACCTTGTTCAGCCACTCGGACCAACATTGATTCCAGAAGTAAAAAAAAAAAAAAAACCAAACAAACAAAAAAACTCATAACTTCACTGAACAACAACAACAAAAACTCAGAATGAGCAGTGCTGATAGACATTAAAAAACAGGAACTGGGGACTAAAGAGATGGCTCAGTGGTTAAAAGCACTGGCTGCTCTTCCAGAGGACCCCAGTTCAATTCCCAGCACCCACATGGCAGCTCATGGATGTTTGTAACTCCAGTTCCAGGCCACCTGACACCCTCGCACAGACATACATGTAGGCAAGACACCAATGAACATTAAAAAAATAAATAAGTTACATATTTTTTTAAAACCCAAAACTGTAAGAAACTATCCCTGCCACATTTCAATAAGCTTCAAGACTACCCCTGTCCCTATACACTGACATATATGTGTGTGTGTGTGTGTGTGTGTGTGTGTGTGTGTGTGTGTGTGTGTGTGTGTGTGT
>OU015744.1:41250305-41275989 GCA_907169655.1 Acomys percivali | reverse complement strand
TGTGTGTGTGTGTGTGTGTGTGTGTGTGTGTGTGTGTGTGTGTGTGTAAAGCTCCATCTAAGCAATTTAATCTATTTTCTCCATTGGGAGAATAACACACTTTTAACAAATTCCATAGTTTTCCATATAAAAGTAAACAATTCTAATAATTTTATCTTAACAATCTGTGTTGCTACTAAAGTGCTGGATTCCAGAGTCTGGTCAAGGAAACAAAATTATAATACAGGTTAAATACATGTTATAAAATAGCTTTGTTGCGAACATAAATTCCCTTTAAGAGTCAACCAATCTTCACCTGTTGTTCTGGATTCTATATACTACCATAGTCCTTAATTATTGCAGCAAATCATGCACATAGGATACTGCAGTCTCCCAAAGTGAACCATTCTTCTAAGTCCAGCCTGTCTCCTGCATGCAAGAAGCTAGTGTCTTCCCAATTCCCCTTCTGGTCACAGGTCCAGCGCACCAAGCATGGACAACGGCTGTTTGTGCTAAGCTTTGGAGCACTTCAAGAAAATGCTCAGCATTATGGGAAGTAGATTTCCTAGGGCATTTTCACCGACCTCATTTGGCTGCCCACACCTATCAGTTTCCTGCACCCAGAGAGCAATCCAGCGGAAGGGTTTTCACTCTAACCCACACATGGGGTGATTGCAGCTGTTTCTCAAGGTGGCTTCCTCCCGTCTCTCCTACCTCTCCCACTTCTGCGAATGGGAGCCGCCATCCAGACAGTTATCAAGTTAACTCTGAAGCAACCTTGATGCCCTTTTGTGTCACATTCTAAATCAAATCCTTCTTGTAATTACAACCTCCAAAACTCATCCCCAAAGTGAACAACTGTTCTCACTCTCTGCTGATACCACTGTGCTCCAAACCACCACTGCTTCTCAAGTTGGCCGTTCTAATAACTTCCTCCCTTCACTGCCCACACTGTAGTTAGAGTGAGACTCTTTAAAGGCAGACATGGCACCCCCCTTCCTAGGACAAACTGTCCAATCACTTCCCCTGCTCCTCACCGCTAAACTAAGATCAAACTCCTTACCACAGTCATCAAAAATGCTGCACATCAGAGACTCGTGTCCTGAGCCCCGGCTGTACCACGGAATTCCTTGGGGAACATTTATAAAATGCCAATGCCAAGGCCCTACCCCAGACCAATTAAATCATGATCTCAGGGTGTGGGGGAGTGGGGCTTCGATACTAGAAATGTCTTCAATTCCTCAAATGGTGTTAATGTGCAGGATGGTTAGGAATCACTAGCCTGGCCCTCTGCTCCTCTGTCTCCCTGCCCTGGGTTTCCCTTGGCTCTTTCTTACTACAGGCCTTCTCTCTCTCACTCGATGTCAGATTCTGATCTATCCCAGACGGTCCTCTGCTATTTCCTCTGCCTACACGCCCTTCCACTTAGCAAGCAGCTCAAGTGCTGCTTCCCCCACCAAGATCCTCCTCTCTGGAGCATGTGGATTCCCTCCCCATTCTCTGCCAGGTCCCAACCCCAGTGTCCTGTTTTGTTTATGGCAAACATCACTATCTGACATGCATGCTTATCATCTTAACGTTCTAACGACAAATGCTCTAGGAAGGACGGGCCTTTGATCTCCCTCATCGCTGCATCTCAAAATAAAACAGGGAAGGCAATCAAAAACAATTTTCAAAAGAGAAAAAATCAGCACTGCTCAGCTGAGTCAGCAACACAGTGAAAAGGAGACTCAGTCAGCACTAGGGTACTTTGTGTTGTCCTTAAGCATTTCTTCCCTGTTATGCACATGAGATCCTGACAGTGGGGGGTTGGGTGGGGGGGGAGAGATACTCATCACATTGGTTCACAGGACCGGAAAGACAGTGCTCAGCACCAAGTCAAGGCAAAGGGGTCAAGATTGGAGCAGCTCATTCTGTTAGCATACAGTCCAGTCTCTGAATGACCATTCACGCTCACGTGCAGGTTCCCTGGTATCCAGAGCTATGTGAACATACACTCCCAGATCTGTGAGTGCTTATCAATAGGCGCCTCTGTTCAGACATTGCACACATTGCCCTCTCAGGTCCACCTGATAGCGTGTACGCTGTGTTGCACTTCTGTTAAACGGTTCTCAGAGTACAGATGCAAGGTGGTGCTAGGGCCTTGGGAAACAGAAGGAAGAACAGAGACAAAGGTGCTGGCTACATCTCTATTCTGTTTTCAGACAGTGGCTGAGCCCTGACCGATGTCTGGAAGCTGAGATCCTAGATGAACAAAAGACTGTCCTCAATTCTGAGAGGCTCAGAAACGCGTGACACCAACATGGAAGTCCTTCTCTCAGGGACAGGCCACCAGCCTGGAAATCGTCCCCTGAAGAGCACAGTGTCACACTGTCTAACCAGTGCCTAGTCTGTCTAGTCAGGGGAGTGTTCAGAGAGGGACATTTAAATGAGCATACAAAGCCTGATACGTTGGTGCACACTGGTAGGCACCAGCACTGGAGAGGTGGGGATAGGAGGTCATCCTTATCTATGTAGTAGGTTTGCGTGAGACCCTGTACACAAACAAACAAACAAACAAATGTAATCTGTGACCCTCTGCTCTGAAAGGAGAGCTATGAATATTTTCTTTGGTTTTAGGAAGGCAAATATGTACCTACTTGCTAGCCCCGGTCTGTTATTCATACATAACACTTTACTTATCTACTGCCACGTCACTGGCCTCTGTTAGTGTGCTCTGTTTGGAGGCTCAGGAAAGACAAGGTGGCCAGGCAGGCATGAACAGATGAGGGGTGCAGGAGGTGGGGGTGAGGCACTGTCACCAAGCACCCATCCCTAACCGTCTCTCATTTGTCAATCCTGCTTCAGACACGGAAGATGGGAACTGGTGGCCCATCTTTCCACATAGTCACTTACAGGAATTACAAACTCCTCTGTTTGGCACAGTCTAGACCCAGCCAGAAAAACGGGCCTTCAATCCCAAAGGCTGAAGTAGCTAAAGTGATCCTAACATTAAGGTGCTCCAGGAAGAACAGAAGGTCCTTCGTGGTAGTCAGGTGTGTGACACTCGGGTCACTCACATCTTCATAGTCTCACCAGAGAGGCGGGTGAGAAACTCTCACAGGAGTGTCACAGCTTGAGGACTTGTGCTCACTCATGTAGGCTGGCAGGAGAACAGGAATCATGGCAGGGCTATGTCACCAAGTACTGCAAATCCAGAATAGGGCTCTCCAGGGCATAGACTCACAAGCAGGTGCACTGCCTGCCTTGTTCGAGCCAGGAGACTCAACGGAGGACAAATGAATGGGGGAACATTAACTCTGAAAGGACTCTTAGAAAGCAGGGGTTTATATGCTAATTCTGTGGCTGGAACGTGAATGAACTGTAAAACGTAATGTTACATGAAATGGCCAATGTCAAATGTATGATTCTACTTTTGTGAGCCATTTAGAAGATGCAAATGCACAGAGACAGAGAGCAGAAAGGAGGCTGGGAAGGGCACGCCAGGCAGCTACTCTTTGGTGTGTGCAGGGTTCAGAGACTAAAAAGGACAGTGGTAATGGTTGGAGAAAGATATATGTGCTAAAAGCACCTAAGCCAATCACTTAAAAAATGTTTACCATGTCGTATGTTATGATTATATATACGTATATATCCATAACAAAAATAATAAACATATCCTCAGTACATAAACTGGGGACATAAAGTTAATAGGCATGCAGGAGATAGGAAACAGCACCTTCAAATTTATCCTTTGTTCAGAAGGAAACTGGGGGGCTGTTCACTTAAAATAATGCTTGGGGAAGGATAGAGGAACATGAGAAAAAGACACCGGGAACTTCAGCCACTGATGAGGATTTCAGGGAACCTCAGCCACTGATGAGGGTTACTGACTTGTTTACATGTCGGGGACCTCCAGGGAAGGGCAGGCATGGAGGGGACTTCAGCAATGATGTGCTTTACCGAGAGAACATGAGGTGATGGCTCGGCTCTACATCCCTCTGTGTCAAATGTGCATTTTTAAACACAGCTTATTTATGTCATTCCTTAAAAAACAAACTTAGGGGCAGCTTTTGACAAACAGCTACAAACAAGAGGGAAGCCCCGCCAGTGGGACCAGGGAAGGCGGCTTTGGAAACAAATCCAAACAGCACAGCTGCAGGGGCTGATTTTGTCTATTTAGTCCTGAGCTTTCTGGCAGCCAGAGGAAAAGTGAATTATCTCCTGTCAGAAGGGAGGAAGCGTTCCAGCTTCATAAGAGAGACATTGAAAATAGATCTGTAAGAAATCAGGACTTCATATGTGTTAAGAGGAGATGCGACTGTGTCTCCTCACCCAGTGTTAGGGAGACGCAGATCTCATGGTTTATTCTCATATTAACCTTCACTGAAGAGAGTTCTCAGCAGAGCTAAACTCAGATAATCTAAGCATTTGGCCCTCTGATATTTAATTTTCTTTAACAATGAATGAGGACACGGAAGAATAAATAGAACAGACCCCTTCTTTGACTAGAGTGCAAGGCAGCCAGTTAACAGCCAAAGTTGTGTCCTTACACCTGGCAAGCTTCACTGTCTGGAACATTCCTTTTTTTGATTTTTTGTTACCATTCAAAGTTCATTACAATTTATACCTGTACTTATACAATTTATTCTTGGAATAGTAGGGCTGGAAGTGCTAGACTCAACACAGCAACCTTCTGGGGACTCAGCAGCTGACTCCTCAGTGCATGGTGCACCAAGGCTGTGTGTATGTAGCTGGCTGCTGCCCACCTCTGTTGGGGTGTGAAGCTCCTACAGTTTGCTCTGCTCTCTAACTGTAGCATTCCCCAGGCAGACTTCTGGTAGCCACCCGAGAACAGACAGTCAGGTTTAGGGCAGCGGTTCTCAACATCTGGATCTACACCCCTTTGGGGGTCCAGCAACCCTTTCACAGGGGTCACCTAAGACCATCAGAAAACACAGATATTTACATTATAATTTGTAACAATAGCAAGATTATAGTTATGAAATAGCAACAAAAATTATTTTATGGTGGCAGGGGTGTCACAACAACACAAGGAACTGTATTAAAGGGTCACCGCATTAGGAAGGTTGAGAACCACTGAGTTAGGGACTTAGATTGTCCTGTCCCTGTTTAAAGTAAGGGCCATAGAGCTCAGAGATCTGACAAGGATGTAAGAGGAGGTCCCTTCACCGTGTTCTAGTCTGGTTACACACGTTCTGGTGTCTGAGTATAGCTTTGTTCTTTCCCAGGACCAAGTAAATTGGATCCAGAATTGACAGCAAAACTACACACCAGAATTGCCTCATTTCAACAACGCGTTTTAAAAAATGCTGTTGTTCCTTAATGGGAAAATCCTAACCCACATACATGGGCTCAGTGTCAAAAACACTTCCCTTGTCTTCCTGATTCTAAGTAGTCTTATTTTTTCTGATATGACTCTGTTCCAAAACATGATTCCAGATTTAAAATGTGGATGTTTCTGAGGTTCTGCATTTGCCTCATAGGAAGTGTTTAGGCACGAATTTAGTTTTGAAATGCCTTGGCTTTTATTTCCCATGGGTCTTTTATGAAAGCTTTAACCTAAAATTTCATTGTCTAGAAGGCATCTGATGGAGATTTCCCATAATCCCCTGTAAGGCCATCCCTGAGAGCAGAGACAGTTTTTACTTAACAACATGTTCCTAGACACTCACAATGCTGAGCATGGAGCAGGTAGTTCATCACCAGCTGATGATGGTTCAAAGTGTAAAATACACAAGAGACTTGTTTAAAGTCAAGTTTCAAAAGTGTCTCTTTTTTTGTTGTTGCCTATTTGTTAATCAAGTATCATCAAATTTAAGGCTTATCAAATGACCGATTACAAATGGGAAAAGGCCTACAATTAGGACTTCTGAAGTGAAAGCTTTCAGTGATTGTAAGAGGTGTTAGCTACAGTGAATGTTAGGTAAGATAAAAACCAGAAGCCGGCGCTGGTCTGCTAGGCTAGAATGTGGGGACTGCTTCTAGGGTCAAGAAATTGCCCACACCTCTGTACTGACTGGCTACACGTCACACTTGGTGCAAAGCAATTTAAGTGTGTAAAATGTGGCTGGGAACACAGCTTATAATGTGAAAGGATACAGGTTCAATTCTTAATGCTACAGAAAACAAAACAAAACAAAAAAGTAATTGGAAAGAAAAAAAACTGCAGATTCTCTGAGAATCAGTACAAACTGTGTGTGAAGAGGTGCGATGCTTTACTCTGGGGATGTGACAGTTCCCATCTTTCCACAGATCCAAAGCTAACGCCAGGAGACTGATACTTTCTTTCTTTTTTTTTAAATTAATTAATTGATTTATTTACTTTACATTCTGGTTGAAGGCCCCTCCCTCCTCTCCTCCCAGTCCCACCCTCCTTCCTCCCTACTTATTCCTCCAAAAAGGGTACCCACCCACCCCAGCTCATCAAGTCCCATCAGGACTGAGCGTGATGTTTTTGTGCTATCACTCCACAGACAGAACATGGCAAGGAGAGGTGTCGACAGAAACCTACGTAAGCCCCCAACTGCATGTGCCCACTGAAGACAAGAGCATTTAGGAGGCATATCAACGCAGTATTAGAGCATCTAAACACCACCAACAATGGAGCTGAACCTAGGGACTTCTTGGAGCTTCACAAAGATCATGGGGACACACTGTCACCTACATATGTTCTTGAAAAAAAAAAATCATTTCTAATCTAATTAGGAAGCAATCTCAGAACAAGATGGGATTGCATTGGCTTACAAAGTATCAGCAACTTGGTCTAGAGTAAAGGTTGGGGTGGTAAGAGGCACTATCAGCAAACATAGCACATGAGCCTTGATTAGATCTGGATTAAACCAAATAACAAAAGACCTTCATAGGACAGCTGGGGCAAATCTGAATACAGACGTCACAGCCCTCAGTGGTAAGTATAGACTGACAGTCCATGGGCATTCTTTTGACCATTTTCAAAGTCTCTCAAAATAAAATGTTGAGGGGTGGAGCATGGCAGTATCCTAACCAAGAGAGTGAAACAGCATAGCTACTAGAAGGTCTGGATTTAACAGATACCACTAAGAAGATCCCCTTTTCTGCAGAGGACAAGTCCCTGGCAAGTATCCCTGCCACAGGCAAATGGGCATAACCACAGGTACATTCAGGCTGGGGGTCCTGAGGACAAGTTCCTCCTACCCCTGCGGGCCACATCTCACTTCTGTGTTTCTTTTCTCAATCAAAGGGAGGCTGTATGTTCACTCTGTTTCAGCAGGATTTTACCAGCCTGAGACTTGCTTTCAGATTTGCTACTGTCACTTTAGGTTTCTGACAGTTTGCGTCTGTTAAACAGCAAATGTGGTTGTAGATGTGAAGGCATAAGGATCCCCAAACATCAGCTGTATGAAGCCTCTCTCTGTCCGTGGGCTGGCCCAGATGTCCTAGGTGTCCCATCTAGGACACTCCTCTGCTGTCGACCACGTGTATCCTCAACCTCTGCCATAAAAGCACTGGCGATGCCCCCTGTGGAAAGCAAGACTCCAGTGACATATATGTGAAAATGGCTGCGAGTTCACCTTTCACTATATTATACAAAATACCAGTCACCTGAATAGTGTAGCTGAAAAGCCAGGTAATGCCCAGAGGAAGGGGGAACCTTTAGGGTAGCAGGAAGTAAACTTTTGGCAATCTGAAAGGTAAGTCTTTGGCAATGCCTTCTGGACCTCTAGGAAGTAACTCTCAAGATTGTAGCAAGCATGCTCTGAGATGAACTCCCTCACTGTGCCTGCATGGTCCCAGGTCCCAGTGCTGTCCTATGGTCACCCCATCCCATGCTGAGCACTGCATGCTGAGAGGAAAGACTGTTTCTCAGCGCAGATCACACATGGCAGCTCCAGAGCCCTGCTCAAAAGGTGTGTGTGTGTGTGTGTGTGTGTGTGTGTGTGTGTGTGTGTGGTGTGTTTATACACATACATTCTCTAGCAACCTAGCATCAGCAATATAAAATACTTTCTTAGAGCAACCGCACTCCCCACAATGGCTGTAGGAGTGGGAATACTAACATGAGTCTGGATTTTGTTTCCAGTATAGACTAAACAGGCTTTCAGAGCCTGGTCTGGTTTTCAGGCAAAATATGTTATGAGTTTCAACCAAGGAAAACACAGATCAACCTAAGGAGCTGTGGTCTGTTTGGAAAACAAGGAGTGCTTATTATAATACAAGCAGGATCCTGCGCTGAGCCAATTTGAAGATCAGTACCTTCCCAGTCCACTCCGCTCACACCCAGCTCCCCTCAGGACGCTGAAAACGTACTGAGCAGAAGCAGCGTGTAGGAGAAACAGCACACCGAAGCAGAGTCATAATCTTTCCCACTTTCAACTGTATTTACTACAAGGAAACATCTAGGAAGATTTTTAGTGGCCATTTCAGGTACTTGGCCCTGATAAAATAATATAGGTCTTTTGACCTAAATTTAGACCTTGCTAAAACACAGGTCCTTATTTGATATTGATTGTACGTGATAGGTGTTTTGCCTTGCATGTTTGTCTGTACACCACAGTGCATGCATGTCACCTGCTCAGATCAAAGGACAGCATTGGATCCCTTGGAAATGGAGTTACAGATAGTTGTGCACTGCCGTGTAGGTGAGATGGTTAAAGCCGGGCTCTTCTGCAAGAACAAGTTCTCTTTAAGCACTGAGCCACCTCTCTACTCTCTTATACACCGTTCTTAATTGATCCTGTTCTTGTCTCTGGGGAAAATGTCACCTCAGTAAGACTACCAGGGTAGCAGTGTTCAAAGTCACACTTTGAATTTGGACCTCAGGGCGACCCTCATTGCAAAGCCTCTTGGGAGAAATTTAGTCACCCAAATTCATTCAAAAGAAGCAGCTATGGCATGCCAAGATTCAACCTTGCTATAACTGCTCAGACTGCAGTTTCAGTCCAGTCTAGCCCTGCCATTCCTGGGGACTGGCTTTTCAGTTTCCAGTGCAGGTTACTGACAATCTGAGTCATGGTGTGTAGGGAAGACAGGCGACCCAGCCACTCCAGGTTCTCCAGGGCAGCCTTGTGACTGTAAAGGCTACTTTTGAAAGAGTCCTTGCTCCTTGACACTTTCAAACATTTTTTTTTCCTGAAGCCATTAAGCCTCATCAGCCTTAGTAAGCCAGGAAAATCTGACTTTCACATTCAACATAGTTCATGGTTGCAGCCATGCCAAAAAGCGAGGTTTCATGTGTAAATTCCTCCTTGGCTGCCCTCTGAAAATGACTCCTACTGAGGGAGACTGCCGCTGATCATGGCAGCAAGCATGATTTGTTTGTGTGTTTGAACAGCACTGAATTCCAACAGAGTTCCCATCTCCCACTAGAAATTGCTCAAAAGAGCTCTCCAAATGCTAACCCAGAACCCCTCACGAGTCGCACAAGATTGATCTGATTAGAGATGTTGTTTTACAAGCAATAGCTCCAGTGAGAAAGGCCTGCTGGAGGGGACGCCAACCGCAGGCTCTGACCCACGTGAAATAGTGAGCCTGGTGCACGCACACGTGTTCCTTCCTGCTGCCACACCAGCATCATTTGGCCAGTGAGTGTTGCTTCCTATCCTGGCATCAGCAAGATTTCATTCAGTTAGTAATATACCACAGTTCGGCCAGGTGCTTGAGATCACACAGCTGCTCCCATAATTCCCCCAACCAGCACGGAGACCTCACAGGACATCAGGAAGCTGCAACAGCAACCTCAAGCATGCTGTACTTCTCAAAGAGGCATTCAGGAGCAAAGGCATCTACAGAGACCTGGCAACAGCACGCCCACCTCTTAGCATGGACAAGTGGCAGCTTCCTTAAACCTTTCTATCCTACCAAGACCTCAGGGCCTTCTTTCAAGCTGCGCACCAATCCCAAGGGATGGATGAAATAGCCGACATAGGGGCTGTGATAAAAGCACACAAGCTGCTATATCCATCTCCGAGTTCCAATGCGTTACCAGATGCAGAAAAGAAAACTGATTCCTCCCTTGGTTCTGTTTAGTCACCTTTACTTTGAAAACAACTATGGGATAAGGTTTGAAAAGAAGCAATAGAATTCACTGTTTACATGCACCATGCTGGGGAACTTCCTCTGTTATTTGGTGGGTGGGGAAAGTCAAAGTCTGAGTCGCTTGTATAGTCTTCCTGTCCCAGGTGGTGCTGAGGAACCACTGTCCAGAGGGCCAGCCAGGCTCTGGCAGGTGGTGATTGCAAAGAAGAGTTTGAGGAAGTAAACAGATGACTTACTGCTTTTGTTGTTTTTGTAAACCAGCAAAAAAAAAAAAAAAAAAAAAAAAAAAAAACACCCACAGCAAAAGTGCATCTGAAATCCAGCTTGAGGAAACCTCTGGGTTCCTAATGCAGGTTCAGAAATAGAGCAACCGTAATGAAATGGATGCTTTTTAATGATTTCCTATAATGAGGTTTATACATGGAAGCTTTTTACCCTATTGAAGCAATTTAATTGGAAAATGGCAAAGGAAGAAGAGGCAGACAGCCAGTTCCAATCAACAAACACGCTGACTGTACTCTGTGCTGCAGTTTAATGAGCTCTGCCAAGTTGTCCCCTAAGTGCTTGCCTTCTTTGTGGACTCAATAGAGAACCCTCTCATACCTGACTCCTTAACTTCACCACTCCAGCTCAGTCCTCAAGTATCTACTCAGCCGTGACTTCTGGGAAGTTTACTCCCAGGCCCCCACTTTCCAGGTCCTGACTGCACTGTGTGTCTTTTCTGTTGAACTATCCATCATCCTCCAAAGACTGGTGACAACAGACAAGACAGCATCCATTGCTACTCAGATATTTGATGTATCCTTGAGCACCATTAGAGTGGCATACAAGGTCATCAAAATCCTTGTACCGTACAGCCTGCGTTCTAGTGTGAGACAATGACTGGCAACGTACAAGGAGATAAAAGCAAACACAGCCTTTCCACAGGCAGTGCCAGAAGCTAGGAAGTGGGTGATGGCGTGAGTGATGTTGCAGACTGGAGAAGGAAGCCAATGGGCAGCTCAGGCATCCTGTGGGTCTACTAGTAAGGGGAGCAGAGGTTGTCACCCTCTTGCCAGTTTTTCAATTACTGTCCCCACCTGCCCCCTGCTGAGACTGCCTTGCCAGACCACAGAGGAAGAGGACACTCTCAGTCCTGATAGGACTTGATAAACTGAGGTTTTAGGGAAGGGGGGGGCTCCCCTTTTCTGAGGAATAGGGGAGGGGGAAGAGAGAAAGAGAGTGAGACTGGGAGGTGACGGGCAGGGGGACTACCACCGGGATGTAAAGTGAATAATTAAAAAAAAAAAAAAAAGAATAAAAAGAATAAAGGAGAAAGCTACATGTGTGCTGTAGCAAGGGGCACTCCCAAAAGAAGAGTGTGATCAGAGCTGGAAGACAGAGAGGAGAGGAGGAGGGGTGTGGTGGTAAGAGCTCCAGTCTTCATGGGACCCCATGATAAGTTTAGATGTCAGCCCAGGCTTAAGAGATTTAAATGTAAGAGGGCAGCAAAGTATGTGCCTTTCAGGCCCAGTAGCTAATGGGAGTCTGCAGCACCAGTATCCAATGCAGCACGTTGTGAATTTGGAAGACAGATGACTAAAGGTTCCTCTGGGCAAGCAGGGAATGCATGCTGACACCGAGCAGAGGCCATGCCCCTACAGGGCTCAGTACTGCCAAGGACTGATTCCGCCAGTACAATTAACATACATTTCAAAGTGAGGGACAGAGTGGAAGAAAGCATTTGAGATGAATGATGAGGGAAAATGGAGATGCCTCACCACGCAGACAGGCAGCTGTGAGCTCCCGCCTCGGGGAATCAGTGTGACAGATGCTATGTCATGTCACGAGCTCTGAGACGTCTCCCAGGAGAGAAGTCCACTGAAGTGGGTTTGTGCCTGCATTTCCCAAACTTAATTACATGACTTTGTCAGACTCTGGGTCACCTATTAATTTCATAAAATATAACTGGAGAGAAGCAAATGTAGGGGTCGGTATAGGACTGGTCCTCTGCAGCGACAGGGACATTGTTGGCTGTTTGAACTTGTTTGGCTGCCTGGGGCTGCAAGTTAGAGTCTGGAACAAGAGGCTGCAGATGCTAGACAGTCACAATGCCGATATGAACTTAGCACATGAGACTATTGCCTGAGGGTTGGCTGGTGGCAGATGGCTGTGTGTGCTACAACATTAAGTCTGGACCCTGGGCTCAGATGTACTTGAGGGAGACAGCCTGGGCCCCAAGCGAACTGACCAGAACCCAGACCTGAGTCTTTACCTTCCAACTACTAAAGCCAGAAGCAGTGTTTTCACTCTTGCGCACACTGTTGTGTGGCTTACGCTGGTCTCACTTAGAACACAGCTCTCAATGATGGATGTGGCTAAATCCACCTTAGTTACCTTCTCAGCATTTCAGAATGATGCACACTTATTGCTCCATCAGATCCTTGTTAGGTCCTGCTTAATCTTAACACCAAGCTATCCCTCACCTCAGTTTCTTCCAGCATCTTTGACAGACAGGCCAATAACCATATTCATTCACTCACTCACTCCAACAGGATATTTTAACACATTCCACAAGCCAGACTCGAGGAGTGGGAGGAGTAGCAGGCACAAACACCACACAACTGCCTAATAGAGTTTAGAGAGAGAGAGTCAGTCGGGTAAATAACAACATAAACTAGAATTTCAATATACTATAAGCAGGAGAGAAATACCACATCAACAAAGTCCACATGAGCACTCACACACTCTGAGTTTTTCTGCGAATGGTCACTTATCCCGAAACAGAATTGAGAAGAGAGTTGGTGCCTCTTCCTGCTATTAGCTGTGGCCCTAAAAGCTCATTGACTAGCCTTCTTCACCTATCTGCACATCAGCTTTTGCTTCAGCCACAATCAGATGTCTCCCAGGAAGTTTTCTGCAGCCCAGACACTCCCCTTGACTTCCTAATATCTTCCATGGTCTTAAGCATCTCTAACCCAGATAGCTCAAGACACCTCAAACTCATGACCTCCAAATGACAGATGATCTCCACATCTCTCTTCCATCTCCCTATACAAAATAGAGGGAAGCTGACAGTAAGTCACCTCCTTTCCACCATGTTCCCACATTGATGAGTGGTCTCGCCACCAATGCACTGTGTACACCAGAATCTTATGAGATATTCACATTCATACCTCTGCATTTGTACTGCTTCCAGATCTTAAGCAAATCTTACCCAATTCATATCTTTTCTATATCCATCTTTTTTTTTTTTTCAACATCTCAATTGTCACTATCCTATTCCTAGCAACAATGTAGCCTGCCTAGACTTTTCTAACAGATTTCTTAACTAGTTTCCCCAACACCCTCTTGATCTATGGATTTGCCTTTCACACTATGGAGTGATTTGCAATGCAATTCTAATGCACCCTCCCCCACTGTTATTTTTAGCAGCTTCTTGTAGGTCTTTAGATTAAAGACTCCAACATGTTCTACAAGACTCTGCGTGAGCTGGCTCCCACCTACCTCTCCAGCCTTCGTCGTCACATCACAATGATTCTTCACCTTCCTGAATTTATTCCTCATCCTCACTAAATACCCTCACCTCCTCCTTTTCTTGCTTAAATGACACCAATCCTCCCAATCTTAGTTTACATGCTACTTCCTAGATCAAGACTTCCTAGGACCTCGGACTGAATCAAATTCCTTTGATATGCTCATGGTACCATGATCTGTGACATTATAGCACTTTTATGGGTGTATAATTAAACATATGTGTAACAGTTTACTATAGTTCCATGAAAACTCAATATACTTCTCATCCCTCTGCTTGCTCTTCCTCTTCACCCCCTGTGCACATCTATCTCCAAAGACGTGGAAAGTTTCACTCTTCTGACTTCACACCCATTCATTCACAGAGATAACTTTGGTTCAGCCGATTTCAAATACTCAACCTTGGTCTGTCTCAATAATCCAGCAGGCATTCTCAAGACCACTGGATGACAGCATTTCCACTCTGGCCTCCATGCTTTTTTTTTGGCATGCGATAAACATATTTCATGAAACAACGGTATCACTCTACTGCTTTCCCACTTGCTTTCATTTCTAAAAGACTTACTAAATCTAAGTCCAGAATCCAATAAGAGGTCATGACCTGCAGTTCAAAATCCTGTGCACCAGAGATCTCCACTTAACCATTTCTTCACTATTTCAAATGTAATATCAACCATTTCTCAATTTGTTTCTCAATCAGATCTCCTGCCAAGGACTACAATCATCCTCTTAGTCACGTTGGATCAATGTGTTGAAGCACCACAGTTGCTAAAACCCTCTTGGTTCCTACTGCAGAGTTCAGCCACTTATTCTACCCTTACCCCCTGCAGCTCTGAGGGCACTGTCACTAGGAATACCGCCACAGTCTTTTAACTGCTTCTAGAATGTTCAAGCAGTGGTGACACGTGTTTAAGTCATATATTCCCACAAAGAGGAACACTAACTCCATCCCATGGTGGCCAACAAGGTAGTGAACAGAGGATTAAAATGAGCATGTGCTCATCCATTCACCAGACTTCTCAAATCATTACATGTTAACCCAGGCTGCCTTGTGCTTCTAGGCTTTCTCTTGCCACCCACAAACTAAACTCTGGCTTGGCAGGAGGCCTGTGAAGACTCACCCATGTCAGCAGTGACCATAGTGGACTGGTTTTCAGGGATGGAGACAGAGGTCTGGTCTTGGTCCACACTTCTGGAATCTTCATTGACTTCTTGTTGGCTCTGGCTGAGCTCTGACCGTAGTTCTGAGTATTCATCTTCCTCCCTGGGGAAAAGGAGAGTCAGCCACCACTGATGGAGGATGCACAGTGAGTCCTCGGGAAAAATGTATTTTGTAAGGAAGGAGCAAAGATATTCCGAAAGACAACAGTTTTCTCAGCCAGGCTGCAGGTACCAGGATCCCTTTCTCAAGGCTACACAGATGGTCATATCTAAAATGATGTAGTATGTGAAACTTCAATGTTCCTTGTGCGTCCACATAGTTATGTACTGAGCAAAACGTAGGCAGCAGCCTATGAGAAATGTTTCTCTTCAAAGACTTCCTGAAAAGGTTAGAATTCTTCTCCCCCCCCTCAATTGATGAGATAATAAAGAAAAAAGACTACTAACATCAAGGCTACAGTGAATGAAACAATGAAGAATATGATAAAATGCAAATTACACACCCTCACCTGAAGGGTCCCATGGGGACTTTCTTCTTAAGACTTGACATAGGGAGGCTATAAGTTGAAACTACTGAGAAACCTCATGTGTGAACCTCAAACTGGACTCTGGGTGGACAGAGTGGCATATCTAAGTGTGGTGGTTTGAGTGAAAATGGCCCCTGTAGGCTCATAGGGAGTGGCATTATTGGGAGATGTGGCCTTGCTGGAGGGGGTGTGACCTTTTGAAGGGAATATGTCACTGGGGATGGGCTTTAAGGTTGCAGATGCTCAAGTGAGGCCCAGCATCACTCTCTGTTCCTGCGGCCTGCTGATCCAAATGTGGAAGTCTAAGCTACATTTCCAGCACCATGTCTGCCTGCATACTGCCATGCTTTCCCACCATGATGATAACAGACTAAACCTCTGAAACTGTAAGGCAGCCCCCAATTAAATGGGTGCCTTTATAAGAGTTGCCATGGTCTTGGTGTCTCTTCAGAGCATCAGAAGCCCTAACTAGGACACTAAGAAATACTACGCTTATGTGACCTAAACACGACAGGTGAGAAGGATGCATTGAATGAGCGATTCCACTCAGTGCTCCGTTTCCTTGATTTTTCTACTTTGCATTTACAGATGGAAAGACAACACGGAACCACAGCTGTTTTATTCCAGGGTGTTCACCCATTTGGTCTTAACCCTTCATGGTAACTCAGCCTCTGAGCTATGCTATTAGCAAACATGGAAGCTTATAACTGTAATGCGCATCTCCAAGTACCTGCTTCAGCTCTGCCACACATGCCTCACACAGACATGAGGAAAAGAACCTAGCTCTCTGGGAAGCACTTACTTTCCAAGTGGATCCGAAGACTACATCATCAGGGGATTTAACTGTGGGCACAGAAAGCTCACTAGTGTCTACTTAGTCTGAGGGACAGGGTATCAATGAAGAAAGCCAAGAAGAAAAGACATTGCCCAGCTGCACGAGCATTTTAAGCTGTCAGCAATCAGTGTGGGACTGGAGGAGGCAAAGTCTATAGTCCTTATAGTCGTAGGTTTTGAGTAGACCAAGAAGGTGAGTAGTGGCTTGCAGAAGAGGCAACTGAGGAGAGACATCTGTAAGTCAGATAAACGTGAATGTCTCTTTAAAGTTCTCGGCTCTCAAAAAAAAAGCAATCTTCTCCTAAGGGATTGGCCTGCTTCATCAATGACTCGTGCTGAATAGAAGTCTTTATATGAAAACCACTCTGAAAACTAGGGAGACTTCCAACAGTTGGTTACAAAGCCTCTGGCTATAGGAAATATGGATTAGAATGGGAGTGAAGGCAAAAATAAATACAGGTTAATAAGCTATGGATGTTAATTATTTAGACATCTATAGGAGTCAACAATAATTAGGTTTAGGCAAGAAAACAATTAAACTGCACTCTTCTTATTAGTCACTTTTTGATCCAGAGGGTAATTGTTTGTGAACTGATACATCAGCTCTTCTTTTAGTCAGCATTTCAAATTGGCTTGGCAGATGCCGAACACATAGTTCCTGCCAAATCTGCTTTATACTGAATTACTTCCAGGGATTAGTAGGAACAACTTAATAAAGGAGTGACTAGGGCGAAAGTGTAAGAAGGAAATAGAATAACGGAAAAAAATCCCATCTGGGGTTAGTGGGTAGGAGAATGATGTCATGTTTGTAATGTCACCTGGGGCTGGAGGCTTTTCATGTCAGGAAATGCAAACTGAGGACCCCACTGAAGGTGTTCGAACCCCAGGATGAACAGAGGAAAGTAAAGCCTGGGTGGATTCTATCTTCCAGGGGACACACACATCCATAGCCGGTTCTATCACTGGAGGAGCATCATTCCAGGCTGTGAGTCAGAGTGAGCACACACACAGACTCAGAGCTATGAGGTGCCGAGCTTGGTGAGGAGTAAGGTGCTTAGTAGAGCGGTCACCTGAGTGAGGTGGGAGCTTGACTGGGAAGACTGGATCAAAAGGAGAACTTATTATAGTAGAGGAGGCCAAAAAAAAAAAAGATGGTAGAAATAAAATTATGACAAAGGAAGTCTGGTAAGGTAGGGTAAGAGTAAATACTACCAATATCTCATGTGGAAACATAAAGAGTGGAATGGCCTGACGGGAAGGGGCTAAGGAGAGCCCACATCATACCTGGCGAATTCCCACAATGGTGACTTGAAGAATTCTAGAGCAAAATAACATGTACAAACAGTAATTCGTTGAGGTGGGGAACTCTTTTATGGAAATATAAGGGAACGTATCACAACACTGTGATGTCCAAAACGGGCAAAACTCAGCCAATGGAAGGTGTGGGCAGCCCCAGGCCTCTACTGAAGACTGTAAGAGCCACTGATATACAGGGCTTCATCAACCCTGCCAGCATAGATCCTGAAAGGAAACTACAGCCTTGACCAGGGAAGGACAAAAACCGCTGTCAGGGCCCCCTTGGCCAGGTGCCATTGTAGTTAGCATGTTCAAAGTGAGGATGGGGTGTCTCTCCCTCGGGAGCGCTGATCCATCAAGAGCAATGGAATGGGATGAAGACTACTAAGCCATGGCATCTTTACCAAGACTAGATCATGTGTTACACAGACGAAGCCATTGGGTGGCCTTGAGTCACTGCATTGAAGGAGTCTCTCAAAATGACTCCATAGGCCTCTTGTTTTGCTACCTATAGTCATTTGTGTGTGTGTGTGTGCGCGTGTGTGCCCGTTCTATTTTATGGGTACGTGAATGTGGAGGCTAGGGGGCCTCAACTGTCTTGATCTATCATTCTTCACCTCACTGTCTTGAGACAAAGAAGTTCACCTCTTTCGAACCTGGTGCTCAGCAGCAAGCCCCAGAAATACTGTCTCTGCCCCTATAGTACTGGTCATGCTAGTGACCACATCCGGCTTTTTTTTTTTTTTAACATAGTGCTGGGATCAAAACTCAGGCATGCACAGCAGGTGCTTTTGTGCTTTTACCCACTAAACCACCTTCCTCTTCCCTAGACAGTAACTAACTCTTAATCTTGTGGTAGATTGCTTCCGCTGCTGAGGTAGGGATGTCTCTTCTCCCTTAATCCATTGTTAATTCCGGTGGTAAATAACTAAGAGCTAACTCCCCAAAGTGACTGTGTTTAGCCACAGAAATAAAAGTTTAGATAAATTGGTCATCTATGGACTGGATGGTTCCTAAAATGAAGTTATGAAGTCTCAAATGTTTGTCCTTGGGATGTAAAGAGTCAGGATTCCAAATACCCACATCTCCATGCACTAGAAGCAGCTGAGAGTGCTTTAAGGGGCTTGGGGTCATTGATACTTGCTTCCAGCTGTACCAGTAAATAAAGCAAAGTCTCTTAGGGTGGTAGGCTCTAGAACATTCATACACATAGCCAACCCATGACCACCAGGGGCAGAAAAGCCACCATGGAAGACTCCAAAGACCTGAAGAGCCAGAACCAAAATTTTAAAACTAGGGCATCCAAAACATAAACATGTGGTGTGACTTATATTATGCAACTACTTTGCAGTGCAGCCTAATTCCTTAGTTTAGAACCAATGAAATCTTATTTTGTGACCTAAGGACTCATTTTTTTCTTGCTTTTAAAGAGTCATCTTGCTTCAGAGTAAAATTATTTAGTCATAAAATGGAAATGGTGAGAAAAATACAGTTCTTATGTGCTCTACACATGGAGCTGACATTTCTCTGTAGCTATGAATACTGAGAAATATGACATGACAAGTGAACGTCATACATACCCATCTTTGTCATGAGGCCACCAAAATTGGAAGATGGCTTGGTTGGTTGCTCACTAGCTTTGGTGGCTGTCAATCAGTTATAATGACCAAACCCATCCCACTTGAGCTGATAGGTTTTTTCAGTCCCCCCCACCCCCGAGACAGGGTTTCTCTGTGGAACCTTGGCTGTCCTGGACTCACTTTGTAGACCAGGCTGGCCTCGAACTCACATCTATCCACCTGCCTCTGCCTCCTGAGTGCTGGGATTAAAGGTGTGCACCACCACACCCAGCTGGTTTTTCATTTTTTCAATTGGTCCACATTCTAGCTTTCTTAGAGGGAAGGAAAGGCAGACCTTTCCTGAAATGGTTAAATTTGAAAGAAATATATTCCTCTCAATTCTTTTAAAGAATCTATCATATGAAATAGGTGGCAAGTTGGGGTAAAGTGTGGCTTTCTGGACTTTACCTCTATTTCCCATTCAACAGAGAGGAGGACAGGGCTCATCTATGAGCCTTCAGGTGAGCAACAGAATAAAGGAAATGTTCTTCCATAGATTCAACTTTTTATTCTTAAGATCTGATATATGTGCCATAGACCTACAGGTACTCAGCAAGGCTTATGTGCACCACAGGAGGGCATGGGGAGAGAAATAGGGTCTTTATGGGTTTTATTTCACTTTTTAAGCCCTCAATTAAGTAGAATACCACATTCTGTTGAGGAGATAAAGAGGTCTTGAGCATTGTTTGAGACACTGCACATGACTGCCACATGGGTTCAAAGAGCAGGAAGAAAAGCAAGGTCTTTATGCAGCCCTGAAATCCTAGAGGGTAGGTGCCACTGCCACAGGAGACAGGTGTATCAGAGACTGCCTTGCTCCCAATTTGAGGGGCCTCCTACAGAGGGGTTCAGTGCTGATACAGAGATCTAGAGAAGAGGAGTTAATAGTTTGGGGTGGCTGCCATTCAGGATAAAAGGTGCTAGAATGACCCATCACATGACCCAAGACTGAAGACAGAACTCAGCAGAGGAGAGTAGGCCCAGGCATGCAGGGGTCTCATCCAGAAGAAAGACTGACTTTTGGGAGCCAAAACAAGAAAGGATGTTTAGATTTTTCAGTTAAAAAGTCATCAGTGGCTGAGCATAGTTAGACACATCTATAATACCTACATAGAAAAGGCTAAGATAAGAGGATCACAAATTGGAGGCCAGCTATTACAGTCAGTGTCAGTGGGTCCGGACTATAGAAGGTAAGGAGATGAACAAACTAGTAAGTAGTGTTTCTACTTCAAGCTTGTATCTTGAGTCCCTTCTTTGGCTTCCCTTGATGGTGGAATTGTAAGAAGAAACAAAACTTTTCTTCCCCAAGTTGCTTTGAGTGTTTTTCACAGCAACAGAAAGCAAACAAGGAGAACAATATATATATATATGCTATCTCCAGGCTGGCATGAGAGGCCATGTGCATAGCATGTGTGGGGCTCTGGGTTCTATCTCCGGCATCACAAAAGAGATGGAAGGAAAGGGGAGAGGAGAAGGAAAGGGAGGGGAAGAGCTTGGAGAGAAAGAGAGAAGTCATTAGCATCTTACACTGCTCAAGCTGCCAAAAGAGCACATACCACAGACTGGGTGGCTTAAACAACAGAAACGTGTCTTCTCACAGTTCTGAAGGCTGAAAAGGCCAAAAGGATTGCCAGTATGGTCATTTTCTGGAAGGGCTCTCTGTCTGGCTTGCAGATGGCTGCCTTCTCATTGTGTCATCACATGGCAGGGAAGACACCAGCTCTCTGGTGTCTCTTTTTATGAAGGCAGGATCCCACCACAACAGCCCTACCCTCATGACTTCATCTGACCCATCACCTCCCAAAGGCCCATCTACGCACATCACACTGGTGAGGACCAGATGAGGGAAGGCAACTCTCAGTCCCTAGGGAAGGGGGTTTGGGGGCAAATTGCTGGGGCAAGAAGCCAAACATGAGCAAGTTCAGAGCAAATGGGAAACAAATCTGAACAGAGATGAGTGGAGAAGGTTAGCAGGGAAAGGCTGGTGCTACAGGAGTTGCTTCTGGGAAAGAAAAGATCTCATGTTCAGTTTGCTTAAACATCATTTTTTTCTTCTGGGATCCAAAGCGCTCTATGGTCATATTCTTTTCATATTTTCTATCCCATCATATAATCTCCCCAAGTCAAACTAAATGTCTTTTGAAAGGCACTAACAATACACAGTGATGTGAAAAAGCACACATTATAAAGCCATGTGTGCTGTGTGGTTTAAAATAGTCAACAGAAAAATTTTCAGAAGGATGTAAACACAAAATGTTCAGTGCTTTCTCTTGGAGATGGGATTTAGGGTACAGTGAGCAGGGATCACTTAGGAAAGCAAACTGTACTAGAAGACTCAGACAGTATTGCATCCAGGCAGGTCTGTACTTGCAAAGCTGGTCAAAGAGTGGAGAAGGCAGAGGTGGGTAGGTAGAGGCCCATCAGGAACTGTCAGGTTTGTCACCCCAGCTCTGGTTCTCCCATTGCTGCTGCTACATACCTGTCCAGAACTTTGTGTCACACAAGACAGACCCTGTGTCTACACTGCACGCCTGCTGCCACTATCATGGCCTAATGGGAATGGTTAATGCCTCCACTTCTTCCCAAACCCATGTAGGCACACTTCATCACCAGACTGAAAACAATCCAGAACACACCTGAGAAAAGGGTCTGGGAAGTAACCCCAGGGCCCAGAATCCCTTTGATTTGGGAGAAATAGAAAAGAACAGACAATGGGACTTGGGCCAGAAGACAGCCACTATAGTCTACACTTAGTGACTCCTCAGTGACCATGCAATAAGCCCTCTTTATCAGTTAAATTTCTCAGCCACAACAGCAATAGCATCAACCTTCTATAATTGTCCCTCTGGTCAATGGAGTGAGTTCAGCTACTCTCAAAATGGGAGACCCACTACACGATCAGCTACCTTATCTACTGCCAGGCAGCTCCTCCGGCCAACGGCAAACCTGACTAGACACTGTGAAACAGAGCCACCAAATTACAAGTTTTATCAGCTTACCACATATGAGTAGTAGGAAATCAAGAGGAGAGACAAAATGCATATATGCAAAAACAGAAAAATATGTATACTTTTGCCATTGTTTCTACAACTGGTCATGAGGATAGAGCTGTCACTGTTAAAACGTTTCATTCATTCTTTTTTTCCTACTAGGAAATCTATTTTTTTGTTTTTTGTTTTTTTAAAATATGGCTAGTACCTCATTTAGTTAGAATTACTTGTTTCTTCCTAAAATTTTCCCAAGATTTATTTATTTTATGTGTATGAGTACTTTCTCCTCATGTATGTATACAAACCATAGGGTGGTGTATGCATGCTGCCCATGGAGGCTGTAAGGAGGTATCCGATGCCCAGAACTGGAGCTACAGGTGTTATGAGCCACCATACAGGTTCTGGGAAGTGAATTCATGTGTTTGGTTAACCACCAAGCCATCTCTCCAGTCGAGAACTAGTGTTTTACCTAGTAAAGTATTTCAAAATCTTTATTCTTAAAAGGCCTGCCCTTCCTCTAATCTATTAACTTCTAACTGCTCGCAATTTCTAGATAGCAGCCTAGCAAATCCGAGGCTTCAGATATAGTCCTAATTACCCTACAGCATACTGTCGGTCCTATGTCTCCCTCATTGTCACTCAGCCAATACGATAACTACTTTCTTTTCTTTGTAGTTCGATGGCCTTCTAAGAAACATCAAACGCTAGTCTTTTCTTTCAAACAGCATAAAACCTAGTTAGGACAAGGAATTTAATTCTTTTTATCTCTCCCACCTTGTTAAGACTTTCATGCAAATCTTTCTATCAATCCCCTTTTAGACCCTTATGCAAATGTTTAATGCCCCCACCCAGTAAAACTTTTGTTTAACTATCCCCTTTCTCCCTTCCTTCATCTCCTTTGCTTTGAATCTTGTAAAGCTGGCCAAAGTTGAAAGAGCATGAGGTCGAGCCCAGACAATGGGGAAAAGATAGTCGCCACCTGCACTGGAACAGGAACAGCGTGCACTTCATGTCCCACGCGTTCACCTACCCAGGCTGGGTTCTGATGCACTTTTTGTAAAAAAAAATAATTGTCTCACTCAGCTACTTCTGCTTTGTCCCCGTGTTCCTTTGTGAGACACTGACACCAAGATTATTCTTTGCTCCCAAGAGAATGAATACTGCAAAGGGCTGTGTGGTTACCTGTGGAGCCATTATCAATAGTCTCCAGCGGACATGTGTTCCCCTAAGACTTGTCATTTAGGAGAGCTCAGTGTTGCAAGGGTGAAAAGCAGACACTGTTGGTGTGGGATTTTAGGTGCATAAGTAAGAAGAGAATTCAATGTTGTAAGGCTGAACACATATACAACCCTTCCATGTCTTCTCTGGTCCCTTTTGTCCTTGGATATCAGAGAGAAGTGTGAACTTGATGTTGTCTCCGGGTATTGAAAAGTATAGGACTAGCTATAGAGGCACCTGACTAATGTGACAATGAGCTCTCTATACCTGGGCCATGTCACAGCAGGTAGGAATTCGTCTACAGCATGTTGTTCCTGCAGTTGCCACAGCATAGCAGTACGGAGGGTAAATAACAGTTCCTGGAGTGCTGGAGGCTGGGGACCTGCCTTGGCCTCTGGAGCTCGGAAGCCAGGAAGAACTGAGTCTCACTGACCCACAGGACACTCCCTGCTAGGTCTTACAAACTGGCAGGAGTCCCCTCAAGGAAGAGCTTGCTTCTTTACATAATGAAAACAAAGTGTAGTGTGACATCTGCACAGATGGAAACTTCTGTTAAGTTGGAGGCACCAATACATGCTATGGTCAAGCAGCTCACAGAATTTTCAAGTGAAGCAGTCTGGCCATTTCATCCAATGTAAACATCTTGAGATTAGATTGCCCGTTTGATAGGTGTTAGGCTTGTTTCTCAACTGACTGTGCCCATTCACTATCATCTTCTCAAGTTTTTAAAAGTGAAAGTCATTTTTAATGGAAATAATCAAGTTGCCCACATTCTCTGCTAGGCTCTTTTGAAATCTACTAAAATCATCTCTTTGGGCTAAAGTCTTCTCTTTACTCATGCATTTCTAACCCACAATCACTCTGTAGACTAGTATACAATTTTAAAACCTTAAAGTTCTAAATTGGAATATGAAATTTATTGTGCGGCTCCAAGTCAGTGTAAAAATTTCCATGGCTTTGCCCAGGAAACAGATGCTCATCAGCACTCGCACCCACCGAGAAGGCCCATCATTACTGCTACTCTCAGAGTTGGAACAAAATGCATGCAGAGTCCCCTGTGACTTACAGCTTCTCCAGAGAGGGCTCAGAGCTGCCTCTGAGAATCTTTCAATTACGGCTTATGAGAACACTTTGTGAACAGAACAACCTTTCTCCAGAAACATAGGTACTAACCACTTCTCTGCAGAGGGACACTCCTGATAAGACAGGGAGGTAGAGTCCCTGGTGGGCATCTTTAGGGAAAGAAAACTAAGCAAAACCACAGTGTCTGGGCCTTCTCTCTCTCTCTCTCTCTCTCTCTCTCTCTCTCTCTCCATCCTCTCTCTGTGTTGAGCTTAAGTGTCCTCCATCAGAATCCCTTTTAAGCCTGGCTTTCTCACCAGTGAAATGATGGGTCAAATCTTTCTTTCCAGGCAAGCGATGGGTCAAGCTTTGCCTTAGGAATCAGGTAAGAGGATAAGTGTCACTGTTGATGCACAACTTGGGATAAGCTCAAAATATTAACAGATTATCTAGAATCCTATATAATGCTTAGCTACAAGCCATGCTCATGACTCTAAGAACCTCTAAGGGAGGCAAGAAGTCTGGAGAAGATCTAGTGAACTAAAGAGGCAGGACGGCATCCGACTGTCTGTCTGTCTCCAGGACAGAGGGGCACCCAGCTGGAACTTGTTAAAGAAGCATCTCACTCTATGGCTAATTCTACACCCTTAGCGATAAACTGAGGACTCACAATTCCCAGCCTTTGTAACCTGTCTGGAGGGTGGTTGTGAGGATCAGAATCAGAAAGGGATAACAGAGATCAAGGCTGGCACGGTGACTCCCAGGGGCTGCTGTAACTCTAGCACAGCAGAGGGCGAGCACAGGCTAGAAGGGGCTGCCGTACCTGATGGTGGTGCCTTGGAGGCGGTCTATCTTCTTGTTGAGTTCGGCAATGACGCTGTGGAGTTCTGTGATGCGCTCCTCGTAGCGAAGCGTCGTGCGTTCCTGGACGTCTTCATGCTCTCTCATGAGGTGCGACTGCTCACACTAGGACCAAAAACACACAGTAGAAGATGCACAGGTGGATGTGTCGGCATGCCTATCGGAGAACAATCCTGCATTTTTTTTATGGATTCAACTATCACTCTAGACACTGGTATGCCCCAAATAAAACATGCACCTGCTCCAACCCCAAATTAACCCTTGTAGCCCCAGTTAAAATTTATAGTGCCTCAGGAGGATATACAGGGCTTTCGTTTTAAACACCTTTTTATTCTTTCCCCCCCTCCCTCTGCAGAGCTCCGGTTTGCTCCTAAGCAGAAAATGAGCCAGAGTTCATAAGATTAGTCCATTAGAGTCTGAATCTTCAGTAAATGCCCCCAAGTAATGCACCTAAGTTGGCACAGAGTTGATTCATCCACAGCCTTGAAGGGCTGTCTGGTGGTTTCTTCCACTTTCGACAGTATGCTTCAGTTACATGTTAACCAAAAAACACTAAGTGGTATAGCGGGTGCTTTGGTGGGGGTGGGGGACTATAGCGGGTGCTTTG
>OU015744.1:41219489-41249905 GCA_907169655.1 Acomys percivali | reverse complement strand
GGGGGACTATAGCGGGTGCTTTGGTGGGGGTGGGGGACTATAGCGGGTGCTTTGGTGGGGGTGGGGGACTAGTTTATGCCATCCAATATCCTGTTCCTCCATACTGTAACTCCCAGAAGGCCGACATTAGATATTCCATTATTTAGCACTAGCCGCCTCCCCCGCCCTGGTGGCATATGGCCCAGCTCACTGTGGGTGATCTAAAAGTGTTATGAAATGAGTAAATGGCACCGAGTCAGAGCCCTGAAGGCTACTTTATAGAAATAATGACAAAAGAGGCCTGGAAGCTAACCCATGTCTATGCATTGACGGAGTAGGAATCAGTGCATGCTATGAAGACATTTTTACAGAGGAAATTTAAGCTGTAAGAAACCTATCTCCCCCCCATTATTTCTCTCTACCCTCCTCAATTCCCTTCAGGCGGTAGCAGCTGATCTCATTTACATAACAATAAAATATCCTAGGTGATGGAACAAGTGGTCCAGCTCTGGCCTTGTCTGCGATGCACAGCGGTTATTAATTTCCTGTCCAGCAGGGAAATTTTAATTTTACTTTCAACAGGGTTTTCCAAATGCCAAGAGCCATATGTACACTCCAGCCATCCCTGCAGGTGTGCATTTTCAGGCAGGAAGAGGGTAAGTCTTCTCACCCACGACTTTCATACATCCTCCCCTTCCCTAAATCTGCTATGCTTGCAATGATATCACACCCATGGCAGGATCCTGGGGGCCATCTAAATGCTAGAAATAAGATTAGTGCAAGCAAGGTTTTTGAATGCCAGTCATAAACCTTCATAGGATGGCTGCTTTCAAGAGAATACTGATGTGAGCTGCTCTGTTCAATGGTAACCTCGACCCCAAGTAACCAACACTCAAAATGAAGCCAAAAGTCAGTGGGTCGAGAAGTGACAATGAAAGTGGAGCGAAGCTGCTTTTAAGGGGCTGGGGGCATTGCTCAGTGGCGCAGCACATACTTAGTAAGGGTGAGGGCCCTGGGTTTAATCCCAAATATCAAAGAAAGCTACGTCTATGTGGAAGCTGCCCTAACCAGAGGCATCTCCTTCTGTGCATTTCGGGACTTTTCTACCCACAATCCACTAGTCTTTAGAAGAAGAGGAGTCCACAAAATGTATGTCAAAACTGGCTTTGGCTATTAAATGAACAACCCCTGTCTTTCTCTGAAACATCGAAGGGTAGAATATTGTCCCCTTCAGTTCCCAAAGGGGGAACCTATGAGCTCTTGCTGCTAGTCTTCATCCCCACCCCCAAATAGCGTGTGCTGTATTCATGTGCCTATAGAGTGAACACTCTTGTGGAAATGAAACTGGAGATGACGGCAGGACAATGCCATTCGAGGCTTTGGGCTGCCATGGTCATGCTGGCTCTCAGCAGCCAGCTCACTAGACCCAGTTTTTCAGTGCAGTATTTCCCACACAAGCTTAATGAGCTTCCAGCATCCCTCCCTCCTTCTTCCTTTTCTTCAGTCTCTATGGAACAACAGTACCACCACCAGCCTGTCAAGAAACTGCAGAACCCATCAACAATGAAGAGGTTCAGTGCTTAGACTTGAAAGCCCGCCCAAGACAACGCAGGCATCCTGTGCACTGCTCTGGCCCACCCTAAATGAAGATCCTGTGGGGATGGCCAGGTTTCAGAGACACCAGATGGAGAGGGAAAGGGCGGCATGTGGTGCTGAACTACCTTTGCCCTGACTTCCAGCTGAAAAGTCTGCCTGGAGGGGTGTGCAGGAACAAGAGACTCCAGGAAGCGTGAACTCAGTCAGGAACAGCACACAGGAGGAAAGTCACGGGAAACCACTCTTTTAGCTGAGGGCAAAGATGTCTGGTTCACATCCCTGCATTTTTCCGTAAGCATGCTTTTCCTTTTTTAAGGAGTAGAAAGCCTCTCCGATTTAGCATTTCCTTTAACAAATATCACACATCTCTGGATTGCCCTAAATGCCTAAGAGGCTAGTGCCACAAGGAAAGGCACTGTGATGAGAATGCTGAAGGAGACTGTGGTCACTTTAATCAAATGGACCAAAGGAATCCTGCATTCCAGGAGCATAAAAGATGTGGGCTCAAGTAGGTGGGGAGACTAGGTAGGAGGTGTTGCTTCCATTTCTGGGCGGGGCCTACTTCCAGGACCCCACCATGTTGTGAAATCACTCAGTTGTCCAGGATGGTCTGCAGTGAATAACTACAGATGACAACTCAGAAATGCAGCCTCTGTTTCATCTCTGATTTTGTTTATGTGTCTTTCTTATTTTAATCTAAACAAGGGTCTATTTTAGCCTTCAAGAACCAGCTCTTTGTTTCAAGGGTCTTCGGTGTATGCGTAGGTTCTGTTCCACTTATTTCTGCCTTGACCTCCATTTCTTTCCTTCTACTAATTTTGCGTTTACTTTGTTCTGGTGTTTTGAGTACCTGAGTAATAGGTCTTTTTGAGATTTCTCTTTTTAAAAATATCGGCATAAACTATGCTAAGCATTCTGCTTAATACCGTTTTTGCTATATCCCACAGGCTTTGGTATATTGTATGATCATTTTCCTTTGCTTTAAAAACATGTTTCAAGCCTGACTTTTTTTCTAGTTAATTCCTTTACATATTTTTATGAAGATGAAAGATCTACCAGGGTTTCATAAATCCACTCACACAATCCTCTTTCAAATGGCACGACTGCCTCTCTACAGTTAGTGAGGCTCCACCTGGGAGAGATAAACAGTGCCAACTCTGCTGAGGCGGTCAGCAGGGCCTTCAGCAACATGTGGCACTGCTGCCTCCTGTGCAGGAAGTACACCTGTGCTTCTTCTCTTCTCCCTTGAAGCTAACATAGGCTGGGAAATTTGTTCTTGCCAATGAGATGAGTGATTGCACGCCATTAAGAACTCTTGTAGAATTTACCACATTGTGTCCTTCCGGTCGTGGTGAATAGTGACATTCCAGGTGATAGAGAGCTGGTGAACTTGGGTGCCTGGGGGAGATGCAGCAAGCATGTATGGATATACACATGTGCACATGTTCACATATGCCCACACACACACACACACACACATGCACACACACACACACACACACACACACACACGCACACACACACTCCATGAGCTCTTAGTAAGATACTTGATATCTAGAACTGCTTGCTATTACTGAATACCCTGAGTGATCAAATCATTATGGCTGATCAAATCATTTGTACATGGAAACTAGACTTAACACGAAGTGACTGTTTTATTTATTGTAACCCAGGTAACAAGCAGAAACTGAAAAAAAAAAAAACCTTTCTGATTCTGTTTAAGTCATCTGGGGATCAAATACATAACCTCCCTCCTTCATCCTCTCCCAGATGCCTATGGGCCCAAATAAGCACCAGGAAACATCACACCTGACAGTACCACACAGGAGCTAGCTCAGGTACACAACTCCGTCCTCACCACTAACTAGGACAGAAGCACCCAAGTTCACATAGTGTGAAACTGGGGGATGCTGGCTTTTGTTAGCAGCTCCAGCTACATGTCAGTCATTCAGTGATGGCTCACCAGGTGCTAGGAATAACAAGAGTTTCTGGCCGGTCCTTTACCAACTGGCTACTATTGTTTGCTTTACCATACACAAATGTTTGCTATGCTTCCAATGAAAAAGGCAAGAAATAGCTTGAAACAACGTGCCTTTGCTTTTCTCCCTCATTACTGTAGTAATTGCATTCTGGCTTCTCCCTCTCTCATCCTAAATTCAATTTCTGACTGATGCTACCAGTGCAGCAAAGCCAGAAAGCCTGTGGCTACAGCGCCTTGCCTACAAATCCCTAGAGGTCAATATGGCTGAGAGTCCCGGATCATCCCCATAACTACAGGCTTTCAGCTTGTGATTAAATATCAGAGTGTTTTGGTTTTCCTGGATTTTTATATGGTACTTGATAAATATCCTGGGCTCCTTTTCAAGACCTTAACTCTATCATGAGGAGGGAGGAATGAAAACCTATATAAATGCCCGTATCAGCCCATACAAATTGCTGACGTTGATTATGTATAATAATGCTTAATAAAAACAAATAACAGGGCCAGTGAGGTGGCTCAAGGGGTAAAGATGCTTGTGGCTAAGCCTGAGCACCTGAGTCCCATGCCTGGGAGCAACACAGTGAAGGAGAGAACAAGCCCTGCGTGTTGTCCTCTGGCCTCCGTAGGTACACTGTGGCATGTGTGTGCACAAATCCATACACATATGTAAACAAAAATATGATAAAAAATTAAAAAAAAAAAAAACCAAGCAACAGTATCATTTCAACTGCTGAGAATAAAATCCTTTAGGTACATCTCTGCTTAGTGGTACCGTCCCATATAAAGCCTTGAGTCAGACCTGTCTGGGCATATAAGGCCCAATGGAAAAGCCTGTGCAACGTGGTGATACGGAGCAGCTTTATGGTTTTGTTAATGTTCTTCACTGGGTTTTAGCTTACTCCACAGAGGCCACTGATCTTTAATCATCACATTTGTCTCAGCTGTCAAACCTAAGAGCACTGTGAACCGGCGTCTTGAAAAATGCAGTGCCATCATTAATGTGTTAACCCTCTCCGCCATCCTGGGAAGGGGGTCAGTACCTCTCCCGCTTAAAATATGGCCAGCTGCAATGTTACTTTCTCAGGGTCACGTTGGACTGGTCACAACTAATGGTACTCCGGGTATTCTACTTCTGATTCTACGTGCTGCCAGAGCTACAGCAGTCACCGTGTCACCACGGAACGTTATTCACAAAGAAGGGCAGGAGAGCTAACAAAGAAAACACCTGCAAAGTACATTTTTATCTCAGGAGAAACAAAACAAAATGAAAGCATGTGAAAGAAAAGACTATCTCTGTACTGTCTCCCTCCCATTTCACTGCAACTTTCTTTCTTAAAAGCCAAGGAGACACAACCCAGGAGGCTTGCTTTCAGAAGACAGGGAGCTTCGAAACAGGAAGTGCCTCATCCCACTGCTGACTTGAATGTGGGTGCATGTGCAAGGGAAGGCCTGTGCACCTGCTCAGCTTGGGAGGGTAGGGATGGATGGGTCTCTCGTACTATGCTTGCAGCATTGATTCTGCACAGCAAAGCAGCAGAAAACTAATACAAGTATTCTGTTGCTTGCCATCATATTGACACTGGCTCCTTCCTTGCTGTTCACTTCCATCCTAGGACTATTTGTAAAATTCCTCTACGATCGATTTCACAGTCCTAATATAGGAAACCTACTATTATTCAACCAATTCCAGCATTATCAATAATTATTGAACTGATGATCGATTTCTTCTGGGGCTCTCCAGTGAATGTAGCCACCGTTTATCGTTTACAATTTTGTTTAATCATAGCACTATAATATTTGGAGATGGTAAAAATTCCCTCCAGCCACAGAACAAATTTCAAGTGCATTTGCTCTCCCAGAAGCTGAGAAAGCTTCAAACACGCATCATTTACCCAGCTACACACCAGGAGAGCACAGCAGTGTCAGCTCACTGTGCTTATCTTTTCTAGAATAAATCCATCTTTGTATGGGGATCAGAATAGCTAGGCTGGCATTTTCTCATGTTCTCTTTCTTAGATCTTAGAGGTTTTTTTTTTTTTTAATTGTTGTGATTTGAAATGCATCTCTCTAGTGAAGTATGCACAAGGTGACTTTAAGACTGTTTGCTGTAAAGATGCAAATACAAGTTGGTGGCCTTAGGATATGATTGGTACCATCAGGTGTAAAAACAGCATCAACAGCTATTATGTGATGATGCTCAAACACAAATAAGCCTGAAAGGATCTGAGCAAAATGTTTTATAACCTTTATACTATTCTGTGAAAAAAATATTGTCTTTGTACATATAAATCCTCATAAATATTATAATGGTCGGGGGGGGGAGAGGAGAGGAGAGGAGAGAGTCGAGGGAGAGGAAGAGGTGAAAGAAAATTGGGGGGAATGTCTCACCAATAATAACCACCAACAGTGATGGGCTTTGGATAAGTGCAAGTTGGAAACCAGTGATTTAGTACCATTTTACTGTTATTTAACACAAAAGAAGCACTTTCTCTTTAAAAAGGCCTTACTCTGATAAAGCATTTAGAAACTTTCAGTTCACTGGAGCCGATCCCTGGAAATACTATAACACTTGCATGCAGGTTTGGTCCTTCACAATCAATCATAAAGTGAAAAAAGAAAAACAAACAAACAAACAACAAAACCCCCAAGAATGTCATGCAGAGAATCCTGCAGTGAGGAACAGCCCTAGTGGCCTTGCTTAGCAAGCTCAGTGGAGCAGGTTCAGTATGGAGGTATCTGACTGAGCTGAAGTCTAAGCAGACTTCCTTAGCCATGCGCTGGATTCAAGCCACCTGTCATCGTGAGACAGGGGAGTTTCCAAAACTTTCTGCTAGAGCAGGGTCTGCAACAAAACCAAAAACATTTTTCTTTTTCCCTAGTTGTAAAATTTTCAACTCTTTCCTTTCTGACCACAACAGTAATATAATAGTGACAACATGCGCTCAAAAAACAGCTGTGTAGGGGTAAAGGCCTGTAATGCCAGGACTTGAGACACTGAGGCAGGAGGACTGCCTCAAGTTGAAGACACCAGGGCTACTGAGCACCATCTCTCTTAGAGACAAATAACCCACCCACCATTAGTGTGTCAACTGCTTGCTTCTTTCCTTGGGTGGGTGAGGACCAAAGTGGAGGCTTTGTGTACCTCTGAAGTTCAACACAGACCTTATTTAACTTTTATTTTGAGAAAGAGGCTCATTATGTTATCCAGGCTGTTGTTGAACTCTCCCCGTAGCTCAAGCAGACATTGAACGTATAATTCTCCTACCTCAGCCTCCTAGTAGCTAGGGTTACAAGTCTGTTCTAACCCAGGCCTGGCAAGCTAAAATTTTTAAACTGCTTTTTAAAAACAAGCCTTTAAAAAAAAAGTGCTTTCAATTACCACATTTTGAAAAAAAAAAAAAAGTTGAGCACATATTTACACAGCACAGTTTAAATAACTTGGACTTAGTGTTCCTTTGAAAACAAGATACAAGCAGGTGAGAATGGACCAACATCACTGGTAGATCTTAGTGGTGTCCATGTTGGCAGATCAGAATCAAAATTGATTCTAATAAGTGGAAAACCCCATAGGTGTTCACAGAAAAGCCTGGAGGCCGATGGGGGAAAACAGGTAAAACCAGGAAGACCGTGCTGATGGTGCGACAATGTGTGGTATGAGAGGCCCATCATGAGTTATGAAGGGCCATGGCAGTCTAGTCCCTATGAACTGTAAAGACTGGCTCCCAAGGCTCTAGAGCAGCATCCAAACAGATCAGGATGGAAATGGTGGGGGAAAGAGAATATCTTATCATAGATGGAACAGAGGCACAGAGCCAGGCCATATCGAGAAGCATCTGCATACGTGCTATGATCTTAAACCTCTTTCATAAACCTCAGTTCCGAAAAGTTCAAGAAGCAGGTGTAGAGATGGCTTAGCAGTTCCGAGTGCACACTGCTTTTGCAAAAGAACCCAGTGTGGTCCCCAGATGTCAGGAAGCTTGTAAAGCCTGTAACTCCCCCTCCAGGGGAATCTGATACCCTGCGCTGGCCTGTGTGTGAATGTACACACAATACACACACACACACACACACACACACACACACACACTAGGTCCTTAAGAATAAGACAGAAAATCTAAGGAATCTATACTTTACATCACCTCAATGTGAAACCCAGAAAAGTATTGAAGTCAAATCCTGTACAAGAAAAAAGACAGCCCAAGAACCTGCCCATTGACTATAAAATACTCTACATGATGAATTAGTGTCCCCTTGCAGACACAGAGGAAAACTAAGCAGTTGCCGGCTTTAAAATCAATGAAAGATTTAAGGAACAGGTGTGAGGCATAAATGAACATAACTCACCATCAGAAAAAGCTAGAAGTGAGGTGACAGCACAGCACAGAATTAGAAATAAAGATGCCATCTTAGAAATACATATTAAGCCAGGAAGAAAAGATGAGGAATAGAAAAAAACAACAGGGATTTAAGACATTTAAAAAGACATACAAAGGACTTGAGACAACAGAACACTAAAGACAGGCAAAGAAAATATAATACAAGAATGATGGAAAAATATAATCCAGGAAATAAAACTAATAGTAAGTCACATAATTTATTTTTAAAAACTTCCCTGGGATAGGGACTGGAGAGATGGCTCAGTTGTTAAGAGCACTGGCTGCGCTGCCAGAGACCAGGGTCCCATTCCTAGCACCACATTGCAGCTCACAACTATTTATAATTCTAGTCCCAGAGGCTCCATCGCCCTCTGCTGACCACCTCAGCCACTGGGCATACACTTGGTTCACACACACACATGCAGGCAAAATGGTAATACGCATAATAAAAAAAATCACTTCCCTGAAATAAATTCAAATATAATCAAAAGAATACACAGCAAACAAGAAATTATCAAACAAAATGATACAGACTACATTTAGTAAATCTATGAAAAGGAGGAAGGGAAAAGGGATTGGTTAAAAGGAAGGAAGGAAGAAAATGAACCATTTGAATATGTAGAGCAGAGGTTCTCAACCTTCCTGATGCTGACCCTTTAATACAGTTCCTCAGGTTATGGTGACCCCAACTCCCAACCATAAAATTAGTCCATTGCTACTTCATAACTGCAATTTTGCTACTGGTATGAATTGTAATGTGAAGATTTGGTATCCAGGATTTCTAATTTGGGACCTCCTCCAAAGAGTTCTCAACCCACCAGTTGACAAATTCTGATCTAGTTAGTGCGAGAGCTTTGAGAACACGAGGAAGGTGTGTCCTCATCACATACCACAACAGTTTCCCACGCCCAACACAGCAAGACATCAGCACCTTCAAGGAAAAGTAGATGAGAGAGAGGCCTCACGTGCAGCCAACTGACTCCCAGAAGGACAGGTATAGACAGACATACATGCATATATACATATATACATGCATATATACACACTATTATCAGCACTCAAGAACTTTGGGAGAACTATTTCCGTGAATCTACTCAAAGGGATCTATAAATGGGAAGACACTGGTATAAAAATCCTGGAGACTATTACTTGCAAATGCCTAATTAACTTAAAGAAAAAGTGTGTGAAGAATTCCTCCGTAACTGTGTTCGCTGTAGTGGGATTGTTGTTCTGAGACTGTGTATATACAATGTGGAATGAAGCAAATACATAACAATGAATCATTCTATCATCTCCATAGCTGAAACACGTAGGATGTCAAATGAGGAAGGAGACAGAGATGGAACAGGACTTAAATAAGCACATGCTGCAGTCTGAAATTGCACTGGGGGGACTCACACGAGCTCCCAAGACATCTCATATTCAACTTTATATGTAACTAATTAAATACATACATACGCATATTAGTTAATATAAACAGCTTTCTAACTCTCACTACAAAAGAGGCCCAATACAAGGAGCAACCTAGAAGCAGCAAGCATTCTGCGTACCCAGAGGACAGTCTGGGAATACTGCCTGCTGGGAAAAAGTGTGGTTGCTTAGAGAAGTGCCACTGCTGGCTGGGAGGGCACAAAAGGGACTCTGAATGTCTGGAGTAGCTATTCAGTGCATATGCCATAAGCATCATAAGCAACCTGAGGCTCTAAATAAAAATAGTACTATTGGAGCTTTTATAAGGGAAGTAATTACAACAGATTGAAATTCAAATATATTTAAGTGCATAAATTCTTAATATTAAAAAACAAGAAAGCACTTTCAGAGCATCACAGCAAATCATCGCGCCCTCTTGACAAAGGTTAAATAAATGGCAGGATCCAGGTGCTTGCTTTATTTTCTCCCTTTGAGGTGTATCGTGTTTGAACAAACAGCAGGTGGGCAATTTCTCTGTAAAAGCATCTCCAGCAGTAACTTAGGGATGAGTCATCTCAAATGTCACGAGTCCTAATGAAGTAATGCGCCTAGGCTAGTGGTTCTCAACCTGCGTCATGACCCCTCTGTTGGGGGTAGAAGGATTGTTGATGACCCTTTCTCAGGGGTCACCTAAGATCATAGGAAAACGCAGATATTTACATTAAGATTCATAACAGAAGCAAAATTATAGTTATAAAGTAGCAATGAAAATAACTTTATGAGTGGAGGTTACCACAACCCAAGGAACTATATTAAAAGGTGGACTCATCAGCAAAGTTTAGAACCACTGACCTAGACATTACATATCAACAGCTGCTAACACCTAAGAAACATCAGCAAGCAGGTAGGATGCTACATGTTTGGTGGTAGGATACATTTTACAGCTTTTCCAAGGGGCCAGGATGTGAACCTGACCTCACTCTGCATGGCAGGAGATGCAGACTGGGTTGACCTACACCATGGGTGTGCAGTTACCAGCATACAGGTTAATCAGATGCAATGGCCAAGCTTAAAGAATATTATTAAAAAGCAAACAAGGCCCAGAGAATAAGCCTTTATATTTTAAGTATTTAAAGGAAATGCCTACTTTCTAGAGGAGTGAGATTAAACCTGACAAAATGTAACAGTATCCCGCTGTAAGGGAAAATGAAATCATGAAATTCACAAAAGGAAATGGATAGACCTGACAATTATATTAATCAAAGTCACCTATATGTAGAAAGAAAAAAATATGTACATTCTTCCTCAAATGAATAACCTAGCCTATAGATGAATATATGTAAGCAGATGTGTGTGTGAGTGTGTGTGTGTGCGTGTGTGAGAGATAACATTTAGGAGACAGAAAAGAGGGTGATATGACATGTCAAGGAAAGACAAAATGCAGGCAAAAGGCACATAAATCATAAAAGAGGATATAAAGTGATTTCTTTCTAATTTCAGCTCCATCACAGATTTTTCATATGGTGGATAAGTGAATAAAACATAACTAATACTGGAAATGTGAAACCATAGGCTTTAAAATGGACATTTTATCTATATACAAGTTCACTAAGCTATTGGAGTTTGGGACTGGGCTAGTGTTTGAGTGGCTGACTTAAACCAGCTTATACCATGATTTCATTTGAATTCACTAGAATAAAGTGATTTCTTTTATTAAAAAAGATTAAACCATTCTGTCTATGGCAAACTGGAGTGATAAAGAAGCAAGAAATATCAGAACAAAGTCAGCACAGAGGTTAGCTTTTTGGGGAAAGAAGTATAGAGATTGGAGTAGGACAGGAAGAAGGGCTGATGGCAGGCAGACTCTGTTTCCTGGCGTGTGGATGAGGGCGCTATGAACTGACCTTGTATCCAAGATACCAGAAAGCCTCAAGTCTATGCACTGAATACTACTAGGCTTCCAATGTGACAGTAAGAGGAGAAGGGACTTATGGGAAATAACTCAAGAGAGTAGAGCTCTGAGGAATAGGACTAGTGCTCTGTTATACAGATACAAGAAAGATAGCCTTGTTCTCTCCACCATGGGAGGAACCAGTGGGAGAGACAGCTTTGGTAGGGGCCAAACTACCAGGTGCCATGATGTCCAGAATCCATAACCATAGGAGATATGCAAGTGTTTGCTGTTTAGGCCGTCTAGTCTATGCTGGGGTTTGACTTGCTTTGTTTTCAGCAGACCACCTAGAACCTTTGCTCATTAAGATCACATTTGTTTTGTTAAAATTTCCATACACACACACACACACACACACACACACACACACACACACACACGCACACACACACACACTGTAAAACGAAGAAGCTAGATAGACAAACGAAACACCCATGCGGGCCCCTTACCTGTGCCTTGGCCAACTTCTTTTCCAGAAGGTCTCGTTCCCGCTCTGTTTGCTGCAGACGTTTATTCAGTTCTACTATGTCTCCCTTCAGTGATGCCAGGGCTGCCAGGTGGAGCTGTGGTGGCAGAGGGAAAGGAACCCACGGTTAGACAAGCTCACTTCCTTCCGTTCCCTCCTGTGATTAGCATAGCTACGTAAAAAAAGAAATCTATCACCTAAAAGGGGACACCTCTCAGAATGGGAGTGCATTAATCTCCCGAACAGCAGTCGTAAGTCAGGACCTTATATGAGCTGGTCATGTCCGCCCCTCTACACATAACAGGAAAAGCCATTTGCGGGGTGGGGGTGGGGTTGGGGGAGATAAGACCGAAATCTGATGGTAAATACAGCATATTCTAAGTGCTTTTCCTGAGTTACTTGGGTGACAGTGACAGCTGAATGGGGCCCCACCGGATTCGACAATAAAACACAGGGACTGCAGTCTGAGCAGGAGGCTGAGGCAGGAGGATCAAAAGTTTGAGGCCAGCCTAGACTACATAGGGAAATCCTGCCCAAATCAAAACAAACCCCACAAATTAAGAAAAGACGGAGAGGGGCTGGACACAGCTCTGTGGTGGAGAGCTTGCCTGATCTGTAGGTGGCCCTTCCAGCCCTCATCCCAGAGAAAGGGAGAGCTGGTCCTATTATTTGGCCCTTCTTGCTATGAACTCCTGCTTCACCGATAGCCTCGGCTGGCTGGGTATATGCTTCATATAAACTAACAGATGCCTACTGAGAAACACTGTTCTGAAGAGCAAGTCTGCACACCATCCAGCACCACTTCTCAACCATTAGCTCAGGCTAATAGAAACTGGAACATAAGTTCTTCAGCAGATTTGTTTTTTTTTAATTTAAGTGATTTATTCAGATTACATCTCATTTGTTATCCCCTCACTTGTATCTTCCCATTCCCCTTCCCTCCCTCTTTCGTCCTATTTCCCTCCCCCTAGGTCTGTGACAAAAAGTCTTCACTTAGCCAGAGATTGGGATAGATACTGGGACTTCCTACTGGGGCTCTACATGAGAGAGGTAAGGAAGAATGGGGAAATAGAAGGATCCAGAGGGTCCTAGAAATCTACAAGAAGACCATTAAGGCTAGCAGATCTAGACCTGGCCGGGTCAGCTCAAACTACTGTACCAACCAAGGACAATGCATGCAGTAAACCTAGAGCTCCTATCCAGATCTAGCCAATGGACAGCACATTCTCCTACAATTCTGTAGATTTTAAGAGGAGAGCTGAGTACTATGATCAGAATCTGAACAACTTTGTGTCCTGAATACAGAATTCGGCTGCAAGGGCTCCTGCCCCAGCTGGGACTTCTGGGGCTCTCTAGGCCAGCTATGGGAGGACTGCAAAACACATTCATTCAACGCACCCACCTCAGGGTCACACCCTGGGGCTTTTGTCTGTCCAGGCACTGCAGACACCAGCTTTCCCTTTGTAGCCTGTGTATCCCAGGCTGCTCACCCCTTGGCTCCCCAGTGTGGTATACCTAGAAATTGAGTCATAACGAATCCCCACATGAACACTGTAGTTTCCCCTAGGACTTAATATGAGTTGAGAACAAACAGATGTGCTCATTAAGGACGGCACGTCAGTACACAACTCGGCTCTGAAGATCACCTGCACTTCAGCTTTAGCAAACCACTCTTTCTGCACCCTCCGAGAATGTGTCAGAGGTGGGCAGTGGCTTCAATGCACTTGGGTTCCTTAGACTCCAACAGCAGTGGGACTAAACTTAATTGCACACAGGCTACAAGCCAACAGATCAATCGCTGATTTGAAACCAGGAATGCTCGAAAAGGAAAAGGAAATGCCAAGCAATCTGTGGTATTTGCGTCTGGTGCAGGGCTGGGGCCCCTCGGAAAAGGTCAGTCTGCTGTTCAGCTACAAGGTTCATGTGGCGGTTTCTCAGCACAAACACCACTGTGCTCCCGCTGAGATTTGTTTTGTTTTGAGTTTGGTGAAGAGAAGGATTCAGTCACATCAGCATCGACACTGGCCATGTCATCTGATCATGCGGTCCTGGGACAACATACATCACCTAATGCCTGGTGAGGATTCTCAAACACACCAAGGCCTGGCGCATGCTTTAAGAGACACAGACATGGGCATGAGGGTCCCAACCGAGAGCCTCATCTGCTCTTCCTCTCTTACATCTGGGGCTGTTTGCAGGGCTTGGGAGGACGGAAGGTCAACCCTGGCAACAGAATATTGCAGACCTGTCTCACAGTGTCATAAAATACATTGTGTAAGAAGACACACAGAGTGGCTAATTCCACCATAGCCACACCAGAAGGGTCTATAATAGGATCATCCTGGTTGGGGTGGAGCGGGGGAGGGGGGAAATGACTGCTGGCCTAAGAGCCAAATCCTTGTCAGTCCCTTGGTTCTCTGGACCACAACACATGCACAGGGCTGCCCTGTGTTTTTCCAGATGGAACACACATTTCAAAGAAGGGAGCAAAGAGGTCCCCAAAAAGTCTCCTGAATTTGATGGTGGCCTCTACAGACAAATACGAAAATGCAGGTCCATAGGCATGCTTTTATCACGCTGAGATCGATCTCTGTGCCTCCAAGTCAACAAACGTGTGCTGGACATTAACTGTGTGTCCCCCATAGTGATTCACACACTGGAGGACAAGGAGAGCAAGGAAAGGTCCTCTGGTGCTCAGCTGGGGCAACAGCAAGACCGAGTCACTCACTGTCTTAAGGCTCCACAATGCATGGCACAGCATCCTGCTGGTCCGATAGCAGATCATACCTGACAGTAATCTGCAGGAGTTTCTCATGGATAAAAACTTTACTTAAAGGAATTTTACATGCACGATGATAAGACGAATGAAGAGCAACTAAATAAGTTGGACAGGGAATTCTAATGAGCACCCAGTGGGCTCAGGGTGGCTCTAAATTACTTTCAGTACTTTTAGTCTGATGAGTATTTTTTTATTAAAATTTTTACATATACATTTATATTATTACACATATATGCAATAAACTACCTACAGCAAGAAGAACCATGATGATGGGTATTTTTAAAGGGAGTTATTTTCGTATTAAGGAAAAAAAAAACAGGCAAGAGCATAAGAACTGAAAAGTGTTGTTTTCTTTCTTGTCTCAGTGTGCTTACCCACCTCCCCCACCCCCTCACCCTCCCAACCCCCCCACCTCCCCCCAAGAGGACAGAACAAAACATGTTCATTGCTGACTGTTTCTCAGCAGAGGCGCAGGGGCCAAGACTGCCAACAGTTGACCCTCCTACCTACCATCCCTGCCCCACCCCAACCCCAGGAAGCTTTCAACATATGCAAATTCTTCTTCGCCAGCCACATTTAAATTTAGCAGTGACTGAGGGCCTTCTCAGGTTAAATACTTCATAGACCACACAGAGGAGCTTCTGCCTGCTGGCAGCACAGGCTCTTAGTTATCTGTGACATTTTAAACATTTTTTTATTTAATTTACCACCACCATCATATAATTATTATTACTATTATCATTTTATTATTTGTGTCTCCATGTGATTTAGGGTGAGTGTATGCCGTGGCACATGAAAGTTCAAAGGTCAGAGGAAAGCATTTAGGATTTGGTCTTCTCTTCCCACCATGGTTTCTGGGGATTGAATTTTGGATTTCAGGTTTGTGGGTCATCTCAATTGTCTTGTCAGTGAAGTTTTCACAGGGAGGCTATGCAAAGTTAAGCAGAGCCTTGTCACTGGCTATATAGACATCTGGGCAACAACTACATACATTCTCATGTTTCTAGAAATAAAAGCCCCGGATTCTCTAGGTTGTTTCTGAGCCGGCTTCACTCTCTCAGTGCTATATGCACCCAAATGCAACTGTACCACCTGGACATTTGGCTGTAAGGCCATTGTTAAGCAAGGCAGCTGTTAGTTCTGGAAAGTCTGTCCTTTAGTAGAACTGTACTTTGGAACTAGCCTTATAGACAAGACAGATGAACCTCTGACAGATAAGGTGTCCAGCCCAAGGACCCAAGTTGGGACTGAGCAGACAGACACTCCTGGGGGTTTTTCCATGCTAAGTAGATAAGCAGCCCCTTGCATTATCAGCTGGGAGACAAAGGGCTTCATGCTCTCTATAGGTACCCTTGGAATCCATCAGCCCTACAACGTGATGAGTGCCTCTGGGAGCACTTACCTCCATTCTGCTATTACTAACAATAAAGCTGCAAACACAAGCCTGTTCTGTCGAGCTAACTCGGCATCCTCTGATGCATCACAGTATGATCATCAGCATCATTATCCAGTGCTTTTGTCGAGGCTGTTAGGCTCTATGCCCGTCACCTGGCTCATCTTCCTGGGACTTAGACCTCTGAGCAGCCCAGTTATCAAAGGGCCAAAGGCTCCAGCAGCACAGCAGAGATGAAGGACTGTGTCACGTGTGGCATCTCTTTTCAGTATAGGTACTGCTGCTAGGCACCTCTGGCCATAGGCTGTGCTGGTCTTCCTGCCCTGTGGGGGAGGATCTTGTCCAAGGTACACTTTTGAGGGTACCATTCTTCCTCCTGTGCCTGCTAGGGTCAGGAGGGGCTCGTCAGGGTACCTCTGCTTCTGCCCCTCTGTGGGATAAGGGGATTTCTGTTCTGTCCTCACTCTGCCCCTAGTCCCCCATTTAGTGACACACATTCTGAGCTTACCCTTTAGGAAAGATGATAGGCAATTCCAACTTTCTTTCGCACAGTGACCTCCTCACTTAAAGGGCAAGAGACAAGCACAACCAAACGTGGCTGAACACACACTGTTGGCAGGACACTCTTTTCACATGTCATCTTAGTCCACCGAACACACTGCACGCGGCACCTCATTTAATTCCCACATGGTAATGCTGAGAGACAGACATTATCTCTTCTTCGGAAGTCGAAACACGGAGGTCGGATAGGGAAGTAGGACAAGGGCGGATTGCTAAGGAACTCTAGCCTCGGGTGCTACTACTCCACTGTGTGCCTCACTGAAGCCCCGGACTCAGGGTGTCATTTCTCTCTTGCCTTTGGGACACATTAACATGCATGATTATGTACATATATATGGTTGGGTAGAGGAGAGGTATCTGTATTGGGTGCTTGGGGCTAGAGTCAAGACCTCTGTGGTACCCTTAGCAGAGAGCAAAGAGCTGAAAGTGAGCCTGCTGGAGGCAGTGATGAAGCACGTAGCTGGGCGTGGATCCAGGGGATCTCCTTTCCTTCTGATGCTCTTGTTTTCAGTATTGGCAGATGGGTTTGTGGTACCACGTCTCTCCTCTGGGCTTCAACCTTGCATGCCTACTCTCATTGAGAGTAGTGGATGACTGCACATGTCGCTGCTGGTATTGAAGGGAGCAGGGACAAGGGCACAGGAAAGCAGCTTCATTCGGATACCCCTCCTAGACCCTCCACACCACAGGAGCTCTGATTCAGACACACAAAGAACAAAATCCCTGGCACAAGGGCAGTGCTCCCTGCCAGATGGACAAAACCAGGCCTGTGCGGTGGCTTCCTATTTGCAGCTAGGATTCCAGCTAGGGGCACCTGCTGGGTAGTATTTTGAGAAAGGCTGTTCAGTCTTGAAACTTGAAACTCATTAAGCATCATCTACAGGATTGCACACGGCATGCAAATTACTCTCTGCTGCCCTTGGTCAACTCAGAAAGGAGCAGCCTTTTCTCCTTTCAATTTCCCAGCCAATTCCCTTGACAGGCCAATGGGTCTCTGAGTTACTTGTAGAATATCGGTTGAAATTTGGTTCTCGGAAGCCCCTTCAAACATGGAAGCACCCAGATACCATTAGGTAAGGGTGTGCTGCACAGATGATGGGGCCAGGTACCACCTGTAAAGGCAGGCACACCACTGTCCTCAGATTCCCTGTAAAAGCACATTTCCCTTCAAACAGTTATGCTTCTTAAATACTACGTGACCACTAGATACTAAAATATAAAAATATCTGAACAGTACGGTGTTTATATGTGTATGTTTAAAATGTGCTCTAACCATAACTAGTTAATATTAGTAACAGTACTCTCCACCAAGTAAATTTTCACTTGTATCATAAGAATGGAAAACTAGGTGGTATACAAAGAGCTTTGGCAACACATCCAGATAAAATAAAGATACTGCAATAGACTGTCTGTCCCTGCTTACATTTCAAGGTGGCTGCGCCCTGATGACACATCGTGGAGGGGATGAGGATACAACAATTAAGGCCAGCTAATCAGGGAACATGAATATTTCAGCGCACACTAAACACGGATGCAATCCCTGGGGCAGAAACCCCCGCCGGGATACACATGAACACTAGTAACAGAGTTTCTAGACAAGGGCTGCAATGTTCATAAATTTTTATATCGATCCAATTTAGCAGGTATTGAATTCCCCATTCTAGAGAAAACCAAGTACTTTTAATGGTGCAACAGTCAATAAACTCCACAGATCAGACTAGGCCAGTGTAATTTTACGGTGATGGTTGAAGCACTCTAAAGGACTCACTGTGTGTGTGTGTGTGTGTGTGTGTGTGTGTGTGTGTGCGTGTGTGTAAAGCAATGTCTTTTCTTAGGGGGAAAGCAGGTGAAGGTTTGGGGTAGCATGTGTTTGCACATCTGCACATAAGCACACACAGGGCTTTACATGCAGCTCAATGTATGTGGTTTACATGCACCTCAAGGTCTATGTTCCCAGACTTTCAATTAAAGTGCAGGCACAGCTGCAATGTTGACTCTTCAAGGATTTAGGACAATTATTTCTAAAGGTATTCCCAGCTTCTTAAAGATCTATTAATGTGCATTATTTCATTTAAATAAAAATACTTGTCAAAGGTTTGCTGCCAGGACATGTCCCTATTTCACTCAAGGCAGAGACAAGCCCTGGCTGGCTTGACTTTCCCCCAGGCATGCTAACTGATGGGCCACTTCCCAGCTCCCCAGTACAACTAATCCAAAACCTTTGGCCAGGGGAGAGGAGACAGACTTCAACACTACTCCTAGCTAGCTCCTGAAGGAATCTTTTTTTTTTTTTTTTTTAATTTTTTAAATTTTATTAATTTATTCTTGTTACATCTCTATGGTTATCCCATCCCTTGTATCCTCCCATTCTTCCCTCCCTCCCATTTTCCCCTTATTCCCCTCCCCTATGACTGTTCCTGAGAGGGATTACCGCCCCCTGTATATGCTCATAGGGTATCAAGTCTCTTCTCAGTGACCTGCTGTCATTCCTCTGAGTGCCACCAGGTCTCCCCCGCCAGGGGACATAGTCAAATGTGAGGCACCAGAGTACGTGAGAAAGTCATATCCCACTCTCCACTCAAGTGTGGAGACTGTTCTGACCATTGGCTAGATCTGGGTAGGGGTTTAAAGTTTACTGCCTGTATTGTCCTTGGCTGTTGCCTTAGTTTGAGCGGGCCCCCTTGGCCCCCTGAAGGAATCTTGCCAACAGGTTCAGAGAAAGTGGGTGGATAGAAAAGAAGAAAGGATTGGGGTTCAAATCATCTATCTTTTCAAATGACCCTAACCTAGGCAATATTTGTCCCACCCTGGATCAGATCTCAGAACAGGAAGAAAAGTGGAAAAAACCAGGGTATAGGAAAATAATGACAAGAGCAGAATGGTGGATGAGGTCATGCAGAAGCCAAGCCTGGGGGAGCCTATTTACCTTTGAAGCCCCACTCTGCTCACCTGTACTTGGGGACAATGTTCACACATGTAAAATTTTTTACTACAAAACCAGCTGCCTAAGAGGTAGCTGTATGACTGTGACCACTGTGGTCGCCACGGTCACGTGACTTCCTTTTTAGCTCCTGGAAGGTGCCAAGATAAAATTGGGCTTTAAAGGCCAATTTTAAGTCACTCTGCTGTCTCCCAGTTTACACAATCCTCAGTTAAGCAATCAAATTGACTTTTCACACAGCGACCTAGATCCTACCAGTCAAAGAAACCTATACTTTGCCTTTCAACAGATGAAACTGCATCATAGGTAGGTAGGCAGAAGGCACAGCACAGCACAGTAATCCTTGACCACTCCCAGGCCACACCTCACTTTCTGCCTCCTTCTGTCCTTCTCAGGGATATGCTCAAAACATACACAGTAACCGCAAAAGGAGCTACCGCACACAGTATCTCAAAAACATAAAGAGAATGGATCTCTGTGGGTTCGAGGCCAGCCTTGTCTACAAAGCAAGTCCAAGACAGTCAGGACTATTACACAGAGAAACCCTGTCTCAAAACAAAACAAAACAAAACAAAAACAAAGACAAAAAAAAATAAAAAATAAAGAGAAAACAAAGAATTTACCATCACGTAGGAAACAAAGGTATGTTCCAGAAAGGAAAGACAAAAGGGATGAGCTGAATAAACTGTGACAGGCATGGAGCACAAGCTTGTCAGACAGACAGAGCATGCATGCACACACACTATTACAAACACACTAAGCAATAACTTAGAGATTCTTATTTCCTATAGGAATGACACATTCCTTTGATTACTATGACTGTCTCCACCTATCCCCCACTGACCACTAGAGGCAAGATTTCCTTCTATCACACACATTTTCTGGCCTTCGATCATTCTTTATTTCTTTTTCATAGCACTTGATAGAATCTGACATTATGAATTTAGTTTGGTTTTTGTTTTGGGTGAAATGATTTCACCATGAGGGTTCTTTGAATATCATGATTTCACCATGAGGATTCTTTGAATATCAGGAGTCTGGCAAACACCTATTGGACAAGATGGACAATATTTATTGAATGAATAAATTAAGAAAAAAATTAAAGTCCAAAGATAAGAACACACATTCTCTTTACTCACATGCACTACCTACACATAGTTGACAGGGTTTTTTTTTTTTCTATGTACAAATACACTCACTATAGCTTATAGGAAACAGTGTGGATAATATAGAGCACTTTTTGCTCAAAATATCACTTTCAAGCCTGTAATAAAAGGTACCAAAACACAAGCAACATTCCGAGGCGGTCTCTGCGTGGTGTTCAGGTAGCTTTTTATGTCTCCCTCTCTGCCTCACGAACATCGTTTATGTCCTTGTCCCTACTTACAAAGCATTGTAGAGAATATATATAAGCCAATACACAACCACTGCCCTTTATCCAATGTACCCAGGGAGGGGAAATTCTTCTAGTAAGTTCTTGCTTCGATGATGCCTGAAGAGGGGAGAGGCTATGATGCTGGTAAAGGCAGTCTGAATAAACAAGTGCTGGTCTACCTGGAAGGAATCTGTCCTTGCAAGTGAACCATGCGCCCACCAAAGCAGGTAACCCCACCCCCACCCCCATTTGCCAGCACTAGTCTGGCCAGGGCCTATGTGTTTCTGGGTCCCTTGCCAAATCACAAAGCTGTCAGAGCTGCAACTTAGCGCAAGTAAGCCACAAAAGCCTGCGGTTTGTGTCTGGCTAGACAGCATTCCAGCCTCTCTCCTTAAGGAACACTGCTCCCTTGAAGCTGGCCTGTCCTTTTTCTACTGCGTGTCTAGAAACCACAACACAATAGCAATATAGACAGGCACGCAACAGCTCAGCATTACTTTAGCTCACAGCGTGGAGCCTCCCTTTTCTCTTCCACCCACATTTTCTCATTTACAGCCTTGCCAGTGTGCACTCTACAAAATGATTTTCTTTTTTTCCTTCCTGTTGTAGTGCCCAGGTCAACTCTGAAATCAATAAAGTATAGTAGGCATCGTACCAGACCTAACTGGCCATAGCAGAGACAGCAAAACACCCAGAGAAGACTCCCAAATCTCCACCCTTCTGCTGTGAAGGTACTCTCCCACACCCTGAGAAGAAACAAAGTAACTAGAGCTACGTGGTAGGCTTAGGAAAGAGACACACCCTTTGGGGCGAATACACGAATCAGTTGTTTCTGACTTGATCTGAGTAAGGCCGATGCCTTGCATTCTAGCCAAGAACTTGGCAGTCACCAAATGCTTAGGAAGCTTTTTCCAGACCCATTGTCCACCATGGTGACAGAACTTTGTACAAGATGCTGGTCCCTCACACAGTCTTTGAAAATCATGTTGCTTTTCTCCACTTACACAGGCACAGCTGCAATCTGAAATTCTGCCGTATGCAGAAGGGAAAGATCAAATGGTCAGCAGAGGCCTGCATACTTTCTGAGGCTCACCAAGCCAACCTGATCATCAGATAAAACATGTCATAGCAGAAGAGGTGCCATCTTGTCCTTGCTTTTCTTGCCATCTGCCCTTCCTGTCCTTACCTCCTTCCTTGTTCACTGAGAGCAGGAAAAAAAAATTTAAAGCATTCTAGACCATTCTAGGCTATTTAGAAATAGAACATTCCCAACCTAGATAAAGATAGGAAATGAAAACCTAAGTGTTAACACTGAAGAGAAATGCTACAGTTACGACATCTAAAAATAAGGCCCAAACTGTTCCGGCTGAGCCTCACACTGAAGAAATTCAGATTGCCGGTCTCTCAGTGCAGGAGGTAACACAGCTGCCTGGGAGAACTTAAGAGAACTTTGGCCTGATACTCAGGAGGAGCCTCTTGGGCCCAAAGAGTTACCATGAGACAAAGCTCCAAGATGCTGATTATGAAATGGTACTAGTGAAATTACAGTTTAAATGCAAAGCTCCGTCTGAGCTGGATAAATCGGATTATAAACTTGAGGCCTTTCAGTGGGTCTGCCCGCCCATCCCAGCACAGAGAGCACCACATCTAATGGTATCAAGCTTGGTTCTGGGCTCCCAGAAAAGCAAGACAAATCTGAAAGACATTATTCTGCTTCGAGGGGAGGGAGAGAGGGAGGACAAATTAGTACTAGGTGATGAGTACAGCATGGGCTCCAAGTACTAGCAGTCTATGCACTAGCAGTCTATGCGGCAAGAGATAATGGGCTTACATTTCAGCATGAAGGCTGTGGGCTGCTATGAATGTCTCTCCTGACTGTGAAGCTCCTTATGTCTCAGAAGGTAGGCAGGGCTACAGAATTACTCTCCCTGAAAACCTCCTTTCCCCAAGCTAATGGGGATGCAGTCCTGCCTGGGAGTTAGTTAGAAGGCAAGGCGGCCTCTGGAAATCCATTCCAGTCCGATGGTTCTTTCATCTTACACCAACATGCGCTGGGGCAGAAAGCTAAGTCAGCAAACACAGTGACTGCAGAAGGTGTTTCTTTGCATGTGAAAAAGACCAGAGGCCATAGCACAACTCTAGCTTTCTTTCCCCCTTTGAACCCATTCCTGCGAACTGCCTGCTAACAGTCATTAGCGCTTGCTTCATTTCCCAATGTGCAGCAGCCAAGGGCAGTGGTGGTGACACACCTGCAGGGCCAGGGACTACTCAGAGCATGTCAACAGCAGAGCTGGGCACGGATTCCAAGCAATGGACACCAGGACACGTTTTATCCCTCTCCCTAGGCCAACAGGTTAGTGAAGAAAAATAAATAAAAATTAAGAGAACCAATGCCTTAAATTTGAAATCAAATATCTAGACTCTTTATAGAGTTTTGACGTATTTCCCACTTCCTGGGAAAGGAAACCAACTTCCATCTCTGAAGAACCATCTTTAAAGGAGCCTCAAATCATTCAAAAGTCCTCCATTGACTCAAGATTTTTAAAATTAATAAACGAACCTAACTTATTCTGGGGATGCATTCTATGAGAGTAATTTTGTGCTTACCAAAATGCACAAAATTATCCAGTCATTTCCAGAAGGAACAGCCACCGAGGTTTCTTGTGACGCATTCCACACAGTTGGTACAGTGGTAAGCCAATGCTAGCCACATCAAGCCCATTTCCAGCTTATTTATGTTGTACTTGCTCATCACCATGGCAACTAGGGACTTCTAAGATACTCATACCTACACGGAGAGCCTTAAGATCTTGCTGAAAATGTGCCTTTTCCTAGATAAATTCCAAATGCTAAGCATATTTTTACATCCAATTTAGTTTTATATCACATCATGTGACCTCTCCCTCAAAAGTTTCTAGGAAAAACAAAACCAAACCACTTGAACTTTGTTTCCCATCATAGCCAACACATAGAGCCTCAGATACATACATTTTTAATTAAAAGCTTGGTTAAAAATAGGAGCTATTTTCCATACAAATATGCTTTTAGAATATCTTGGATGATATGTTTAGAATATGTTGCATGATGCAGCATGTCTATAATCCCATCGCCCAGGAGGATGAAGCAGGGGCATTCTGAGTTTAAAGCCAGTCTGAGCTATGTAGTGAGGTCCTGTCTCAAAGCAAAGATGAAACAAACATATGGTGTCAACAGTAAGACATAAGCATGCCGGGTGTGGTGGTGCACGCCTTTAATCCCAGCACTCAAGAGGCAGAGGCAGGTGGATCACTGTGAGTTTTAGGCCAGCCTGGTCTACACAGTGAGTCCAGGACAGCCAAGGCTACACAGAGAAAGCCTGCCTCAAAAAAAAAAAAAAAAAAAAAAAAATCAAACAAAACAAAACAAAGCAAATACATAGCAAACTTTGTCCCATGGAGAGTTGAAATTCTAGAACACACTATATAAAAATAACCTGTGTTTTTCAAATGTGTCTTTGGCTCTCTTTTTATTAAAGCTCTCCTAGTGGATAGAGGCAGAACAAACAGATCTGGAGTGAGGAAAGGTGAGGAAGGGAAAAGTGTGGACATACTTTCGCCCACAAAGCTCTTTTCCTGGCCTGCATTTTACATCTTAAAGTGTACAAGGCAAAGGACAAGCCAAATGCAGACTGGGTCATGAGGAAGCATCTGCCTAGGCAGACCTCTGCAACATTCATACTGCAGGAGACTCAACAGATGTAGTTAAAGATGGTGTAAGCTGAGCAAACAAGGCTTGAAGACAAGTCCCTCTCCCCCTCCTCTCCCCAGCTCCAGGGCCAGAGCATCCCAGAGGGCTCCATCACAGAAATGTAGGAACTGTCACCATCTCAGACTCACTGTCCTCTGTCCCAGACCCAGAGGAAGAGGATATATTGATTTGAATTATGCCTGAATTTCATGGGTGAGAACTGAGGAGGGAGCGGGAAAGAGAGTAGGAAATAAATGCGAAGAAGAGGGGGGACAGCAGAGCAGATGGAGACATCATATATACCACATGGACAGCCATTTCTCAGGACGCCAAGAAACCCAGAAGGAGAATGAAAAACAAAGAAGAAGCAACGAACAAAATAAAGTTATATTTAAAAAAAAATCAAACAGCCCCCTTGAAAGACACTCTCTTACAGGTCTTTTTTCTGCTCCCTATTGTGTCAAATCCTTGAATGTCAAGCAGCAACAGCAAGCATCCTGAGGAACACTTAGGCTTAGCTGGGTGGAGACAGTTGAAGGTGAATGCTCTCATTCGGACCCCATTAGACTGCCCAGGTACGGAGGGGAGGGCTTCAGTGGACAAGTTCGGAAATTCTCTGTAGGTCATAGCGCTTATAGGAAGATACAAGGATGGCCTTCTTTTCTTTCTTTTCTTCTCATCCTTCTCCTCTTCCTCCTTCCCTTCTTTTTCCTCCTCTTCTTCCTCTTCCTTCTCCTCCTTTTCCCCCCTTTCTTCTTCCCCTTTCAAGACAGGGTTTCTCTGTGTAGCACTGGCTGTCCTGGAACTAGCTCTAACTCTGTAGACCAGGCTGGCCTCAAACTCACAGAGATCTACCTGCCGCTGCCTCCCGAGTGCTGGGATTAAAGGGATGCGCCACCACAACCTCACAGGGGCAGGTTTCATAACACGCACAGACTTCCCTTCCTATGTTCAGCTGCCTTCTGAAGTGGGATGCACTAGGAGAAAAATAAGAAGTTGGGCAATCAGGCTCTCCTAAGTGAGTGTTTGCAGAAACAACCGGAGGGCTGTCTAGAAAAAGAAAACGCCTATTTCTTTAATAGTAGCTATTCAGACAGCAAGAGGCAATTTAGAGACTAGCCAGCAATGTGCACGAAATTGGCACAAATGATGCTGCTTCTATTCCGTTCCAGCTATTATGCATTGCCCAACTTCACTCTGGCTAAATAGAGTACTTTCTTCTGGGATGATAAGTGCCTGACACTTGGGCTACAGTTACAATGATAGAATTACACAGGTAAGCCACACACCCCGAACTCTGCTACAAATGTTACAGGATGTTTAGCAAAAGGCACAAATGGTGTTATTGTTGTTGTTATTTGTTTTGCAAGGACAGAGGAAAAATCTTCATGGGCGGGGGAGAGATGATTAGGTGAGAACAAAGCTTATCATTCAAGCATAATGCGTGGTCTGAGTTGGATTCCCAAAACCAATGTAAAGACGGATGGAGAGACCAATTCTACAAAGCTGTCCTGGGACTTCAACATACATATTTTGGCACATATGCACCTGCACAGATCATCTCTCTCTCTCTCTCTCTCTCTCTCTCTCTTTCTCTCTCTCTCTCTCTCTCTCTCTCTCTCTCTCTCTCTCTCACACACACACACACACACACACATACCAATTTTTAAAAAGAGAATAGTATGGTGTCTTAGTTTTTGTTTTTGTTTTTCCTTTTCTTTCCATGATAAGCACTTCATCTTCCTCCTTGTCTTTGATGGACTTTCTGTCTGTTCCATGGTGGAACCACATTTCTCCTATAGAATGAGGCAGTATAAGATTTTTCTCTTTTTAGAGTAAGAAGCTGCATTTCTGAAAAAAAAAAAAAAGCCATAACTGCATAAATGAAAGAAAGCTTGACTTCTGCTTTGGTCAATCCCTAAATTAATTACTTCAGCACCCAGTGTGTCTCTGCACCCATGCATTTCCTTATCTGTCTTGCGGGTATTAATGTTGACTCTACCCCCACTTTCTAGGAACATGGGGTCTGAGGGTGCTTACACAGGTATTGTAGTAGGGTATGAGCTTGTTAAAAGTGTTAGATGTCACGTCACGAGTTATTATCTTAGTCCTTAAAATTACCCTGATCATACTCCATCATGCTTGCCTCTGTTTATCATGTCTGAGAGGAGGTGATGCTAATGCTGTGCACAGAAGTGAACAGAGGCAGGTGGCATCTCTGCGAATTTGAGGCCATCCTGGTCTACAAAGTGAGTTCCAGGCCAGCCAAGGCTACACAGTGAGATCTTGTCTCAAACAAACAAACAAACAAACAATGTTAAGGACTGCAGTCCCTCTGTAAACGGAACCAGTTTCTATTTTGAGGGTTAGCAGTTGTATCTGGTGTGCTTTGCTCCACAAGAGCCTTCAGTGATGCTGATCGTTAAGGATGTATGGACCCCAAGGATGAGATTCAGGTACTTCCAGACCAAGTGCTAGCAAGAACTCTAGACTAGTAGGGGTCACCTGATGACTGACTCTCCTACTGGGCTTTCTGCATCATAAACTGGGGCCTTACTGACGTACTGGGTAAAATGTGTTTCCAAAGCTTTGGAGTCAGATACACTGGATCCATGTCTGAGCCATTTCTGTTTTGTGAGGGGAGTCTGGCCGTGTCCTGGGCAGTTAGCCAGACACCTGCAGCCATCACAAAACATCTGATCACAGCCACTACAACCTGAGACAAGTTTGCAAAGCATGACCACAGCATGGAATGAGATCGTTTCCATTCACATAAGGAGCCTTTCCCTTGTACCTAATGACTAAAGGAAAAAGAAGAGAGGTTAATATGTTTTTATCGTTCTGTATCCATTAGCGTGTATCTTTACCCCAAAATGTATCAAACTTCAGTCAAGCAATCAGACAACAAAGACCAAAATGCACGTATAAGCAGAAGGTAGAAACCAAAATGGAGGCTCCATGTCACATTATCACTGCACAGGTAGTTGTTGGCCAGCTCTGAAGAACAAGTAAAGAAGTCTCCAGACACTGTGTGGTTTGTAGGCACAGAGAACTTAAAAGACACCTGATTTGCTTATCAAACAAAGTCTGAAAGCTTGAGCATATTGACTCTGCCCCCAGGAACCCACAGATGAGGAAGGCCCCGTCTTACCTAGCCCCATGACCCATCTTTCAGTTTTTTTCCAATCATCAATGCAGCATTTTGGCCTTGAGCAAAATAAGATGGGAAGCTGTCTAAATGCGATCTGATGGCTGCTAGACACTAGGGAATCTCAGGAAAGAGGAGGGTTATAATCTAATTGGGGGATGGTAATCCTGTATGAGAGTGGAAGAGAATAGAATCATCAATGTACAGTTCCTACCAAGTGGGCATTATCCAGTTCATATAAGCAGGCAGCTGCCTTTACACTGACTGTGGTGGTTTGAATGAAAATGGCCCCCATACGCTCATAGGACTATCATTAGGTATGGCCTTGTAGGAGTGGGTGTGGCCTTCGTGCTTCTCTAGGTGCCCTGGTGTGTGTAAACTGAGGAAGGGTAGAAGGACAGAGCGGGATCCCCTCGGGAGCCAACTTTGACTAGCACATAATGAATCCCATGTTCCTAAGTGATGACAATCGCAAAAGGAGGGCAAGAGAAGACAATGCAGACGAACCAAAGCAACGCTGCAGAAGCCCACATCTGAGCCCAGCAGGGTGTGTCTCGAGGATCCACCGCTGCTGCCATGAAGGAGACTACAACTCAACCAGCTGCTTTCCAAAGTGGCTCAGAAGACAAAGTTCCTCTAAACTCACATTGTAAATGGCCAGGGGTGGTGGCAACTGCTTGAATTCCCAGTGATAGCAAAGTGAAGCAGACAACACTGGAGTTCTCTGGGTGCCCAGTCTAGCCTACTTGGCAAGGAAGCACACTTATATGAGCCTGTAAGTGTGAGCACACACATACAAGGATTGAGACAGATGAAAAACATTTAACTGACAATGGCTGAGGGAGGTAGGGAGAAGCTAATATAAAAAAAGATGGCTGAAATTAATGTTCCAGACCTATCTGTTGATCACCCTCTTTCAGAAGGGACCTGACCAATAAATACCAGCCTGCTGGTGAAGCCTAGAAGGGACCATGGTGAGCTGTGCCCAGACTGTTGGTACAGATCACCAGTATTTAACACCTAAGTACTTCCATCTTGGGTCCACCCGTGCTTTCGTTCTATGACCCATTTCCAAAAGTGTTTATTATAGCACTAGATTAATAAAAAAATAAACTAATTAAAAATGAAATTTGCTAAAGTCCACCTATAACAGACTGAATGAATATGCTGGCATATTTACATTTTGCAACTGAAAAAGAGTAATATCCACCAGCTGGTTTGGTTTTTTAATTTAATCTTAGACTATGCAGTCTGGTTTAACCTTCATAGAAACGTTCACCACATAAGTATGCTTATTATGTCAGCTTAGATGGTATGGAAAGCACCAGCTAATGACAACTGAGATATCAACCCTTGTTAAGGAGGAGATGGGGACTTGGCGCAGTCTTGCTCCCTGATTCCTGTGTTGTTTGACTTGTTACTATGGGCATGTAAAGGTTTGTCCTGGAAAGGAAAAGCTAATGAACTGTCATTCTTGAAAATGAATAGACATGTCAACAAATTTTGGAAAATGAATATTAACAGTGTACATATAAACTGAACTAAGAACTATCAGACACAGAACAAACAAAATAATGAGCCCCATTAGGGCATGCTTGAGACAGCCAAGCTTTGATGACTCAAAGCAGGAGCGAGGTACTACAGTCAGCTTCTCTTTGATTGCAGGGACTTATTTATTCTGCTTATCTCAAGACAGAGCTAATAGACCAAATCAGTATGAAAGGTCCTAAATGGTTCTCAGCATTTGGGTTATCTTCCAGGAAGACTAAGTTAATTTATCTATTCACAGAGTGGCACATTTGGCAGGGATCATGCAAATTAGATCTCTGTAGTATATGTTCAATTAGCCACCCAAACTGGAGAGAAATAATGACAGATAAGTATGGATGATGTTACCGAGCTGACACAGTTCATTGGACTTCCGGAAGCCTTGTTTAACTTGTTCAAAAACACATGCAGGAGGCTGTGAGAGGTTTGTATGCAGCTGCAAATTTGCTTGAAGAAGATTAATTGGGGGATCAATCTCATGGCATTCCTAAAAATACACTTAACACTGTATTGTGCTTTAAGAGAAAGATATAGGTCGCCCTTAATTACTGTGTCCTCTAAAGTGGCTTTAATAATGTTTTTCAACCTATAGGTCACAAGCCATGAATGGATCTTGAAATAAATGTAGTGTGTGGTCAGCACAGGTCTAGATTTAAGAAGAAGAAAGTGTGAGGGGCCAGAGAGATGGATCAGGGATTAGGAGTGTGTACTACTTTTCTGGAGGACCAAAGTTCAGCGCTTATTGTCCACATCAGTGGCTCACAACCACCTGTAACTCCAGTTCTAGGGAGACCCAATCAGTGTCTCTGGCCTCCTAGAGCACTTGCTCTCACATACACATACCACACAGCTTCCCCACCCCCACTGCAGAAAAAACACATATATACATAATTAAAAATAAAGTACATCTTAAAAAAAATAAGAAATCTATTGTCTTAAACAGCCCCCGACCCCCACTCTGGTTTTTGAAGAAGAGTTTCTCCGTGCAGCCCTGGCTGTCCTGGACTCACTCTGTAGAACAGGCTGGCCTCAAATTCACAGTGATTTGCCAGCTTCTGCTGGGATTACAGGTGTGTGCCACTGGCTTATCTCAACTCATGATAGCCACATCCTGTGCTAATTTTCAACATGCTAAGCGTGGAAGGAAGGAAGGAAGGAAGGAAGGAAGGAAGGAAGGAAGGAAGGA
>OU015744.1:41203716-41219479 GCA_907169655.1 Acomys percivali | reverse complement strand
GGAAGGAAGGAAGGAAGGAAGGAAGGAAGGAAGGAAGGAAGGAAGGAAGGAAGGAAGGAAGGTGAAATTTATTGATCCGTTAGATTCAAGATACCTCTCTCCTCTCTCTCTCTCTCTCTCTCTCTCTCTCTCTCTCTCTCTCTCTCTCTGGTATTTTAACTCAGTTAAGTAAGCAGTTTTGCATTTAGATTTCTCCCTGAGAAATCATTCCCAATTCCCTTTGCCTGGAAATTAAAACACCTCAGAAGAACAGAAGGGATTAGTACAATAAGATCAGGCCGCAGCAGGCTGAGCCCTGCATTAACAGAACATCAGTGGCCACTCGGTCCTCAACTTTAAAATCTCACTTCTGTAAGTGAGGCCAGCACTTGGGAATTCAGACACCATTGCCAGCATAATTCTCAGAGCCAAAAACATTGACCATTTAAACTCTAGAATATTCCCCCAACACAGAGGAATCAAACACTGATCTCCAAAACAAACACGGACAAGGGTCAACAGCTCCCTCGTGCTCCAGGACCGCCTGTCCAGCAGCTCACCCAGAAAAACAGACTCCACACCCCCTAAGCTGAGCTGGCTTTCTTTTCTTTGCAAGCCCACCCGCCCCACACAAGCACCAGGTTGACTGTCAGTCACCCAGTTTAATTGAAGGGACAAATAAGGCCAAGAGCTAGGTAGTACAGGACCATTTGCCTAAGTCAGGGGCTGGGGGTCCTCTCTAAACCTTTCATCTGTGTTTTCAATCTTATCAATTTCTGTTGTTCCCACCTCCACAGTGTTTCTGGAAACAGTCCATTCTGCATGCCTACCATCACCGTGCTAGCTCGGGGATCGCTGCCCACTTGGATCAAGGCGATGGGTTCCTGCTTCAAGCCTTCTCCAACAACTGCTCCCCAAAGTGTAGTGAACACTGGGACACAATTGTGAGTATATTCCTCGCCCTCTAGGAGAAAAGTAGAAACAACCACTACTTCGCAGTGGCTACCTGCAGATAGAGTCCAACGTCCTCAAAGGGGCCTAAAGCAGCCCCCTCCCTGCCCCCATGCTTCCTGTATCACTCCCAGAAACGCCTCCTTCCTGTTGTGCCACGACTCACAGGATCTCTATGGTCTTGCTTCTTGAGCTGGGTCTTCTGCACTTAGTCTGTGAACTCCTCAGGCCTGGAAATTGTGTCTGCCTGCTTCTAGAGCACCCGGCACCATACCTGGCAGAAAGCGGGCACTGACCGGAGCTGTGTTAAAGATTAGCATTAATCAATCCCTCAGAGGCGGTGGTAACTATGGAGAAGCCGAACCAAGCATCATGGAGGTCACCATGCTATTTGCACAATTACACAATATGGACTTGCAGCAGTGGTTAGGAAATCATCTCCCCAAATTCCTCACAGACACAAAGATGGAAAAGCTAGGGCTTGACGTTTATTCACTGGCCTCAGCCAATGGATCCAAAAACAACTGGTCATATTGAAATGAGCCATTCAGTGCTGTAGACAACTGTGAGTACTATTACCAGGAAGCAACTGTCTCCACTACAATCACCTCATTTAAGGAGACCACACGTGAAACAGTCAAAGTTGTAATGGCTATTAGATGTCTCCATGATCTTTTCAATGTGTTTAACTTATATGGTGGCTTTTCTTTAAAAAGCTATTATCATAATATGTGTGTATTATTAAGTTAGTGGGATTTTGTATGGATTGTCCCAAGTGAGCACACAGACTTCCTATTATTGTCCTAATGGCTGAACAAATGCAATCAGGCTTATATACTAGTGTCCTTAATCACATTTATGTTACTCCTAATCACCACTAATTTAAAATACACTATAACATAAAAATGCTTTCCTTCTTTTGCAAATTAGGACAGACTCTTCTTTCCCCATTATCTAAGATTTCTTCAGCACATGAAAAGAATTAAAAAAAAACAAAAACAAAAACATACTGGGGACAGTGTCCACATGAACAACTGTCCCAGCAGTTGCTAGCATAGAAAGAGACAGAAGTGCAGCTTTCAAATAAAAACACACACCAGGTAGACTGAGAGGACTAAGCAGACGGTGGGCTGTGAGGGAGGATGGGGAGACTGAGGAGGAAGAGAGGCCACTGGGACAGAGTGAGAATGGGGAGACACTGTGGAAAGCCCCTATGGGATCTGTTCTTGGTGCTTAAGTGTTCACTGAGACCCTCCGCATTTGCCAGTCCGCTTCAGAAACAAGTAGCCTAGGCCACAGGATTTCTGAGAGTGCAGAAGATTTTCCAGCCAAGTGGCTAAATGTCTAAATCAAACACCAATGTCCTGACAGAAACTGTAAGATGACAGCAAACATGGAGAGAAGGGGCCCCCAAGGGTAGAAAACTTACTCATGAGGGTCTCTTCAGGAAGGATATCTGAAAAAAACAATTCCACAAAGCACTCTGCCCTTACAAGTGCTCACTAAATGACTACGTCCTCCTTCCTCTAAGTCTGTCCCTTGCAGTGATGGCTATACCTCTCCCAGCAGCTGGCTTATTCTATTTAAAATTTGATCTAGCTCTCAGGTAAACAGTGTCTCTCGGTCTGCTGTCTTCTATTCTGCCTGTTAACCGCCATAGTTTCCCATGCCATTTCTTTCAGGGGACAATAAAAGCCTTCTAGAGATCTTCTTCTTAATTGCTGCACTTTGCGTTCCTCTCCTGGTGGCCCCACAGCACAAAGCCACCTCTAATGGAATGCGAGCAGGCCTGAAGCCCTTCTCCAAACAGAGCTGTGGTTTCAAAGTGATTGAAGCCACTTCTATCTTTTCCACTTATTTCGTGAAAGTCTTACGATAATATTTATGTAACCTCTACCAAGTCAGGTTCCTGTTAAGCCTTGAATCCAATGGAGCTTAAACGTAAAGGAGAACACAAATCGGTCCACGGGGCCTGCTTCACAGTTAGAAATGCTAGCCACCTCGCTCATGCACTGCGCCCCCAAACACCCCCAGTTGCACTACGTCCATGTCTCATTCAGTACCCTACAGAAACCCTTTAGGAACACAGTCTGTGCTTTTAGCCACTGCTGTCATCCCTGTAAATCCATGTAATGCTCAGAAAATAAATCCAATGCTCTCTGGTGCCCATAGGGCCACATTAATCTTATGAGTGACACCACAGAACTCCCTGCCCCCCCTCTTCCATCTGCTGTAAGTAGGGCAAGTGTTTTCCTCATGTTAATTGTTCTGACAGACGAGGATCAGCATGGCTTTAATCCATTTGCAGCCTAGCACAGGGGCATTTGTCTTCTCAAATGCTGTTAGAGGCAAGTATGCTGGCTATTGGGAACAGGGGAGCCATTTCAGGGTAGAGCTTGGTGCTCAGAAGCGGCTGGCTTGTCTTTCCTCGAAGAAGAAAAAAATATCAGAGGAAATTCTGCTTCAACCCACTTCAAAGATCTTTGGCTGTTTTTGTGGTTGTAGTGCGTGTGTATGTGTATGTCTGAAAAAAAATTATATAGATGATGGTGTTTTATAAAATTATGATATGTTCAGCTGGTTTGTATTGACTTAAAAATGTGTCTTCTCATTTACCAATCAATCACACACAAAGTTCTCAAAGTGACAAATACATGCACTCCAATTTGTCTACAAAACATCAACACCTCCATAAGAAACTGTGCATTGTTTTGGAGTAAAAAAATGGAGTGTATCAACCCAGAGGTGTGCCCCTTTGACAAAAAGTAGAGCATCTTTGACGTGGGTGCCTGAGACTCAGATCCTAGCTCGTTACCTCTATGACCAGCTGTTGTCACTGTTCTGCCTCCCACGCTTTCAATTTAACAACATCACACATTTCAAGTTTTCAGATTTCTTCTTCCAGCTCAGAACACAATGGAGCAAAATAAATACAACAAGCAGCTCAAATGAGTGGAATATGTTGCAAAGAGAAGTTACTTGCAAAACACTGGTTTACCACTCACTGGCAGCACTTTGATCTCTCGCCTTCTCCCCATACGTCTGCTTTCAACCCTGACCTGGCTTCTTTGGTGAGACTGAAGTAGATCATGAAAAGAATATTCATCTAGATTTTAAGCTCTTTTCTTCTTCAACTTGGAACTACACAGCTGTGCCGTGCTAGGCTACGGGACAAGTTTCCCTGTCACTGACGACAGAAGCCCTTGTGCTGCACTTCTAGGTTTCCTTGCATGACAAGATTGTGCACATCCTTACACATTAAGATTCGGCAGCATGAAAGGATCATGTTTCTCCACACAATAAACTGCTAAAGCATTAAGTGCATGTGAGTGAGAGATCCGAGGTAATTTTTCTTTTAGTACTTTCCTGATTTTCCAAATCTTCTAAGTGTGATGGCTGATCTTGGTTGCCAGCTTGACTAGATCTGGAACCTCCTAAAATGCAAGCCTCTGGACATTTCTGTGAGGGATCTGTTGATCAAATAATTGGAAGTGGCCAGACCTACCCTAAATGGGGATGGCATCTTTTGGTGGAAGCCTAGATGAATAAACATGGGGGACAGAAACTTTATTTCTGTTTTGTTGAGACAAGGTTCCTCTGTGTAGCCCTCACTGTCCTAGAACTCCCTCTGTAGACCAGGCTTGCCTCAAACTCAGTGATCCACCTACTACTGCCTCTGGAGCACCGGAATTAAAGGAGTGTGCCAACCCTGCCCAGCTTAGAAAAGAAATATTTGCTAATTTGTTTTTGCCTTTGTTGGTGAAATCCATGAACCCCGTTGCTACTGCATTTCAACTGGTTTCTTCTGGCTCTAAATATAGACTTCCAGAATCCTCTAGGACAATGGTTCTCAACCTTGGGTCACGGTTCCCTTGGAAAACCTCTATCTCCAAAAAGATTTACATTATGACTCATAACATTAGCAAAATTGCAGTTATGAAGTAGCAATGAAAATAATTTTATGGTTGGGGGTCACCACAACATGAGGAGCTGTACTAAAGAGTCTCAGTGTCAGGAAAGCGGAGAATCACTGCTCTAGGACATGAATTCCTGATTGTGGCTGCTTCGACATCCGACCTTGTGGGCTGACAACTACTGGATTCTGGGTGACGCCAGTGTGAGACAGCCATTGTTGAAGGATGTGGACCTACCACATTCAATAGCCTAATAAATCCTGTGGGGGGGGTATGTGTAGTTATTCTATTCATTCTGTTTCTTTAGAGAACCCTGATGTGATAGCTGCAAATTACATGTTTATCTAGAAAAATTAAATTATAAGGATGTAAAGTCATTTAACGTCCTTCTTGTTGTAAAGCATCATTTACCCTGCTTACAATTTAAGCTAAAGTCATTCGAGAAAGCCATGTATAATTTTGTCCAACTAAAGCTTTTGACTTGCCAAAGTGATTGCATTAATGCCACGGTGCCTTAAAATCTCACATTCTCATGGTTGGACCAACTCATCTCTCCTGGCACTGGTTTGCATCTGAGACTGTAAAACGGAACAAGAACAAGAGAAGGCAGGACAGCCTCAGCTAGTGCTGTCATAAAAGTGGGGTCAAAGCCACCTCCACTTCTCCAGCTTCAGTTTTCTGAGCTACAAGATGAAATGAGGCCAGCTGAGTTCTTTGAATTGCATCAACTTGTGTGAACCAACAAACGCAGTTATATAGCTAGCAAATATGAGGTGTTGGGATTGCAGTACTCACTCTCAAAAGCAAATCACAATTAAAACTCATTGGCCTGGGTAGATGAAAAAGTCAAGGTCCCCAACACCAAAATGAAAGACAACAAAACTACACCTGTGATGGTGGTCCCATGGAAAGTCCCGGCCATTTGTCAGCTGTGCCATTGGCCCAGCAGCAGCTTCTGCTCCTTCCCATACTGGCTCTGTGGCAGAAGCAGGGTAGAGATGTGCCCTGTTCCTGTCAGTTCAGAGGGCTACTGGGAGCTTCCTCGCGATTCAGGGGGGTAAGCTCTTATTGTTGGTTGAGGTTCGATGGAAGGGGATTGGTTTTAAAGAGGGTTTTATGGAAGAGAAGGGGCTAAATTGCATTCCACACTATATGTTGTCTTTTCTTTGGGATCTTGCAGGGTGGTCCCTGTAGGCTTGATGTTCTATTTTAGCACTTGAACCAGGCCAATATCACAGTGTGGTGAATGATATACATGCCTTTTTGTTGTTGTTGTTGTTGTTGTTGTTGTTAACTAGATAGTAAGTGACCTGTTCCTTCAAAATATACTTATCAATTAGTGGAATGGACATTCTGTTAAGTGATGGAGTTAAAAAACTAAGACATCCTAATTTCAAAAGACAAGATCCTGGTGGAGATACTCACATGGCAATACTGAAGCAGCTGCAGCTATGGAAACAACATAAGGTGGGTTTGTAAGTCACATGTGCAGCTGGCTAGTCCTGTGTCAACTCGACACGAGCTAGAGTTACCCGAAAGGATGGAACTTCAGCTGAGAAAATGCCTTCACAAGATCCACCTCTAAGGCATTTTGTTAATTAATGATTAACGGGGGAGGGCCCAGCCCATTGCGTGTGGTGCCTTCTGAGGGCTGGTGGCCCTGGGTCCTATAAGAAAGCAGACTGAGGGAGCCCTGTGGAACAACGGGGTAAAGCAGCACCCCTCCAAGGTCTCTGCATCAGCTCTGGCCTCTGGATTCCAGCCCTGCTAGAGTTCCTGTCCTGGCTTCCTTCTATGATGACCAGCAATATGGAGGTGTAAGCAGAATAAACCCTTTCTGCTCCAACCTGCCTTTTTAGTCATGGTGTTTCGTCATAGCAATAAAAACCCTCAGACACGTGCCAACCCCCCACACCAGGTGGTGAACTCCCAGGTTCCCTTCTTTCAGTTAACAGCGTGTAGTCTGTACTTGATACACATCCATTCAAGGAGGAGCTGGCCTTTTAGATGGCACAAAGTATATGTCTCGTAATCAAGTGGTCGCTTGGGATAAGGGCCACAAGCGAGGGCTCCACAGCTGCCAAAGAAGGCACAGGAGAGATGGATGTAGTGTCCACTGGAGATGATTTAAGGTTTCTTCAAGCTGAGCTTGGAAGTGACTTTAACAGGTAGGAAGAATGAGAGATGGGGGAAGAAGAGCTTAGGTGAAAGCACTGTATGATTTACCCAGGGAACATGGCAGCCAAATGAGGGGCCTTTGCAGCTGGTGCTCAGGGCCTCTCAGCAGCCGGTCTGCTCCTCTTTGTTGGTATTGATTTCAGAGGTTAGCCAAAGTGCAGGTCTTCACACTCCTGAGAGAAGAGCACTAATTCGCAGAACTTGGAAACATTTAAGCTGGGGGCTGGGGCCGAGGACATTATCTTTCCTAATGCAATCCTCTACTTTCCAACGTTTCCCTTACTGCAGGTCTTCCTTCGGATGACAGGTCAGAAAGAATCTATAGATTACCCTTCAGAAAATTATTTTCTATCAATGTTAAGTTCCTCACAAAGTGTCAGAGCCATACTGTAAGCCACCTCTCTCCCTCCTCAGGAAGCGCCTGGGCTCTCCACAGGGCTTCAGTTCCAAACAAGCTGAAGAATGGGTATCCACTCACAGCCACAAATGAGAGGCCAGCCTTAGCTGTGTGGGTAGAATACCATCTCTAGTACAGTGAGACACTAGAGTCTGACCATTCCCGGAGCTATTCCTACATCTGGACAAGTGCTAAGATTCAAATCCCCACCTTGATGGGACAGGAGAACCAGGAAGGGTCTGGGCAGACAGAACTATCAGGAAGTCAGAAGCAGGAGGAACATCGTCATGGTTCTGTATTCTGCAGAAAAGGCTTGGGAGGATGAGATGGGAAGAATAATTCAGGCTGTCTTCACATGGCTGCACCCTCACACCTGTCCCAATCCCACCTTCACAATTCTCAACTCGTTGTCAGCAGTGTCGCAAAAGTGTTGTACCCCCCCACCCCCGGAAGCCCACGAGAGGACACTGCTAGCTCTTAGCTTTTCGAATGGGCTCCTGAGCACAATGCTACAATTTGCTCCTAACGTAACACTTCTCCACTTATCAGCACCATGTATTTGTGGAGATGAGCCTGGAGACCAGCAGTGAGTTACCCAGAATACGGTGAGGATAACCCATGTTCTTAGCCCACTGCTGCATTTGTATTTAAGATCATCTTTAAAAGCTGTGGTTCAAGCTTTTAAAATTTCCCCCATCCTCCTCTCAAATTTAACTTTTTGTTCAGTTGTTTGTTTGTTTGGTTTTTTAACCTAACTGGGAAGCATGCGTTCCTTTTCCTGGATTGGTTCAAAAGAGTATGAAAGAAAAATTATTTCAACTTACAAAACTTTATTATGGTGATCAGTGTAATGGCACATGGTTTTCATAACTATTGAGTTTCTATAATCCTGTAGAGATAGAGGGTTACAGGGCTTTTAATGAAAAATATCAGAAGACGAGATGGCCAGGTATGAGCCAATTACATACAAAGTACAGAAGATAACTTTTATATGAAATCTTTAGATAACACTGACTGTTACAACTCAGCCATCCAATTCCAGAATTATGCACCATCAAAACAGACAGGCAGACAACTTTAGTTTTATATAAAGGAATCTATATTATCCTGACATTGACACTGAAACATAGCAAACACCACTGTCGGAACCTGTACCTGCGTGCAAAATCAAACTTCATTCCCTATGCTTTGTAGGTGACAGAAGAAAAGGCAGAGTGCTTCTGTTAAAGAGCCAGGAAGCACCCAGTGACCATGCACAGCCCCACAACACCAGCCTGAAGCAAACCTCAGGCTGGGAAACTACAGCCTCTCCATGCAGCAGGGACATCATCTTTAAGAGGAAGAAGTGAACTAGGCCTGACTTCATCCACTCTGAATCCGGGACTATAAGATGTCTCTGAAGTGAGGTTTCCATTCACTGGAGTACCAGGAATCCTGGGGCATTTGTATGAAAGGGAAGGCAAGAGAAAACAAATCCGAGGACCGGTGGAAAATAACAACTGGCAGCAATGGCCCTTCCTGTGGTCCCAGACTTGACCCCCAAAGAAAGGTCCCTGTGGGGAGACCATCCATTTTGCTTGACATCCTAATGGTTATAGGATCCAAAAACTCTACAGCTCTGTGTCAGCTGAGGAGCTCGTAGAGGAACTAACAGTCTCCCAACTTCAACTGCCCAGGAGTCACTGCCATCTCCAAGCATGCTCAAATAATTTACTACAAGGCCAACAAAGAAATATGGTTCAACAGCAGAACATATTAACAAGATTTAAGAATTCTAGTTCACACTAAGTTCACTATGAATTAAATTAGGGATAGTGGCAGGGGGTGGGGCTTTGCTGCCTGAGCTCTGAGCAGCTAAAGACATCTTGAAGGCTGGGAAGCCCCCTACTTAAAAAAAAAAAAAAAAAAAAAAAAAAAAAGACAAAGAAGTTCACACCCAGATTAAAGCAATTAGGACCCAGAGGAGAATCAAAACCAAGGAACAGATTTTCTTTTTCCTGTAGAGCAGAGCTGACAGAGTAGCCAGCGATGTATAAACCAGTGACGTATAGATTGGATGTTGGGAGCAGAGTTCCCTGGAAGGCCTTGCAGGAGTCCACAAGATTAGATTCTCATAACTGTGTGACTGGTGACCTGACTCTGTCTTAATGTTACCTTGTTCGGTTTCTGTGGCTTCGGCTCTTGAGTCCTGATTCTTAAACCAAGGCAGCCCAGAGTTTGGGCTGCAGGGTACCTGCCAACAAAACACTCAAAAACCCCGATTAGTGAGGCTCAGGGGCTACTGACCAATTCTGTTTTGTTTGCCTGGCCTCCCTTGTCCACTCACCGGAGCCTGAGTTGAAGAGAAATAGATCTAACAATGAAACCATGTTCCATAACATCCTTGAGCAACTTGAACTCTGGCAGCCCAAAGCCTGCGTCAGACACGGTGACTGACACTGGATTAGAAACGAAAATGGCTTCCTTCTTTTGCCACGGTCTTCCCCCTTCTTAATTAATGCCATGTCCTGTTAAACAGAACCCCCAAGCCCGATGATTGATGTGGTCTCTGTGGGTGTAAAGCCTACCCTATCGCAGCACCTTTACCTGTTTTGTTTTGGTAGTACCAGGAATGGGATCTATGGCATCAGGCATGTCAGGCAAGGAACTAGGTCCCCAGTCTAACTTTACTTGATGTAATGAAAATTCAATATTTAAGACCAACACAGATAAACTGAACACGAAAATAGAAAATATATGCAGTTTTTAAAAAAAAAATTAGCACCGGGACATGGCTATATACTCTTTGGATGTCACCTTGTTGCAAGGTTCTAATCATGCTATACCTGAGGGCAGTGGTTCTCAACCAATGGTCTATTTGTTCCTTCTAGGGGACATTGGGAACTTTCTTGGTTTCAATATAGAAGGCAGGAGAAGGGTGCTAGGAGTGCTCCTTGGCACCTGACAGTGAGCACACAGGGCAGCCCCATGGCAGCAGTCTGGCAGAAACCCTGCTTTAGGGGAATTTTGAGATGCGCTGGCTTCTAGATAGGATCTTTAAAGGGCCAAATCTGGTCCCAAATTATTTCCATATCTGTTTCCCACAGTTTCTTCTCCATTTCGCATCTGCCCCCTTGCTGCCTGTCTTCTGTCTTTCAAGTGTAGTTAGCCAGCCACATCTATCCCTGCTGCTGTTAAAGCCAAACCCTCTAGCCCTACTAATCTTTCAAGGTCACTGGCAACATTATCCCCACTTCAAAGTTGACCCTGAAGTCTCCTTACCAAAATCAGATGGACTCTTTTTGAACTCTTGCGTTTTAAGGATTGATTTTATTATTATTGTTGTTATTTCTATATGAGACATGTGTTCGTGTGGGGGTGTGTACACATGACTGAAGATGCCATCAGAGGCCAAACGAGGATGTAGGATCCCCTGGAGCTAGAGAGAGAGGCAGTCACAACTGCCTGGCAAAACACAGATATTGAGACCTTCTTCTCGGGTCCTGTAGAAGAACAGTTCGTGTTCTCGGCCACTGAGTTATCTCCCCAGCCCTACATAAAAAGCAAAACAAAAACCCAAAAAGTCTGATAATTCTACAAACAAGAAAGCACACATTGTGGGGTAGTCAAAAGCATGGGTCTATAGAAGCCAGGACTCATCACAGCCTCACTTTTTATTGGCTCTGGGACCCTGGGAATTCCTCTGTTTCTTTTTAAGGTACAGCCACTGGGGATATGCTACTAAAGCATATGGGCGGTGGGGGGGGCGGGGAATTACTTCAGTCACTAGCTCTTTTGAGGATCGAAGAAACCTAGCATATTTCACAGACTCTCTAAGAGAGAGTTCCATGTCCTGGGGCTTCCAAACTCTGTCTCATAGAGAACGCAGAAATAAAACACATTAACAGCAGCGTACATGCACACCTATGACCAAAGCAGACAACCAAACAATGAGCTCTCCCCAAAGAGAAACCACCGTTAAGTGTGAGGCTCCCTAAGTTGGGTGCACCAGGCCCTTCAAAGTTTTTACACACACTGAGAAGTCAGCAAGAGGGACGCCAACAGATCTGGTCTGTGGCCCTGCTCCATGTGAGCCCATTATCACTCTATAGGATGAGAAAGTAGGGCTGAGGAAGCCAAGCCATGAAAGAGTCTCCCATGCCCCAGCTTTGGGAGGGGATATAAAAGGGGCTATGCATTATTTAGATCCAAATGGGTCTGAGCTCAGATGGGAACTGAAGTAACAAATAGGGCCTGAATCGGTGCCAGCTTGTCCACGTTATCTGCAAGCCTTCCTGAGTCTGCTACAAATTCCCGCTAGCCACAACTGGGTGTGATCAAGCTTTATAGGACAAGGACTAGGAGACCAACTAAATTCACCTATTTATCAAAAGGAAGTGAAACTGACTCTGATGGCGGTAGCTCTATACGAAGCAAAAGAACCACAGCTGCAGCCGGGCAGTGGTGGCGCACGCCTTTAATCCCAGCGCTCGGGAGGCAGATGCAGGTGGATCTCTGGGAGTTCGAGGCCAGCCTGGTCTACAAAGCAAGTCCAGGACAGCCAAGCCTACACAGAGAAACAAACAAACAAACAAACAAAAACAAAAGACAAAACAAAACAAAACAAAAGAACCACAGCTACGTACCCCACCAGACAACCACAAGCAGTCAGAATAAACAGCTTCTAAGGATGGCCACAGGCTACAGGGGAGTGGCTGTAGAGCTGATGTTGTATACTAAGTAAATTTCAAGAAGACACAGGATCTACATTCTCATATTCACTAAGGAAGTGTGCATTACAACAACAACACCAAAGCAGAGAGGAGGAGTGGGAGGAAATTAAGATTGAGGCACCAAGTGTTTTGCAGAGGGTTATGGTATTTAAAAAAAAAAAAAAAAACCTGAGGTTAATCGCAGTGCAGCACACACTGTTCACATGTCCCTCTTTATCATCATGTTAACCCTTCAAAACATGTGTCATCGATTACCCTCGTCTTATAAGTATGTGGTGGCCTAGTCCAAGGCTGAGTCACATGCCCAGGGCCACAGGACTGGCCAGCCAAAGAGACAGGAATCAACACCTACTACCTTTTGCTCAGGCCAGTTCTGAGCTCACTTAACAATAAAAGCAGGCCAAAGAATAGTACAGGGGTTAAAGCAGATGAGCAATGGATGCATAAAACAGAAAAATAAATGTAAGGAAGGACATCCGAGTTCTTCGTGGGACAAAGATGAACTCGATTCCATAAAGGTTTTTGAACGCAAGGCCTTGAGGAAGTGTCCCTTCCAAGACATCAGGGTGTCCACTAAGCTGTGCAGTTCAGTGGGTGTGTTGCACAAAGAGCTGCAAAATCATCTCGCCAGCCAAGAGAAACACTCAAACAAACTGTCATCACCTCTGCTCTTCTCTTGTTTCAAAAGATGTCAAAGCGGCGTTGATGCAACGATTCAACATCGGCCCAGGGACCTCCAGGGACCTCACTTTGCTATAACACCACCTCAGAGGCCTTGCATTGTGGTTAGAGAGAGACTAACTCCATGATTTCAAGAAAAAGCAGCTGTGAAATGCCCACCTATTTCACTTTTACACAAAAGAGAATTGGCTTGAAGGTCCAGACAGTTGATGGTGGTGGCCATTATAGACTGTAAAAGCTCCCTGTTTACTATCGAACTCAGGGCAACTAGCCTGAGAAGTTAGCTAGACAGTACACCCAAGACTCCTCCAACTGACTTCCAAGCAGGTTACTCTGAGCCCCACACGCAGTGAATATACAACACTCCTAAGGAGCCACTCCTCAGATATATAGAGAATAAATGACAACTAGTTCCAAGTGTTGAGTGTCCTGTAACTGAAATATAAAAGTGTTTTCCCCAAAGACTCCTGTGTTATAGCAGAAGTTCTCAACCTGTGAGTTGTGACCCCTGAGGGGTAGTGGGTTGAAGGACCCTTGCACAGGGTCCTGATCACCTAAGATGATCAGAAAACACAGATATTTACATTACAATTTGGTATTAGGAAAGTTGAGAACCAGAGTGTTTACAGGCTCAGCGGCCAGCTGAGAGGTGCCTGGATCTAGCTTCACCAATGGATCAAATGAATTCACAGATGAACGTGACATCAGGATGAAGGCACTGTTCAGGGGAAATAACTGGGCCATGCCTTCGAGGGGTAGGACATTGGCCTGGTCCTTTCCTGTCTCTCTGGCTCCTTAACTGACATGAGCTCATCTCCGTGTTTTGTCTCACTATGACCCAGTAACAATGGGGTCAGCTAACGTCTGAAATGGTGAGCCAGGACAAGCACCCCTGAATTTGTGTTCTCGGGTACTGTCACAGCAATGAAAAATTGACTAACACAGAGGGATTCCAGTTTGGTGAGATCATCTTTCACAATTAGAAAACGGAAAGACTTTGTGTTCAGGACCTGGATAGGTGTCAAATTCGCTGCCAAAGGACCATTAACTCGATTCTTACTAGCTAGGACCTTAATTATGTCATCATGCACAAAGAGCAGACCCGTAGCATCATCACTGTTAGGGTCCTCCAAGAGACCAGGCCTCAGTCTAACATACAGGCTATCAACCAGCCACACTGCTCTCTTAGAACACTGAGGAAATTTCGACAGCCTACAGGACCCAGCCTCATTACCTTTAGCCCATCACCCCTCCATGCTGAGTCTGTTACTAGCAGCTGAATCGGTGCTAACGTGCCTACAAGATCCCAATATATCTAGCATGAAGCTCCTGTACCGGTGTTAGTCAAATTGAGGCTGTAAGGTGAACTAACTGTGCTTAGATCAAGTGATATAAACTTGAGGTGATCGCAGAAGGCTGTTTTTCCAAGTCGTGACAGTTTTGACAAAGCCGTTTGCTCTGTTTTTATTAGGAGCTGACAGGCCTGCAGGGAAGGATAGAAGCAAGCGTGAGGGACAGGCAGTTGTTTTCTCAGATCTTTGGCCAGCCAGGTAGGGAGAAAGGGCAATAGAGAACAGGCAAGGCTATGAAGCCGGGGGACTTAACAGTGATGGAAGACCCTCACAGAACCTCAGAACACCATGGGAGAAAGGGTTATAGATTAAGACATACTTCAAAAACAAAAACAAAAACAAAAACAAAAGACCCAAACCCACAGTAGAGGGGTGGGGAGTGGTAAAGAGTGAGAGACTATATCCTATCTGCTTTTCTTTTATTTAATGTATGGGAGCGCTCTATTTCATGTACACCTGCATGATAGATCCCAGTATAGATGCTTGTGAGCCACCATGTGGTTGCTGGGAATTGAACTCAGGACCTCTGGAAGAACAGACAGTGCTCTTAACTGCTGAGCCATCTCTCCACCGTATCTGCTTTTCCTTTAATGGTAGAACCAAGCAGGCTAGCAGGACAACCACGTCTTCAGCATATGGGCTTATCATTCCAGGCTTGGTTTGTGTGCGTCCCTCCCACTAGGGGGCTCTTCTCTCTTTCTCTTCCTCTAACCATGGCCTGTCCAAGAACACCACTAACCACCACGGTGAACAGGGCCATGAGGCCTGCTGTTGGACAGACAATACTAAGCTCACAGGCACTCCAAAGGCCTCTCCTGCTGGCCCATATCCCTTCTCAGTGCCAGCCCAAAGCTGAGCCCAGGAAGGACAAATGGACAGAGGGGCAACAGGGCAAGAGCAATGAGGATAATTGTGAGGGCTCTCTAGTGGCCCAGTGATGGTGGTAAAGGCCCTCCCTAACACTAGCCTTTGGAGGCACATCTGTGTGTGCATCAGGGTCAACAAATAAGAAACAAGGGTACAAGGCTGAAGGTGGGTGATTTTTTTTTTAAGTGAAAAGGAGGCAGACAGAAGGCACAAACTGACAGAACATAATGGCAGTCCGCTGATGGCCATCGTTCTCCTCAAAGGAAGAGGGCCTTAAAGAGTACTTTCCATGTGACAATGGGCCATTACCACATATGCCCACTTTTAATATGGCCTTTCACCCACTGGTTCTAAACAGATAATGTCATGTGATGATAGTCAGAACAACACCTTGAGGTGTACTGACAAGACATATTTGTTGGTCTGTGATACAGGGTCTTGCTGTAGCCCACACTGGCTTCAAATTTGCTTTCTTCCTGCCTCAGAGTCCTAAATGTTGAAATTCTACACAAGAGCTACTACACCAAACCAGGGTCACCTTTTAGCACACCTTTAAGAATGGCAGTTGTGAAGGTATCCTTCTCAGGAAAACAGACGCTCTGATGACTCCATTGGCAGTGAGGAGAAAATGAGAAACAAGGAAGCAGCGTTTCATTAAGGTTGGTTTTTTCTGCTCCTGAACATAAGGTTATATTCCCAGTAGGGAATCTGGGAACTGGGGGTGGGGGGGGG
>OU015744.1:41189830-41203706 GCA_907169655.1 Acomys percivali | reverse complement strand
AAAAAAAAAAAAAAGAGCTCACATTCAAGGCAAAGTGAATTTGGCAAATTAACTGAACCATCAGAAAGGAAAAAAAAAAAAAAAAACCCTTCACTTGCAATACAACTGATACATCGAACATGTAATATGGAGAAGCTCCTTAAGTCTTAAAAGGAAAGGGGATGCGCTCAGTAACCCCTCCCACACAGCAGGCTTTCAAGTGGGGGCTGGCTTTACAGCCAAACCTACAGAGGATTCCACTACCAAATGTTGCTTCTCACTTTCATTTAAGGAGGCAGGCAGCTGAATGCTAACCACAGCCTACTATGTTTCTCTTTTTCTCTTTACCCCTCCCTCACCTGTCATTGTCCTCAGTAAGACTCCAGGACACGGCAGACTTTTACTTTTGGAAGACACGGATTTTAGGGTTAGAAACGTTGGCATCAGATCTGCATTTGAAGTCAGAGGTACCACATAAGTGTCAGTAGGCCAGGGAAGGAAGTCAGTTTGTCTCCTTACACCCTGTGTATTCCTCTCACAGGTCTGCTTTGAGCAACAAAAGCGACGACAGACACAAGGTGCTCGTTCCCGAGCAGCGAGCGCTTGCTATTTTGTTATCATGTACACAGTACAAGGGTGGTAAATTATAACAGGGCAGACAGGGTCTGGAGACATCTATCCTGGGGTTGGAGGAGAGTGTCTAAGGAGCGAAGAATGCGAGGATCGCTCCGAGGAAATGAAACCATCTCTTCTTCCCATTCCCCATCCATGTGGTTATTCAGTGAGGACTGTGAACACAGCACTATATAAAGTGCCTTTCAGCAGAGCTCTCATGAATAAAGCACTTTCCTGATACACTTAAAATATGAGCGTATTCACCAAAAGCCAATTCTTCAGCTACAAACCAACAATATGAAAGGAGGCGTATCAGCGGTCCACTGTGATCCCAGGGCTAAAGGTAGAGAATGAGAAAAGCAGGCATAAAACAATGAATCTCAGCAAACTGACCTTTACTGACAAGGCAGGGCGTCCTCCTCATGGGCCACATTTCTCTACTCTCCCTCTCAGATACTGGTCTGACAGCCTTGATTTCTCAATACTGTTTAACGGTAACCTCATTGGAAGGAGAAAATTTGCCAAGATACATGTTTTGTCACTGGCAATATGTGCCTGTCAAAGGCAGCATACGTGAGATCTACCATTTCCTGCATAGTACTGTGATTTCTACTTGCTTTCCATTCATGCCCATAGGTTGGTCTGCTCTCTGTAGGCAAATGCACTAAGCTGGACAAAGCACAGATGTGGCCAAAGTGGGAAAGCCTGGGGATTTTCTTTTGGAAGTGGAGACATTTATTATTTTCATGTTTTGGTTAAGACACAAAGAACTTGGTTTCGCTTCACTGTTGACATTTCATACATTCATCATTACGCTTCATTTTATTTGCCCTTCCTCGTCCCCTTCTTCACACACTCGCTGGTCCCTTTTCTTCTCCCATGTAGTCCCCTTCTGCTTTGTGTCATATATTCTTAGATCTTGTCTTCCCCTCTCATGGTCCCATTTCTGCTTTCACATCCTACACCACACACACACACACACACACACACACACACACACACACACACACACGAGGGGGTTTAGGAGTGACAAACTTAAACCTAGATTCCACATACGACAGGAAACGTGGCATTCGTCTGAATTTCACTTTGTTCCACATCTGTAGCATCTGGTTTCTTGTGAACGTCATAATTTCGTTTTCACTACTGAATATGTGTCTATGTACCACATGTTCTTTTTGTATGCATATGCTGATGAACACGTAAGTTGGTCCCATGTCTTAGCTATTGCAAATAGTACAGCAATAAGCACAGATGTGCAAGCATCTCTGTGGTAGTATGTGACTTAGATTCCTTTGGGTCTATCTGGATTACATGGTAGTAGAGTTCCATTTTTCATTTTCTGAGGAGCCTCCATGACCTTCTTTTCCTATATCCTTACCAGTGTGTGATGTCTAACTTGTTCTTCTGCCTACAAAGAGATATAATTCTAAGGAATTAATTTGTATTTCTCTGTTAACTAAGAATGTTGAACACTTTTTCTAATACTTAAAGCAGTTTTTAGGTCTTCTTTTGAGAACTGTATTCAATTCATTAGCCCATTTTTTAAAAACTAGATACACTTTTTTCATATACACTTCATTGGTAGGTTATAGAGATTAATTTCCTGTCTGATGCAATGGGCAAAATCTTTCTCCATTGCTTCTTAAATTTTTTATTTTTAATCATGTGCACAGATGTGTGTCTCTGGGTGGGTCTGTGCACATGTGAATGCAAGTGTCTGTAGAAGGGAGCATCAGATTCCCTGGATCTGGAGCTACAGGTGGCTGTGAAACTCCTGACACAGGTGATGGGAATCAAATCCTGGTCCTCTGGAAGAGCAGCAAATGCTCTTAACTGCCACGCCAGCACCCCCAGTCCTGATTTTCTCCGTTTTTTCACCCAGGTTGCCTCTTTTGCTTTGCAGCACTATCTGGTTTCATGCTGCTACTGTCCTTTTTTAGAAAGTTCTTGCCAATAGCTTGATGTGTTCTTGGCTGTTTCCCTCCATTCATGTCAAATCTGCTGCTGGTGATGCCTACCTATAACATCATGGTGCCTGGGCTAGTCACTTTTTTGTTGTTATATTAAATACCAGAGATAAATAACTAATACAGACAAATAGTTATTTGGCTGGCCAGGATGCTCTGGGTCTTCAGTAGCACATCTTGGTGACAGAGTGTAGTATGAGAGAACCGCTTAGCTCATGGCTGGGAAGCAAAGGGAAGAGGAGAAATGCACTAGAATAATCACATTCTAAGTGATTCGACACCTTCCAACTAAGTAGTCACCCTTTCCAGGTTCCACCACCAACGAGTTGTGCCATAGTGGGTACATGATTTACTGTATGAACCATTAGGCAAACTGAAGATCTAAACTAAAGTGGTGGCATGTCACAGTCATCAGGGGTGACTGACCATTTGTTAAGTTTGTTAGTTACTTCAATGGCCCACTTGAAGCGAAGAAGATTGGCATCTACCTGTTCATGTCCCTGATTGACAAGACAGACTCTTCTCTATGAAGTTCTGACTCTGATGCAGAAGGAAAACCACCCTTCGACCGCACTTAGAAGTTATTTACAGCTGGCCTCCCTGACAGCTCTCCGCTGTACTGCTGGTCTTGCCTAAAGCAAGAAAAAGCCTAAACCTTCCTGGACCAGGTTCTTTGAGATGGGAGGGGCCTTTAATTTTCATCTGAAGTGTGAAATGAAGAAAAGAATAAAAGGATTTTTTTTTTTTGAACCCTAAGGGCCAGTGTAGATGCTCTGATGCTAAAAGAAACCACAAGGCTTTAGATTTACTAGAATCTGCAGAAAAGGGATGATAAAGAGAAAAGTCAGATTACGAGTATCATAGAGGAAAACATCTCTTTCATTAAAAGATAGCTCTTGCCAAGGAATTACAAAGACTCCTCCACTGTATTACCCAAAGGCAAATTAGATGTCTTAGCTCCTCAATAAACCACAGTGCACCGTAAACTTCAGGGGCCCAACACTGACATTATGCATTCTGGGACCATTCAGCCAAGGTCAAATGTTAACAGACAAGGCAAGGCACGCATTATTCTATGACTGGTCCTACATGACTTCAAAGAGTGGATGAGTAGAGTTGGCCCTTTACATTTCTTTCCCTAAATACCATCTTTCACAACTAGGGCTTTAATGGAAGCTTGATATCAAACAGTAGAAGCTCATACTTTGTGTCAAGTGTCTGGCTTCTCCTGACAGCTTCTTATAGGCCAAGATTGACACTCTAAATAATTCATTAATTCACACATGCAAAACTCATTCTGATCTCTAAGGAGTACTTGACATGTTTACCTAAAGTTATGAAAAGCAAACTTATTAAAATTCTTCCAAAGTAGAAGTAAGGCTTCAAAAATAATTTTTATTTCCCAAAATGGTACTGTTCCTCCAATATATCTATAGCTGTCCAATCAGTCAAGTGGTGCCCAAGAAAATCCAAACCACTCGGTCTCTTCTAGTTCAACTAGGTGGCCTCTGCAAGTTCACTGGGTTCTCCAAACATAGTCAGAAAGATACAAAGGAAACAGGAAAACCACAGACTAGACCAGAATATACACATGCCATGGTAAATCCGGCTTGATTTCCCCTCCGCTTTGGGCATTCGACTATCTTTGTAGCCGCAATAATTGCTTTGTAATGACATGATATAAAATTTCATTCTGAGAAGGTGCCTGATGCGAAGCTGCTGGACAAAGAAGAAGCCACGGTTGTGGATAGTTGGTTATTTCATTCAAGGAGGATACTCAGTACGAAACAAGAAAGTAGCTATTTTCTTTCTTTCTTTCTTTCTTTTTTTTTTTCAAGACAGGGTTTCTCTGTGTAGCCTCGGCTGTCCTGGACTCACTTTGTAGACCAAGCTGGCCTCGAAAGCTATTTTCTAACATTAGACTGGAGTGCCTGGTGTCTCGTGGCCTAGTGACACTACTCCTCCATACTTATTTTGAAAAACAATCTCCTGCTTTCTGTTATTTCACATTTTTGGTCTGGGTTTCATCATATTCAACATCAATATCCAGTCTAGGCTAAACAGTAGGGGTGGCTGATAACACTTAAGGCATTTATAAATGGTAGCTCTGGAATGTTTTAGTGTCTATTTAAAAAATGGTGCCCCTGGTTGTAACCATCTCTCTAACCAAGAGGCAAAGGCTCTAAGAGGTCCATACCTGCCTTTCAGGTCATGTGGTCGAGCGCTGATTTCCTTTCTTTGGTCTAGTTGCTCACAGTTTGATCTAACCCATTACCTTCAGCTCCAGTAGCACATACTTTAGCATTAGCTGAGGGGTAAGCCAAGTCAGGAAATGTGGTAACAAATCTGTGGCCAGAAAAGGTAAAGCTGTCAACCTAAAACAGAGTGGCAGGAGTTCCCCCTCCCCTTCAGGACAAACGATTCCTCAAGAATTAGGAAGCTGGGCTGGAACGGTGGTTCAGTGGTTGAGAGCATCAGCTGCTCTTCTAGAGGACCTGGGTTCAATTCCCAGCAACCACATGGTTGTTCATGTCCGTAACTCTAGTACCAGGGGCTTCCAAGGGTACCACAAGGACATGGTGCACAGACATATATACAGGCAAAACACTCATACATACACAATAATAAAATAGTAATAAGGCTTGGAAGGCATCTCACTATGCTTTCTTGTAATTCTTGCCCTTTTAAATATATATTCAGTGTTTAGTATTAGCATGGTGTTCTGTTATAATGGGAGATAGTCTTTTTCAATGCACATGAGGTTTTAGTTTAAAACTTCCATTTCAGTTTGAAGAATAGACACAAGGCTAGTAACCACTTGCCCCAACGCCTACATAAAATAAATATGCAACCCAAGGAAACAGTGAGTATATATTCAGAGAGCATCCAAGGGGTGGACATTCGCTCCAGCTCCCCACCCTCCCACCCCCACCCACTCCCTGTGTGGCTGGGATTCAGAAAGGAGCTGGGGAGCTGCGGGGAGCATGTCTGGGAGAAACACAAAATCTAGCTACATGACAAACACGAGGGGCTGACTTGAGGGATCTCAGGGAGAATAAGAAATCAAGATTGATGTTATCAGAGGCGCTCCTAATGGAGGAAAGCGATGTGCAGGAAAGGACCAAATAGCACGTTACAATAGTGCGGTACAGACAATGAGAGATGGGTCTCTCGGTTTTGATACATCCTCCAGGGGCAGAGACCTACCCTAACTGGGGACCTCATACAGCCCAGAGTCACTCGGTAGGTGTCAACTCCTGTAATTTGCCTGTGACCTCCACAGGTGCAAGATGGCATGAGTACACACCCACAATGCATGGACGGACAGACGGACAGATGGATGGATGGATCGATCGAATTCTATCAAAGAAACAGTGCACACAACCCTGCTTTAGAAACAGAGTAAGCAAGGACAGTTTTATGTGGCACATTCCTCAAAATAGAAATTGTAATGTATGTGGAATCTGAACACCCATAAAAAAGGTCACTCATAAACTACATGGCTTCTCTAGAAAATGCCTCTAAGATGCTGTAGTAGTCCAGGTGATTCCGGGCATGCCATACATTTTCAGCTGAGCTGTTACATTAAAAAAGTAAGGGGGTATTTGATAACTAGCATCCCACTAGATTCTTAATAATAACACAGTAGATATAGTCACAATCACACTGTTAGGGAAATTATGTGTCTTACCAGGTTATGGATTGATAATACAGAACTACTGTAGGCTGTAAGGCCAAACAAACAACAGAAAACCAGTTCCCCTTCTCTACCAAGCAGTGTGAGCCACAATTCTGAATGTGGACATTGGTTGCTGACAACCACCATCAGACAAAGCTTTATGACCTGGCTCTACTCCAGAGAAAACCACAGAGATGACGGCAGAGCATTCCTGGAAAGGAGTCAAGGGCCACATGCAGCCTGATCTCTTAAAGCCTCCCCAAACATCTGAACACCTCACACTGCAGACAGCTTGGCTAGAATGCTAACAGTCTTAGCTGTTACACACACACACACAAACACACACACACACACACACACACACAGACACACACACACACACACACACACACACTACAGCTGCCTTCCTTTTACAGTGCCAATATCCAAATGCAAGCCTGTCTTCTACTCCCTGCACGTTACCACTGCTGCAGTTTCATTCTTCCAACTCCTAAGTCTTACCTTAAAGAGAGGAGCAAATGCCCTTTCTATCGTCCACTCCCAGTGCTAAGCTAAGCCTTGCCCTGTGCCAGGCACATCGAGCACAGCATCCTACAAGAGCTAGCTCCTGCTCTCAACGGGTCAGAGAAGTCAACTCCACACTCTGGAGCCTGCCATCACCTGAGTCCGGCTCTGATGAATGGAAAAGAAAAAGGGAAAGAAAAGGAACAAAGTTAAAAACAAAAAGCAGGCAAGCAAATAAACAGAAAACCCAAGGAAAACAAGTAAAATAATTTTATTTAACTCTTCAATTTTCCTTCCTTCCTGCTTCTACTGCTCTTTCCCACTCAATTCTAATCTTTCTCTTCCTTTCATGTAGTTTTATAGCTTCACTCTTTCAACATCCCCTAACATTTCTGTCTTAGGAGTGTTCTTTCTTCCTTTTAAATTGCATTTTTCTGTTTTAAAAACCCAGTCTGCAAAGCTTATTTTCCCAGCAGAATGGCCATTGACCTATATTTTAGGATGAGCTAACCAGGACCCTTTCCTACACCATTATGCAAAACAGAATATCATTGCTATGATAACCTGTCACTGACTCTTCCCTGGCATCTATGTACCTTAACCCCACTCTTACACAGTTCTAATCTGCCACAGGAAAAAAAAATCACACCCATGGAAAGAGGAATAAGCAGGAACACAATTAGAAACCTCTAAGAGGTTTCTGGGAATGTAATGGCAAGGTGTTCAAATACTAAACAGAACATGATCACTGCCCTAAGAGTTCGGGGACTAAAGAGGCTTGGAAGGAAAAGGGTAGGTGACAAAAGCCTGGGGAGCAGAAACTGCGCTGAATGCAAGGTAGTTCACACTACTCATCGCTTTCAGTAAGTGCTTATAACCACCTCAATGGTTCAGGCAGTTGGCAGCAATATGTACTAAAATATTTGGGACTCAATGTGACACACCCCAGCTTCCAAATGAGATGTATTTTCATTTGTAGGGATGGAGGGTGAATACATAGAGATGGGGAGATGAGTGAGACTGGGATCCATAATGTGAAATTCACAAAGAAGCAATAAAAAGTCAAATAAAGAGAAAGAGAGTGAGAATAGGGCTGGTGAGAGAACTAAGCCCTCACCTCCTGATGATCCAGGCTCAGCTCTGGAACCCAGGTAAAGACGAAATGAGAAAAGCAACCCCTGAAGGTTGTTCTCTGACCTCCACATGCTCATATGGGCACACTCATGTGTATACACTGTAATTATAAATAAACACACTTTGGGAAGAAAAAATCGTAATGCAGCCTTGAAGAGCACTTGGACTGACAGCAGATGGCAACAGTGGAGAGCCCTACTACCCATGGCTTTTAGCAAAAAACGTGTCAAAGCAAAGTCAGAAAGAAAGAGAACAGGGGTTCAAGATCACAAGGTCTTTTCAGTACAGGCACAGAGGGGGTGGGAACAGAACTTCCAGGTTCTGAAGCTGCCCACTGAGACGTCAGTTGCTTATTCCTGGCACATGCTTTCTTTCAGGAGTGCTCACAGTGGAGCGTCAACTTTCCTTTGTCACCCTTGTCACTCAAGATTCTCTAACTGGCTTAACAGAAACTACTTTATCCGGAAGAAGACACATTGGCTACACTCCAAGTCTTTTGGGGGGACTAAAGAATTGCCCTGTAGGGTGCAACATTCTATTTTTTCATTGGCGTCCTGAGTCCTCTCACTACTGGGGCCAAGAGCACAATTCAAGGGACACAATACAGAACCAGGGACCCAATCAGCCAAGTCAGAGTCACTATGTGTAGGACTTGTGTTTCCTGCCGTTGTGTTGTCTTTCCTGTACCCTCCTCCCTCCCCACCCCAATTCTAGACTTTAAATACCTGTTGTGAGTGCAAAAAACCCAGAGCCATATGTATATCAAGAAGGTCTGACTTCAGCCCTGAAAAACACCCTGAGCTACAGCAAGGGCATGACAGGCCCTCTGCTCACTCAGATCACTCACTCGAGGAGGACGGTCGTGCGGAGGACAGGCAGTGCTCAGCCACCAGGCCACGAGATGTACAGTTGCAGTAGAGATCACATGCCCCCCCACACACACATTTGCAGTATTTTCTAGCTGGCCCCTTTCTAAGGGTTGTTTGCCAACCTCTGCCCTCTCAATAACTTGATGTTTATTTTTTTACCCCTGTTACTCTCCCTAGATAGATAGGCTCTTGTTATTATGCTGTTTGATAAAAGTGTTCACCTGGAGTTCCCCGGGAGTCTGTCAGTCATCTCCTTCGATTACACAGTTTCCCCTCTCTCCAAGATGGCTCCCACGTACACTAATCGTTCTCCAGTACTGCCTCGTAGTGTGGTTATCTGGAACCCTTCCTGGGTTTGTCCAAAGACTGGGCTCCTTCTGGACAGAGCCCACATCTTATAGCGAGAAGCCAGCATAGTAGCAGGTGATGAGTAGCCATTGAGAAAATGCCACTGGGATGTGGGTGTTCACGAGGCATGTTAATGAATAAACCCAAATGCTGTCGAGACTCGAGGTTCCTTAGGGGAAAGCTGACTACTTGGGTCATTATGCTTCTACTCTTATGTGTTTTGTTGAGAGATCTATAAAGAACATGGGTAAAAATGCACAAACCCTGAACAGAGGATTGTACATCTACGTTAGGGCTGAAAGTCTGTCTTGCTGTGGGTGATATCAAAGTACAGTTCTCAGAGCCCAATTGCTCCATCTATAAAATTAGATTAGAAGATAATACCTGTGTCTTAAGGGGCACTTGTGATACTATGAATATATAAACATTTCTCCAGTTGGTGGAGAAATCGCAATGCTCAATAAGTAGGGGCTGTTATTTTTATTGGCAAGATATCTTGCTGTAAAAGGCTCCAGAAATATTGGCAATCATCACACAGCTGAGTTAGCCCTACCAGTGGTACAGCATCACAATGTGGCTTTTATGGCCAAAGCCCAGGTTCGGGTGGGAGCTTCTTATTTTCAATTATAGAACAAGTAGCTGGGCCATATTAAAAGCTGTCATTAAAAGTAAAACCCCAGAGCCAGCTGTAGTGCTACACATCTATAATAGTAGCTCTGGGGAGACAAGTATCATGAGTTCAAAGCCAAGCTAGGTTATATGGTGAGACCTCGTCGCTGAAACCAAACTAAAACCCCAAAATATAGATGCAGAGACAGACCACACAGACACAGACACACAGACACAGACACAGACACACAGACACACACACACACAGACACACACACACACATAGGGGTGGGGGTGGGGGTAGTGCTTCATTGATTAAAGAACATTACTGCCAGTTAGACCAAACCAGCCAAGATCCCAGCATATATGATCTCAAGACCTTATCCCATACAGAAGAGACATTGGTACTGACCAGTTACCATGAATGGGAGAATCATTCTTTATTGAGGATGTGGACCCTGATAGACTTCTCATGCTTCAACTGATGCCGCACACCCATGCAGGTATAGGCAACACTAACGACTTAGTGAGTTATTAAAAAGAAAAAAGAAAAAATACATGGGGTAGGGTTGGGGAGGTGAGTTCTGTAATTTCTTGTTTTCAGTAAAATTGACCACAGTGGGGGCAGAGGGGTGTGTGTGTGTGCGTGTGTGTGTGTGCGTGCGCGTGTCTATGTCTGTGTTTACACCACATATCTTCGAATTTAGCCACAATATTTTAGTAAAGACATTTTAGTAAACAAAAGAATGATGGATTAAAGCCATTCCTTGGGCTACATTGTTACAATGTTATCACACAGGAGAAGAAAGCCGATCATTTTACATGTGAAAACACAAAAGAAAATAATTACACACACACACACACACACACACACACACACACACACACACACACATACCTAGTCAATGGAGTAAAACAAGATTAGAAGGGTCTGGAAGTCACAGAGGGAGCATCCAGTCTTAAATAATTAGGGGATGAACTCTTCTCTCCACCCGTGTCCCTAAATTGATGATCCGTCTACATCTGACTATGATGGATGGCTACAGCCCTGTCATTTATCTTTTATTGGGGGGCGGGGGCATCTCACTTGTGTAGCCCTGGCTGGCCTAGGAATTGCTATGTAGACCAGACTGTCTTTAAACTCACAAAGATTCCTTTGTCTTTGCCTCCCAAGTTCCAGGATTAAAGGTGTGGACCACTAAGCTTAGCTTGACCTTTTCTTTTAAAGCAAGAGAACTTGGTTGAGGACAGAGCACTGATCATGGGGTTGTAATCCTGCCTGTCCCCAGGAGTGAATCTGGAGTCCATGTGCCTGCAGGATGCCTGTGCACTCCTCTCCTTGTCCAGCACAACAAACACAACCTGGGAGGTCAGAAGGGTGGGAAAGACATGTGTAAAACAGAATCTTCCAACATTTTCTGCAACTTAATCAGCCCCATGCTGACCACACACTGCAGTGGGCTAGTTTAGAAAGGAGCTGCCAGGAAGGACTGAGCAGCTGGCTCCTCAGAAGAAGCCCCAGGGGGGAGGGGACTTCAGGGAAAGGAGGGGCTTCGAGAGGTGAGGGCTATCTAATCTTTCTAGCAACTTTGCCTCATCAGCCTAAGTGACACAGGCTCAGCAACGCTTGTCCACAACATACAACTCTAAATGCATGCTGGATAGGGGTGGAACCCCGCCCGACTTAATTCATTTTATTCTTTAGCGCCTTAAATAATTTTTATCTTCCTGAGATTGTTTTTGTCATCGGGCTCACAGGCTGGGGGTGGGGCGGAGCAGTGTCTCAAGAGTGGAGCTGAATGTCAGTCAAGGGCAAAGGGCATGGTGTGATCTTCTGAGTGGCTCTGCTTTCTCCACATTATAGCCACTCTAGCAGGAGGGCAGAAGGTGGGGCTGAGTTAAGTGTGTACATTCAGCCGTTCCCTTCTCCTGGCCAATGTACCAAAGTGGGTGTGCTTCCACCAACACTCGCTTAAAAACTAAGCACCCCAATAAATTAGGAAACAATTTTTCCCACATTATAAATGAACTAACTGTAGAGTCCTTTTAGAAAACTAATGTCCTCCCCAACAGTTAATTTGTTCACAAACCTTTATATTGCATACATATGCTTGGCAATCTCTTTTGTGTACACTAAGATACACTCAAGGCATTAAGGAAAAAGAAAGCACTTTTAGATTTTTGGCTATTTAAGAAATACAAATTTTAAAGTAATAATTGTTGTTCAAAATAGAAACCTGGTGGGTTGTAAGAGCAGCGTGTGAGTGACCTATACTAAGATTTACTACAGAAACTCTCAACACATTGTGCATAATTCTAACCCAAGTTTAGACTTCTTGGTGGGAGTAAGGGTAGAAGATCTAAAAAGAAGAGCTTATAAAGCTTCTAAATACAGACAAGGGGTTTCAACTGATCCCTGTATCCGGAAAAGTTTTCCAGACTGTTGCCAACAATCTATTCGCTGTCCATCGCAGTAGAAACATTTGGAAGGAGGTGGTCAGTTTTTGCTTTTATCTGTTTGGTTGTTTTAGATGTTGGGGTGCTGGGGACTTCATTTGAAGGCAGTTGTTGCCAAGTAAGCTTGGGAGCTATTGTTGGAGAGGTGCTGGTGCCCGGCTGTCTGTGTACTCAGGGAGGTGAGAGGAAGCAGACTTTAGCAGGAGGCAGAGCACTTTCCTTGGGGCCCCAACTGCTGTTGGGACTTCCAATAATAAGACATTAGTACTAGCAATCCCCAACTCACTGTCAGTGACCAACTGTTGTCTGTTCTTACAAATTTAAGGTGGTAGTTTCAACTTTCTAAGAAAGTCTAGGCTATATCTCAGTGGTCTAAGCCTAGCCAGTGACCAAAAGAGCCAGCCCCTGAGCAAAACATAAACGAAAAGGCGCATACCTTTAATCCCAGCATTAGGGAGGCAGACGCAGAGGCAGATGGATCACTGTGCATTCGAGGCCAGCCTGGTCTACCAAGGGAGTGTAGGACAGCCAAGACTACACAGAGGTACCCTGTCTTGAAAAACCGTGGAGGCCAACACACCAGTAAAGGCCAGGCTCTAGAACCCTTAGCGGTCCAGTGTATTCACCTATGAACTGCAGATGTCTCCATATTGACTCTGAGTAGAGAGATTCAGGAGCTTAAGCAGCTATCAGACCATACTCCTGCTGTTTCAAGCTTTCCTTCTAGGAGTTAATAGGCAAAGGTAAGAAATAGACATCAGAGACAGTTATCAGAGGTTCCAGCTGCCTCAATATGAATAAAGCCCAGCCTACATAGCCTGTGGTGATTCTCCAGACATTTTCCTAGCATATTTGTTCCTCTCTGTGTTTATTTTGAACAGTAACTCACTGCAGAAAATTATGATAAGATGCCTATTATAAGTATGTATTCTAGACATGACAAAGATCTGGAGAACACAGAACCCACCCGTTTCCCTTCAGCTTTAAGGTATGATAGGTATATCACAAACCATGCATATTTGTGATAGTCAACTCTAAGTTTTCATACACACTCACATGCTCATGAATAAGGCACAACTAAGAGAACAAGCATCTTATAGGGAGCTAACAAGTTCTTCCTACCCTTTGCCTTACCACCTCTCCATACTCCAGACAACTCTTGGCCTGGTCTTTGTCATTATTAATGTTTTTATTTTATGCAGTTTTATGTAAATGGGGTTCTTCATCTTATTCATCTGTCCTATTTCTGCTCCACATATGTATTTTGAGATTTATCCATGTTCTTGCATGTGTAAATAATTCATCTCTTTTGTTTACTGTATAGCATTTTATTGTATGTATATACCATAGCTTGCTTATCCAGTCAATGGCTGACACACATCTGAGGTATTTTCAGTTTGGGGTTGTTACAAATGGATACCCATGGCCACATGCTTGAAATGACTGGGCGATAACATACCTGTATGGTTAACGTGTTGTACACTACCAAACTTTTCAAAAATGGCTACACTGAGGCAGAAGAGATAGCTCAGCAATTATGAGCACTGGCTGAGCAGTTCCCAGCACCACAATGGTATCTTATAACCAGTCTGTATTTCTACTTCCAGAGGATCACAATACACCCTCTTGTGACCACCACAGGAACTGCACAAATGTGGTGCACATACATACATACATACATACATACATACATACATACATACATACATACA
>OU015744.1:41178191-41189820 GCA_907169655.1 Acomys percivali | reverse complement strand
ACATACATACATACATACATACATACATACATACATACATACATACAGGTAAAACACCCATGCACATAAAACGAAAATAAATCTACTATTTCTTTTATAACTATTATAAAATAGTTACACTAATAATTTATCAGCATTCAAGATGTTCCACGCTCACTTCAATCCTTGCCACATCTTTTGCATTTTGTCCGGTCTAATGAGCATGTGGTGCCACTGTGGTTCCATCTACATTTTGTTGATGTCTAAGCAATGTTTTGGATTTTTTTTCAAACATGTTTGATAACTCATCTTCACCAAAAAAAAAAAAAAAAAAAAGTTTGATTCTTTTGCACATCCTTGAGGGAATTGGGTGTTGAGACAGGGTTATTTTACTGTGTAGCCCAGGGTTGTCTTGCTTTCTCAGCTTCCAGATGCTAGGATTAGGAATGTGGTACCATGCTTGGCTGTGCATTGTTTAAATTGGATATATTGTCTTTGTATTGCTGAGCTGTAAGACTTCATTACCCAATCAAAATACAAGTTGGTTGGTTTGTTTTTTTGCCAGACATATCTTACAAATACTTCCTCCCATATATTTGCCTTTTCTTGAGTCTTTTGAAGAGCAAATGTTCTTCTTTTAATGAAGTGCTATTTATTTTCTCCATGCCTTTTGCACTGTATTTGATCAACTCCAACTAAGAAATTCATGCCAAGATAATATATTTGTGGTGTTTTCTGGAAATTGATACTTGCTTTGCTTTTGTTTTTATATTCATGTGAGTTAAGCCCAAGGTGCTTGAAGTTGTTACAGCATCATTTGTATAAAAGGTGGCGGGTTGCTCCCGCGCTGTGGCTCCTGAACGAAAATGTCTTACACAGCTCTGTGTCTGGACTTCCTATTATGTGTCCTGGATCTATTTATCTACCTTATTCCTAAGCTTCAATGTTCTGATGGTTTTTTATAACAAGTCCAGTATCCCCAAGTTTATTTGTCTTTTTCTACCTTCATTCTGGAAACTTTGGCACTTGCAAATGAACTTTTTAAACAGCTCGTCAGTTTCTATAAGAATGTCCGTGGCGTTGAAGATGAACTGGGAGGATTCACATTACAATGCTACTGAGTGCTTGGCTCACTCAATTGGGCTTAGGGAGACAGAGACGTGATAGCTCGTAGCCCACATCACAGTGTGACTGAGGTCAGTAAACTGGTTGTGCTGAAGGGGTTAGATGTAGGGTAAGAAAGACAAAGTTTTTTCACAGATTTGTGTCTGTTGCCTGCTTTGAGATTGCCATCTTACCAACAAATAAATATTTCATTTTCAGCACATCTAGCTTGAAAAGGGGCACTCCTCTCCAGTGTTCCACTATCTCCTTGATGGCTCCTGGCTGAGGACTCCTGACACTTTCCCAATGTGAATCCTAACCCTCCCCCAGTAACACTCCTGAGAACACACTACACTCAGCACATTTTCAAGTCTCCTTCATACAATAACCTAGATGCAAGCCACACAAAGTCTTAAACCAGGTGGTGTTCTCTCAGTTTATATAGTGAATGCAAACTATGTTTCTTTATTCAACTCTGAATTGGACCTAAAACTAAAGGTGCCTGTTTTCCTTAATGCAACTGTCCTTATCTGTAAGCATCTTCTACTGATAGAAAAAAAAAAAAAAAACGCTGAATTTTAAAAAAACGGCTTTGCAGGAAGATCTGAACCCTCCTAAGACTCCAGACTCAGTCAACAGTATGTTTTCTTCTGTGTAAATTCCAAATACAGCATCATTAATCCAAACAATCGCTCTTCAAATGGCAGCGATGCCACAGAAACCACAAGTGAAAGGTCAGAAAGGACTCTTCCTAAAGTTCAAACAGTTGCTACTAACTTCAAATCTTTTCTAAGTCCAGCAAGATCCTCCAAGCTCACACCCTCCTGCACAGAGAAAAACCCACTCAGGGAATATAGGAAAAAGGTTTTGCTGAAGGACAGGTTGTACAGCCCATGGCTTAAAATGCTAATGGTAGGTTCAAGGGATGCGGGACTGTTAGCCATCCTCCTGCCTCGGACTCACTCTATAGAAATGAAAGAAAATGTTGAAGGATGAGGGGAGAAACGACACCTGGTCTGTGTGTATGACACTTGATGGATTCCCTACGGCTCTCATGTGCATTGCCTCACCACAGTTAACTGCTGGCGGGGGCGGGGCTACTTCTAGGCTCATAGAGTGATAGCACAGAGCTGACTGGGCTTCAGTGTGACAGGCAATCATATGTGAGCTGATACTAATGAATCTCTTTCTAAAGCTCTGCCACGGAGCTGTTCTGAATACAAAACCAGCACTCTAAAGACCTCAAATGCAATCTACCCCGCCACCTTTACCAGTTGAAGTATCTGTGCTTCTCCCACCTCATTCTTAATCTTTCCCTGGACCTCAGCATCTAGCTCTAGGCATTCACACCAAATACTATTGGAAACTGGATTCCACGACCCCCCCACCTACCCCAGGATGTTCTCTCTAAACAGACACATCTTCATCTACCTCTACTGCAAAAGACACTTTGTGCTAAACCCCACGGAGACCTCGCCTGCTGGACCAGCTGATGCAATTACAATGAAGATGGAGCAGAGAGCCAGGGAACCTATTCCAGGCAGCTCTCCTGTGACTAGTTCATAGATACATTCTGGGACTTCACAGACAGATGCTCTCTGGCATCCCAGGAACCAGTGAGAATTAGGGAATGTCAGAGCTAGAAAGGATAGAAATTAACTCATCTAATGACTGGAGGATAAAGTGAAGAAACAAAGCTAAAATGCTCAGAATCTATGCTAATGTGAGACCTTATAGAAAAAGAAAAGGGTTTAGCAAGCTGCTTAACAGGGCAGAAGAGAAGGCACAGGTAGGACCCAATAGTTTCTCTGAGTCCCTCATGAAGGATTAATGAAAGCAGAAAGTCATGGGGGAAAAGGAGATGTACTCAGATTTTCACTTATAAGCGACAGGAAATCCACAAACAACTTGCTCAAAGATGCTGGGTAATGAATGACCTGCTTGTAAGCAGCATCAGGCTTACAAGTGATGGCCTTCATTTCCAAGTTAAACTATGTGTCCAAATGCTGCAGCATTTGTAAGTAACTAAGGACTTAATGAGGGGTCTGTGGTTATTAAAGTGCCACTTGAGAAGAATAGATGTTACAATTTAAATAATTTCCATATGCCTTTTCATCAGCTTTAAATTAAAGCTAACTCAACAGTGTCTTAAAACAGTAAGGGACAATACGCCCCAAGGGTTATAAATGTTTGTAACTGGAATAGGAAATTATAAATTTTATTTTTCCTAATTCTAATTTTGCAGTTTTTTTTTTTTTGGTGGTTAAGTATTTTGGTTACTCAAAGGAGAAAGTCTAATTTAAAAGAAGCCTTCTCACATAAAAGGTAGAGAAGCAATTGAGAGAGACTGCTAGGTCTGCTTTGCTCTCTGGCCTTCACAGATGCACACATGAATGCAGGTATACCCACACACAGGAACACGTACACACAGCAGAGCAATCCAGTGATAACTTTCAAAAGAAAGGTCCTGTCCTCAGATAGACATCTATCTGCTAGTAGCCAGCTGAATGATTCCAACTTGGTTATTTTAATTGTCTTAATGACAGAATTTACATAGTAAAACTGTGTCACTAGATGTGTATTGCAAAAATAAGTAAGAATGTGCAATTTTTATTTGCAAAAGAAGAGGAATGCAAATGTATTAATAATCAAACGTGTTAGAAAAATTACCAGGAGCAGCAATATCCAGTCTTCATTCTCTTTTTCCTTTTTTTATTCCAAGTTATATGACAACTTATTTGTTTGTTCATTAACTTGTTTTTTTGAGATAAGGTTTCTCTGTGTAGCCTTGGCTGTCCTGGACTTGCTTTTGTAGACCAGGCTAGCCTCAAACTCACACAGATCTGCCTGCCTTAGGTTCCCGAGGGCTGGGATTAAAGGTGTGCACTACTATGCCTGGCTCAACAGTTTATTTCTAAAAGGGCCTAATAAAGTAATTTTGATTTTCCATTTGAGCCTTACCAAACACTGAGTTAGCTTTAAAAAAAAAAGCCCTGTAATATTTCTCTGGACACAATTTCAGCCTTCCGTAATGGCCTTCAACTATTTCTTAACCTCTACAACAATCACCACCAGTGAAGCCTCAGTCACCTCCCTTACAGATAAATTCCACAACACCCCAGCCACCAACCAAGCACTTATTATAAGAAACACGAAAACACCATAGAAAGTAAAACAGGAGACCTAGACAAACAATGCCATACACCAGTAGTCCTCAACCTTTCTAATCTGCGACCCTTTAAAACCTCATATCCTGGTGACTGTCAACCATAAAATTATTTTGTTGCTACTTTATAACTATAATTTTGCTACTGTTATGAACCATAACATAAACATCTGATATGCAGGATAACTGATATGTGACCCCAAAGGGGTCTGGACCTACAAGCTGAGAACCACTGCCATACAGTGTGTAGTGTGCAAGACTTGGGGTAATCCAGATATCCACTTTCCAAGCACATCATTTCTGAAATAGCCCCTCCCTTACGGTGATGCAAGCTAAAGACACAGTTTACAGATATGACTTCAACTCCTGTCCTACATCTATAGGACTTACTGATGCAAGTAGCCTCTATACTCTAAATCAGTCCGGTATTACAGGATAACTTCTCTTCTATTGCTCTGCATCCTTAAACAAAAGCCAGATCACACACAGCAGACAAACGGCTAAATGCATGCCTTGAAGAAACGCCATTGAGATGGTCTGTAAAATTTACACGGCCAGGCTCCAAATTTCTTATGATTTCTGTATAACTAGAATGATGCTAAAGTTGGAGGTGGGTAGCGAACATATTCTGTTCTCAACATAAAAGCCAAGTATAAGGTATTCTTATCTCACCCCGAGACCCCTTGTGTTTTGCTCTGACAGCACACACACTACCCTAGGAGTGACATACAGAAGGACGGCATGCGCTCTGCACACGCTGGAGATTAAAATTTGTGAAGTGCTCTGTACTGTTTGAAAATGTCAAAGAGTAAAAACTAAATTAAAAAAAATTACTTAAAAAGGAAGATCTATTGTTTTTGGTTCCTTGCCATCTGTCATATGAGAGAGAGAGAGAGAGAGAGAGAGAGAGAGAGAGAGAGAGAGAGAGACTGACTGACTGTGTGGAGTTGGCTCGTTCACTATTAAAACTATATTTCCCTCCTGGTTCAATGCATTCTTCTGATTAAAGGCTGGTCTGGTCTAACCAATACTGGGTATTAGCACAATAGAACAGGGGCCAGGTTCTATTTATGAACAATGAAACCACTGACTCCATCCAGGAAGGCCAGACCTAGGTAAATCCAACAGATAATTAAGCTTTCTACTAGAGCATTTGGTCAGTGAGCAATTCATTTCCAGACTTCAGATGCTAGGTTCACAGAGAAAACATTAAAACATGTCTGAGTGGGTGTGGAGACGCAGCCTAAGTCTGACTTTGTAGACCTGAAAAGTGTACTCTAGACAATGGCGGAAAAGAAGACAACTGAATTCCTCCAAAATGAAAACCGTAATGGCCCTGCTTTTGGGGACCACTCTAGTGACAAATATGCATCTTTACAGATCTTTCCAACTTGTGGTGCCTAAAGTAGGAATGATCCATGGACAGAAGGGATCCAGCTCCAGATCCATGGCAGACCTACAAATGGCTACTAAGAGGCCAGCAGAAACACTCACCAAAGAGCACCCATCCCTCTTCATTTCCTCCGGGGGCCTCACTGCCCTGCCCAGCCCCTTTAGTGAGCTACAGTTATTAGGAGTCCCCTTAGTCTTCACAGACCTTGGACTATGAAAAGATCTCTCTGCTGTTTTCCTATCAAGACTGTGGTGTGTGAGCTGGCACTTATAGACAAAGGCAATTGCCAGCCTGGCAACCTGACATCCATTCCTAAAACTCACATCAAAGAAAAGGAGAGAACCATGTCCACAAAGCTGTCCTCCACCCTCCACACTACGCACCGTGGCATGCATGCATATGCAAACACACACACACACACACACACACACACACACACACACGAGCACATACATGCATGCACGCACACACATATGCACACACACGCATGCACACACCACAATACAAATAATTAAAACAATAAAAATAGCTCCTATTCTTTAAAACTAGAGTACACCACTCTCTTAGCCAAATAAAGACAATTTCACAGTGATGATAGCAACACTGTAAATATTTTTAAAATTGCCAATTTGTAATGGTACTAAAAAAGATTTTAAAGCAGAAGGCAGCCGAAGTCTCATACAGATGGATGCCAATAAATTTTAAGAAATGATAGAAAAGAAAACTGCCAGTTTGACAAGTGCCATAACAATTGATTCAGTCAGGAATCAGGAACAGAGGAGGCTGGGGATGTGGCTCAGTGGTTAAGCATACTGGCTGTTCTTAGAGAGGACCAGGATTCTATTTCCAGTACCCACATGGCAGCTCACAAATGCTACCAGGCAGGCAAATGGTATACAAACGTATGCGTAGGCAAAATACCCATACACAAAATAAGATGGATTAAAAATATTTTTAAAAGCCGGGCATGGTGGCGCACATCTTTAATCCCAGCACTTAGGAGGCAAAGACAAGCGAATCGTTGTGAGTTCGAGGCCAGCCTGGTCTACAAAGTGAGTCTAGGATAGCCAAGGCTACACAGAGAAACCGTGTATCAAAAAAAAAAAAAAACGAACAAACAAACAAAAAGTTTTAAAAGAATCACTGACAGAGACTAAAATTACTGAACAAAGGTTGTTAGGAATTAGGTAGGAATGCCTACAGTAGGGATAACTGGTGGGTACCACGTTAACTTGGTGATCCAAGCAGCACCGGCAATTATGACACAGAAGGAAACCATGTACCTACTGATCTGATGGACGGAGAGACATATCACACCCCTCTAATCCCTACAAAAATATTTCTTCTGAAAACACTCAGGTTGCCAAGTTAAAAGATATCTTCCGAATACATAGCAAGGATTCTTTAAAATATTCAGAAGAATAGTAAGTATAGAAATAAAACCAATGTGGTAGGTTGTTAGGATCCATGAAATGAATAAAGCTGTTCATTATCCTGTGTCTGTCTGAACTTTGTCTAAAGGTTTGATATTTAAGGAGGGGAGGAGACTAACATACACAGCTAAGGCTTTTAGTGGAGAATATAAATTAAATTATCCAAAAGGATATAGAAAATTGCTGGTAACCACCAAAAATACTGAGAGTAGTATAAAATAATGTACTATTCTTGTAACCTCTACAGAAAAGAGGCAACCTAAAGCCCATGCATTTGGTTAAATACTTGCTGAGAATACTGGATACAGCATTTTCCAGCTGTCAAAACCAGAGCTAGCTTAGCAGGTAAAGGGGATTGCTGCCAACCCTTGACAACCTGCGTTCAATCCCCAAGCAACTTATACATGAACTATCTAATCTTTATTAAATTCTTGATGGATTTTAAAGCTTGCTTTCATCATTTAAAAATATCTCCATTAAAAAAAATAGACTTACTGACTCTCTTTAGAGAGCTAATATATATATATAATCAATGCCCATGAATACATCTCTCAGGTGGTACAATTTGAGGTGACACAGTGGGAGGGAGGGCTCATATTTCACGTCAAGCATTAACTAGGGATACTGTGGCATTTTCAGAAATAAGTCCAGGTGACATCATCAAAATTACTAAGAGGCTCCAGTCAAATTCTGCATGCTGCCAATCTCACCGGTCTTCTAGCAGAGTAAGCTGAAGAGCCTTCCAAAAAGTAGAAGCCTGCTGTTTCTTTATAAACTGGATATTCCTAACACATTCACTTAAAGTTAAGGACACCTGTGAGGATGCTCTCGGGACCACGTGACACGGGGCCTGGCTATTTTTCCCCCATCAGTTGTGGCCCCTCCTTCATGTCTGTTTTGTTCCTGGCTTCTCATTACTCTCTGACCCCTAGATACCATCTTTCAACTGGAATTTCCTCTATACAAGAATGCTGACAAAATTCCTTAGCTGCTCTGAAAGTTACAAGTAATATCTCTATGATAGTTACAATTACCAAGTCGCCAATGTCTGTGAGATAAAATAGGTACTGAGCTTTGAGTCAGGAAAGAATGCCGTACTTTTGTTGAAGCTCTATGAGAGTTTGTTTCAAGCCTGTTTCACTCACATCTACTTTTATTATCACCAATGACTCATTAACTGACCCTAAGTTCTACAAGACCTATGCAATTTAGACTTTAAACAACCCCTTGGTTTCATATGCATTGCTGTGTGAAGTCCTAAACTACACAATGCAATTCCCTCACTGGCATACCACAACTTCAAGCACAAAACGTTCACATGATTTACTAGCTTTCACCTTAAGGGACGTCTAACAAGCAAAACTAAAACTCATTGCTTCCAGCATTGAACTTTCTAAACTCCAGAGCAGGGTAGGGGACAAGAATGAACGATACATGGCAGAGGAAGTGGCTTAGAAGTTAAGAGCAAGTGCTGCTGAGGACCTACATCAGACAGCGCACAACTGCCTCTATTAGCTCCAGGGGATCCAATATCTTTGTCCTCTGAGGCACCTGCACTCACATGAAAATATCTATACATAGGCGCACAGTTATTACAAATAATTACTTTTAAAAATGAAAGATAAGTTGATATGCTGGAAGTGGGGGATGGGGGATCTTAAAATCTTTTTCAGACTAGAATTAATAGGGCCCACTTAACTTTACATGACTGCATTCTGGCCTCCAATGCTGGAATCATGGGGCTCACGCAATGGACTTCCAGGATCTAGGTTCCGAATGAGATGGCCAGATACCAGCACACAGCAACAAAGGCTGGACTCAACCTGCCCACACCCCTGACCAAGACTGTCTGCTTCCAGTATCTCCAAATGCTTCCTGTGGAGCACTCCATTTCCAGAAAGCTCCAATACGACAGACTAGAGAATCTGTCAGCGTAGTCAGCAGGTACATGCGTTCCACTCAAATCCAGACTACCACACGATTATATACACATACATACAATGTAGCAACACTCACAAATCCTTTAGCCTTAATGGAAGATACTTTGAAATTTTACTAAAGCAAAGAAGGACTTATTTGTAAGCTAAGATATTACAAATTAAGTATAAGTAACATTTATATAAGGGAAACCATTCAATACAGATCTTCAGAAGAAAAAAGCTCTAAGCCCTATGATAAATGCTTGAAAGGGGCTTGGAGCCAGATGGTCTGGGCTCCAAGCCAGGATCTACCACTCCCTATGTGACCTTAACTTCTCAGTTATAAAACAGATATTATTAAAAAGTATCCAGCAAGGAGCAGAACCAGAAGTTGGGGTAACTGGAGCTTACAATATGAGGATCTATTTGCAAGCTTAAACTGTGTGTAGCTACACTTTGGGTCTTTCAGAACGTTGGAAGTGGCCACAGAAGAGGAGGAGAATCTTCGGGCAAAGCTTTGGCCTCAATGTTGTAAATCCGTCTCCATGTCCACCATAGAAGCTTAGAAAGGGGATTACATGAGATGAAGCACGTAGAACCTATGGCATCAGGCACACAGTAGGCATGCTATAAACTTATTGCTAACATGAGTGAGCAGCATTATGCTAGGGTAAACATCTGCTGTAGGCTGTAGGAAGAGCATGATGAGGATTTGAGAACCACTCATGGACAGACCAACGCCTTACACAAGCTACATCCCTGTGCTCAGTGCCTAAATCCGCCATCAACATCCTGCTCAAAAGAAGGGCTGAAAGGGGATGGGAAGAGACATAAAGATAAGGCCAGGAATAGCACAGAGGAGATCTACAGTCTTGTTTGCTGAACCCACTACTCCAAAGCCAGGGCCTAAGCCTAAAAATATCCCTGCAGAGAAGGGGAGAAAATGCCTAAAGAGAAGAGGGGAGAGCTGCGGCAAGCAACCGGTACAGATAAACCTGCAGAACCTGGAGATGCCCAGGGGAGTGTGCGCATGTTCAGCGACTGTGCTTCTTGTGCCTACACACCCTGAAATACTGTTTCTCAAGCTGGGAGGTGGTGGCACACACCTTTTATCCCATCACACAGGCAGATCTCTCGAGTTTGAGGCTAGCTTGGTCTACAGATCAAGTTCTGCAACAGCCAGGGCTTCGCAGAGAAACCCTGTCTTGAAAAAACAAAATAACTAAAAGAAAAATAAAATAAAATCAAGCGTTACAAAATGCAGAATTCTGTTCATCTTTTAAACGTATTTTTTTTTAGACAAGGAACTCTTCATGGGAGGTGGGTGCGGAGCCTGTGCCACTAACAAAATGTCTTCTAAACTTGATTAATGTATGGAAAATGCCCTTCCCTGAAGGCTTGAGACTTCCTCTTGGCTCCCAGGCTGAGGTGCTCCCTGGTATTCACATTGGTAGTTGCCTTGGCACAAGCGCCTATGGTGCAGGGGAAACTCAGACTCATTCTAGGTCTTCCTCTTCCTCCATCATCAATGCTGACTTAACTCCCTTGAAACTAGAGACCCACTGAGACACGCCCTTCCAACATTAATTTTGCTAGTATGTTAGGCAGTCTGAACTTTGCAGTGATGTCACCTAGATGGCATTCCTCAGCAGAGCAACGGTTCTTGTTCAAAACTATGATCTTCAGACTGATAGTTCTGCCAGTATCGTTTCATTTCTGAAAGCCAGCATCAAGTCACGTGGTGGTGCCGCACGCCTTTAATCCCAGCGCTCGGGAGGCAGAGGCAGGCAGACCTCTGAGTTCAGTGCCAGCCTGGTCTACAGAGCAAGTTCCAGGACAGCCAGGGCTGCAGAGAAACCCTGCCTCAAAAAATGAAAAAAGGGGGTAAGGAGGTCTAGTTTGTAAAAAAAAAAAAAAAAAAAAAAAAAAGGCTGTCAAACAGCACGCTGCATGTGAAACATCAGTCCTTACTCTAAATATTGACAGGATTTATAGTGGCTTTCTGCTTTTTAGCAGACCATTCAAGAAAGGGACTTGAAAGTGTCTAAAGTGTTAATGATCGGTCTACCTGTGGCCAGCCTGAAACACTGACTGTATGAACCGTATCTGTAATGTTGCTAGGTTTGGCTTGAAGTGGTACACACCCATCTACTTTATTGAGAACAGCAGAACAGAGGAAACAGGCTTCTCTGAAACAAACTATCTAGGGACCTGGTAAGTTGTATTGTTAGTACATGTAATGCTGTATGAGCTGGGAATGAGGAAGACACAGCACAGGGGGAAACCGCTACTGAGAGGGGTTGGTATTCTCCTCTAATCATTTTAAATAACTAGACTTACACCAAAAATGCTTCAGAGTGTAGGTGTCAGGCTGGGGTGTAGTGCACAGTGTAAAGAGAAGAATGAAACAATCAGTCTACCCGCTTCCGTCACAACAGTGAAAGCAATGGCATCTCCATAATTTGCCAGATTCTCTGAAACACCATTTGATGGTCTACGTCATTCTAAGATCTAACCTCAGAACTGATAAGAGTAATAAAATGACCATTGCTCTGTGGTACATCATTTGATAAGATGCTAGCCAGCATGTGTGTGTGTGTGTGTGTGTGTGTGTGTGTGTGTGTGTGTGTGTGTG
>OU015744.1:41143252-41178181 GCA_907169655.1 Acomys percivali | reverse complement strand
GTGTGTGTGTGTGTGTGTGTGTGTGTGTGTGTGTGTGTGTGTGTGTGCTTTCCTTTTCCTCTTTTAGACTCCCTGTCTCCTTAACCCCCAGTCCAGACAGATGTCAACAGCATCTCTTGGATAGAAAGGCACATTCATTACTGAATTAGCATTTCCTTGAAATTTTGTTTCAAATCCATCCCACATCACCTATGTTGTAGGTGGCTGCTCCAAAACCCTAGATTACAAATACTATCCAGTTCTAACCACCACAAAGTCATTCCTTTCAAAGATGGCCTGGGAGGGTGCTGCTCATCAGAACTCATTCTGCCCACCTAACCACCCTCTGTTGTCAAGCAGAAAACAGTTCATGGATGGGGAGAAAATGGGGTTGGAAGCCATAAGTGTATGTGCCAGATATTGAGTTCTCAGGCCAGGGATGGAGCTCAGTGTTGATTGTGTAGTTACCTACCATGCATGAGGCCTAGGTATGACCCTTACAGAAAGAGGGGGAGGGGTGGGAACAATGGCACAGAGTTATACTTAAATATCAATCTGGCCAGCCGCCAAAAAAAAAAACCTGGACGCTACATATTTGTTGGCTTGCAGAATGTAGTGGTACTTGCCTATTTTCAGAAATCCTGTAACAGTTCAAAGGTAAGTTGTAGGAACTAGAGAGATAGCTTAACGGATAAAGTGCTTGCCATGCCAAGTATGGTGGTGTACATTTGGAGTTCTAGCACCGGGAGGCAGAGACAGATCCATGGGGCTCGGTGGCCACCTAGGCTAGCGTAGTCAACAGGCTCCATGCAAATGGAAGATGTACACGTGCACGTACACGAGATCACACACATGCACATGCACACTCAGAGATGCCTAAATGGTTAGTCATTCCTTTAAAGACACAAGACAACTAATTTGTACTATACAATATATTGCCCCAATGTAAAAAAAAAAACAATCCAGAAGAAAACAAAACAACAACAACAAAAACTACATCTAAACAAAGCTTCTATTTTGACCATGGTAGATTTGAACATTCAGCTTTGGAATAAATCCTCCACATGGACTTGCATTGCTCTAAGTCTGAGATATCATAAGAATACACTGGAATAAAATCAAATGCTAGCATCCCACAAGAGCAGCATCCCTAAGAACAGCAGTGTAGTAGCAGCGCACAATTCATCTTTCCTATGCCTCTCTTTCCTGAAATGCACCTGGACACAGCAAGTCTGCATCAGATCAGAATTGAAGAACACTGCAGGGCCATAATATATGTCGGGGTACTAAGGCAGGTCCCCTAAATAGGCTTTTGACACAGCCAAGATCCCCCAAGTTTTCAACTTCCAACAGAAGAGGAAAAAAGAAGGCCATGCTGAGCACAGATATTAAATATAGAAAACAACCAGAGCTAAACGGGATTCCTTCCTCTTTCCCGTTTCCTCAAGGAAACGCTATGCCCCACCCAGCCTTGTTCATAACAGGGTACTGGTATGTGGATCCTGGATACGTAGACACAAGCCACTAAATGGAGCTTCAGGTCTGCACCGAATGGTGAACTGAAGATTACAGATTGAGGATACATGGAAAAAAAAAAAAAAAGACATAAATGCCTTTGTGATGGGAGGCAGGACCAACCAAGGTTGGTGCAATTATTCTGCCCTGTTGGCCTGGATGCCAGAGTCCAGGGGAGTAACCAGCCTCCTGGGAACTGCCAAAAATGACAGTCCTAAAAAGTACTGTGCCTTACGTCCCACTCCTAGCTCTGCTCCATTTTTTTTTTTTTTCTGGGATGTTCAGAAGTAGATGTTGCTGCTGCTCCCACAGGAAAAGGCACCATATGAACTTTAAATTATTCAAAACAAAAACGGTCTCCACTGAAAAGGGAAACCAATTCAGAGAACAACACGCGCTCTCCTCACTCTTCCCACTCCAAATTCCAGGGTTCTTTAAAAGGTACAATTTCAGCACACAAAGCAATAAATCAAAGAAGTGTCCTTCTTTAAATGAAATACCTGCCTCCCTGTTACTTAGATACCTACATGCGCTTTAAACACATGTAGGCATCAACTTACTTTCCCGAAGGGGAATGAAATCTGATTTGGTCATGCAAATGGCTTAGTTACTTCATCTGAAATAGTAGGAATGTTTTAAAAGGTGTATTAAAAATCTATACTTAAATGGAACTTAGCTCTTGAGAACTTAAAATAGTCAATAGTACTTATACGTGCTAAGAGAGGAAGGGTAAATAAAACGGCGAATGTGGGTTTCACACACTGTGGCATCTGACAGCACAGTGCACACTGGTGTCTCGCTCCCTGTTCACCCTTTGCATGATGGGAATCATGGGGAAATCCAGAGCCTGCAGAAGCCATCTTCTCTTCAGACTGGGCCTGACTGCTCCTCCAGAGACCACTGTGGTAAAAAAAAAGACTTTCACCACTTGCATTCTTCCAGTGAGCCAAGTTATTCGGAGGGGGTCAACCTTTCACTTCAAAATTACAGCTGCTGCTGAGGCTCCAGTGTTATTAAAGCAGAAAGCACTGGGGTCTCAATGCTCATCTGTCCAGCTTAACTCTAGTTAGAGGATGGCCAGTGTCTGTCAGAGTTTCAGGAACACCAGAAGATGGGGTAGCACTGGTGGCTTCCCAAAACCATTAACCATTTCCTTGTTTTCTTAACCTGGCAGGATGGATTTCCTAGTATTCAGTGGGTCCTCAGATGCTCAAAACAGTCTAAATTCCTCACAAAGTCAAAAGGCTGTCCCCCAACCAAAGTGCAAAAGCTGCTCCAAGACCCCGTTTCCCTGCCACTTTGACTAGTACAATAGAGCCACACTCCTGAGTAGGTAGGAAAAAAAAAAAAAAACAGTTCACTATGCTGTTCTGGAGATGACATGATACTGCTGTATCTACTACACAAACCAGGGAATGCACGATTATCTGGAGCACAAATTTCAGTAGGACCTAGGAATATTGGAAGCAGACAGACTGTCAAGGCCCAAGCTCCAGATTTCCACTCTTAAATCTCAGGGGTTACACTTATTGGCCAGTGGACTATGGGCATGCTACTTAATTTTTTCAGTTTCTCTGTTTCTTTATCTGAAAAATGGAGGTAATTATGTCTCAGGTTGAAGAGGTAGCTGAGGTTTCATCAGGTTCTGGAATTATATAGCGTCTGCGATGATGCTTAGCATAGAGTACAAAGCTACAAGTGTTTGTTTTCACCACTCATGCCACTAACCACAAACAGAGCAATTTCCAATGAGGTTCTCTGAGAATGAGCAATAAAACATGAAGCTAAATGTCTTAGTCAGAGTTCTATTGCTGTGAAGAGGCAGGATGACCACAGCTACCCTTCAAAAGGAAAGCATTTAATTGGGGCTTGAGGTTTAGTCCATTGTCATCATGGCAGGGAACATGGCGGCACGCAGGCAGATGAGGTGCTGGGAAGCAGATGAGAGTTCTACATCCAGATCTGCAGGTTGTAGGCATAAGGTCATTGTGTGGTTTAAATTCTGATTTCCAGTGTTAATGTTGTGTGTACACTCTGCTCCCCAATTGTCCCCCTGTTATGTCAATAAAGCAGCTTATGGCCAATCAATGAGCAGGCGAGAGAATAGGGCTGGACTTCCTGCCAGCCAGGGGAGGAGGAGTTAGGAGATTTCAGCCATGGGAGAGGTCCAAGGAAGATCAGGAGGAAGGAGCTAGAGCCGCGGAAAGCTACAAAGTCCAAGTATCACTGGGATGTTGCTGGGAGTAAGTCAAAATAGCATAGAAGGTTAAGAACAGACTTGAAACTCAGAGTTTCAATTATTTGTGTGATAGCTGGGTTAAGAAATAAGCTAAGAGAAACAAACAGTTTTATAAAATAAACTTCAACAGCAGGTAGCAGGAAGAAAGACTGACACTGGGCCTGGTGTGGGCTTTTGAAACCCCAAAGTCCACCGCAATGACATACTTCTACCAAACAACGCCACATCTACTCCAACAAAGCTAAACGTCCTATTCCTATCCCCTATGACTAAGTATTAAAATATATGAGACTATGGGGGCCATCCTTATTCAGTCCACCATGCTGAACTACAAACTGAGAGGTGACCAGATGAAAACTCAAGTTAGCACTCAAGAGAAGGAAATAGAGCCCCCGCCCCCAAGCTGATCCTATGTTTGCCAGGGGACAGGGTGGCAATGCTGTAGGGGTGTGTCAGGACCATGTTCCTGTAAGTCAATGCTCACAGAATGCTCCCCTGCAGTTTCTGGTTCAGCCTTCTTCAGGCAAATCCACAACACAGTTTAAAAAGCAAGAAGAAATTAGACTCTGTCTGTTGTTTGCACTCTAACAAATGGAACCAAAATTGGCAAGGAGAAATAGAAAATGGGCCCCAGCTATACTAAATTCCCTTCAGAGTATTCATTAAATACTTGCTAATTGATTAACCTCTCCATTCAAAGATACCTTCCAACACTATAGACGTTCAGGGAATAGATCATTGGGTATGCAATTATGTGGATTGAAGTTAAATATTTAATTGGGGGATAAATATACTACTGACATCACTAAGGTTCAGTACGTTTTATTTCTAATTTTTAAACATTTAAAAAATTTAGTCTGTGTGAATGTGCATCTCTGTGTATATATGTGCATGTGTATACCTGCATATGAATGTACCACAGGACACCAAGATGGCAGCCAAGGGACAACTTGGAGACTTGGGACTTGTTTCTTTCCTTCTACCACATGGATCCCCAGGATTGAACTTGAGTCATCATCCTTGGTACAAGCACCTTTCCCTACAGATCCATCTCACTAGTCCTAGTTCTACTTTTAGTCAGTATAAATGTTTATTTTACTTTACTTTTTTTTTTTTTTTTTTTTTTTTTTTTTTGCCAAGGAAAAGAGTTGAAACCGCGTCTCCCATGTAGCTGACATTAATTTCAGGCTCCATGTGTGGCCGTGGATGACCCTGAACCCCTGCAGGCTACATGCAGCTTCCCCACTGACTAGCCTCAGGTCCATTAAACCTCCACAATGATTAAAACCCTCCAAGGTTCTCACAGAACCAACACAGTCATAAGGTTTGCTGCGCATTTGCCAAGGCATACCTTTTTCTAAAGCAGGAACAGTGACAATCAAGGTCATCTCATGCCCAAAATGTGAGAATTAATTTTCACCAATAGCAGAACATAACTTCACAAGTGAGTACACAGAGGGAAAAGCAGAAGTGGCGATGATGCAGAGGCGGGCAGAGGGAGGTCATCAGATGTTCCTTCCTGCTCTCAGGTTTGTTTGTTTGCGGGTTTTTTTTAGAGCAGCATCAAGAAGGCCGTGCTAGGACCAGTGGAATGGTTCCATGAGTAAAAGCAATTGCTCCGGAACCCTGATGACCTGAATTTCATACATGGATTCCCTGAGGAGGAGAGAACCCACTCCAAAAAGTTGGCTGTGTCTGACTTCCGCGCAGACACTGCGGCATGCATGCTAGCACACACATAGCCCTTCATAGACACACTAACAAATAAAACTGAGATTTGTATAAGGAACACAGCTTTTTTATGGCACTCATGAGGCCAGCACACTCAGCCTCGCAAACTCAGAAAACAGGTGCTGCATAATTTAGGAAGCTGGTCACAGGCACCGGGTAGTGAAGAAGACTAGGGTTAGTAAAGTACTGACTTAGGTTTTAATGCCTCTGGCTGTCTATAGACAGAGGCATTGCCAAATCACACTGAAGTGTTCTCAAAAGTTTCCTTTTTGTTTGTTTGTTTTTTAATGACAGCGATGTTTGTGGAAAATTCAATTCTTCTGCTTTGTAAACAAAGCAATTCCATCATTGAAAAATAAAACATTAAATGGAGAAAAGCCACATACAAAAGTATTAGCATTTTGCATATTTCACTCCAGTTGTTGATTCCTATTTCCTATTCAACAATTAAACATATACCATGACACAGCATGTTCTTCCTCCGAAAGCTATTAAGAAAACTGCTACCAAAAAAAAAAAAAAAAAAAAAAACCAAAAACCTCCAAGACCTTACAACCAGTTTTGCTGCCAGATGTCATGGTGTGTTACACCTTTAATCCCAGAACTCTGGAGGCAGAGGCAGACAAATCTCTGAGGCCAGCCTGGTCTACATAGTGAATTCCAGCACAGTCATAGCTACACAGCAAGTCCCTGTCTTGAACCTACCCCTATCCCTGCCCCCCCAAAAAAGTAATAATAAGACAAAACAAAATCAAACAAACAAAAAAGAATATTGCTCATGAAATTACCTCAACTTCAAGATTTTGCCATTGTTTGTTTAAAACTGTAAAAAGCAATGCTCTTAATGCTGAGTTCTAAGAAGAGCCAAAGAGCCAGCCTGGGTGTTGTGTTCACAGTGTGGAAGCTGAGAGCAGGCATCCTCATCTTAGCATGCATGATGCCTATGTCCAAGGCTCAGGATGATGGGCTGTGGAGAGGAAGACCAATGGCTGCCACACAACAGCCTTCTACTTCTAAATATTTTGTGAAACATCTGTTTAGAACTTAAAACCCTCCTGAGGTCAGGATGATGGAGGGGTCCAGTTTCCTCTGCACCACCCAGGCAATTTAAACCGGATGTTTCAGAGAGGAGGTAATGGTGCTAATTCGGAGAGGTGTAAATGACTATATTAGCTACCTGTTCATTTTTCATCTTGTCCCTTAACATCTGTTTTGTTTCTGTCTTGTGGGATATACAACATTAGTAGAGTGTGTAGATATTTATAAATCAGAGATAGCAAGCTGAGAAAGGACTTTTTTTTTTTTAAATCTTTTCAAACAGTCTTGCTATATTGTATCCCTGGCTGCCTTCCAGCTCCAAGCCTCCAAAGGCTGGGATTATAAGCATACTCCTATGTCAGGGTCTTTTAATTCTTTTAAAACAAAGAAGTTCATAGACTATGACCGTAAGCAGTAACTCCAGCATTATTTATTTCAATGTTAATAACAATAGGTTTTCATAAAAGTGTGTTCCATAGCCCTGGGAATAAATCTGTTATGGGAAAGCTATTAGATTACGAATTATTTCAGAGGTCTGCTGGATAGCGGGAGCTCTGGGAACCCCAGCTAGGAGTTCCAAGAGGAAACCTCAGAGTTCCCGACTTCACCCCCTTGCGTGGAGAGTGCAATGGCTCTTCTTTTCTTGATATGTGCCCTCAGCTCAAGATCGCTGACATACAGATCTGCTGCTCATGTGTGTTTGTGGATCCGTGCAACCATGACCTCAGGGCACAGGGATGTGGATTCAGACACACCTAAAAATGGAGCCCTGGTTATAAAGCTCAGATGGGTCTTACAGTCTGGCGCATGAAAATACAACTCAGTTGTGGCAAACACCTCAGGAAAATGGCTGATGGGGATGGAGTTAAATCTTAGGTGCTTAGTCACCTTGGCACATGGATTCCCTTGTCATGCTCATGTTTCCCATAGGGAACTGACACGTCCTCTCTGGGCAGGCTCCATGAAGACAGCATCAGTGATGACAGAGTCCATCCAGCCCAGGTCCTGTCAGCTCTGATCATCAGCCGGTGTGTGATTTCTGATACGGTTGTGGATAGCTGGCTCTCAGGTTGTGAGACTCCAGACACAAATCTCATCTGGCCATTCACACGTCAGCCCTCCAATGGCCCCTTCCTGCCTACTTTTGAAGTCTTAAGTTCACACTTCTATCAAACTCTGAGAGGAACCTTTCACAGGCTCCTGTGTTCCTTCTGGGCAAGGCTTACCAAAGTATATTCTTTCTGGGAACAATTTTGCTCTTTCTGTCTGATGATTAAAGGTTCCTGACTCAAAAAGACCCTCACAGTGCCCCTCCTCGCCAGGACAGTGAGTGTCTTGGCACTGAGAACTTAACATGACTAACACGTGGCCAGAGAACAAGGTGGCCTGAGTCCTATACCTAATCCTCACACGCTTGAGCCTCGAGAAGGTCACTCCTTGACTTACACAGGCTGACCTCCTTGTTTCTTTTGGAAACTTCTTTGAAACATCTTTCTAAACTTTACACTGACAAGATTCAGACTAGACTGGACTGAGTATCCTGTGACAGTGTGTGATTTCTCTATAAGGCTATATAAGGACTGAACCAGTCCAGACCACTCAAGTCAACAGGAGCTATATGTCACAACAGGCATCGTTTCTGCTCGCTAACTCTATACAGTTTAGTCACACCGGACTACATACTTTCTCTACTACGGCTTTTTAAAGATCAATGGAACTATGTGCAGTGAGGATGGTTTTAATGGAGACTGCGCAGATACCACATTCCCTTTCTTTCAGAGACTAATGATGAGGATTTCTAGGCTTCCAGCCTGCACCTGGCAGACAGAGATCCAGACACTTCAATTCACCAAGTTTGCATTAAGTCTTGGAGCAAAGCATGTAAAAGCATTAGAATTGGCCAGAATACATGCCCAGGACCAAAGCCTCCTGGCCAGAGGGCTGAGAACTGGAACGCACACCAGATTCTGTTTCACAAATGTGATAACAACTTTTCTTCTACAGGACTGAGAAATTCCAGGTGCAGAGTAAAGACTTCCGAGTAACAGAAATGTGGATTTTACACAAGCTGTCCTCCTTAAGTTGTCTGTAGTAATACTCACAGAATGCAAACCCAAGAACCTGCTGGTCTCTGAAAAAATCCAGCAGCAGAATTGACCTCACAGTAATCATTTCCTCTTTCTAAGAGCCAACAAGGAAAGGGAGAGAGAGAGAGAGAGAGAGAGAGAGAGAGAGAGAGAGAGAGAGAGAGAGAGAGAGAGAGAGAGAACAGAAAGGAAGGAAGGAAGGAAGGAAGAAGGAACGAAGGAAGAAAAGCAGACTAGCTCTAACTCACAGAATTGGGCCTAGAGGGGAGTACATTTGACTCAGGGCACTGGATAGGTGGCAGGACACACCTTTCTACCCTACAGCACTACTCCCTTGGAACGCGACTCAGCTTCTTACACAGCACCAACCATCCACCATGTTCTTGGGTGCGTTCTATTTTGTTCATCAATGTGCTGTTCAGAAATTATTTAGAAATAGCTTTAGTTACATAGTAAGAACAGGATTTGGGGAATACAGAATATTGATCTAACTATAGAGAAACTCACTCAAGTAACTTGTATTTCTTTTGAGTGTGAAAACACTGGCCTAGGACTAATTGTGACAGGTTGGCCATATAGCAACCACTTCCCCTTTCCAGGAGGAAATAGGTAAGAGCAAAGGAACGGGAAGAAAGAGAATTAAGGACTTATTTCTACAAGTTTTGGAAAGACAAAGTAGACAGGATGAATCTTGGCTTAACTTAGTTCTGCCTAAAGAACTGCAGGAGAAATGCCAAGGTAAATAATTTGATCTCAAGGAAGCACAAAGAAGTTCATGTTTAGAGAGATCATGTGACACAGAAGAGAACAGCAAGGGGAAACTGGAATTCAGCAAGGGAGACATTGAGCTTCCTGGTCTCTGTTTTAATTGACATATGTTAAGAGTACTGTCCACTCATCTCGACTACGTCATCTAACTATTAGACAGGTATGGACAAGGTAGGAACCAGAAAATGAAAGCTTTGAATTGAGGTAGGACAGGAGGTATCAACTAAAAATATAAACTCTGAATCACAATGCTTTTATTTGTTGGTTTTCTGTTACTGTAACAAAATGCCCAAAGCTAGGAATTTATTTTCAAAGGATTTACTTAGTTTCTGCTTCAGGAGGTTCAAAGCAAGGTGCCAAGCTTCAGTCAAAACTTCATAGTTACAACACTGTAAGAGAAGAAATGCATGAGAGACGGGAGAACACACTGCTAGATGGAAAGTCGGGGGGAGGGGCACGGGCTGGAGAATGGTCAGGCTTGCTCCTGTTTAACGAATGACCTTTTACTGAAAACTAACCCAGGACTTCTGTAATAACTACCTTAATATCCAGAAAGGCCATGCCCTCAGACCCCATCCAGCCCCACTAATGCCTATATCTTAAAGGTCCATCTTATTTCAACTCTGACACACTAAGGACCAAGTCTTTAGCAAAATGACTCCTGGGGGACAAAATATCCAGATCATAGCAGGACTCGGTGTTCTTTTCCTTCTCCAAAGTTTTGTTGCCCTCAGTGCCTAAAAAACAGCAGACACCTCCAAAAGGGGAGTTTTGAGGAGGCCTTCCTGAGAACAGAAGACATTCCCAGTCACTGTGTGGATGTGAAATGGCCAAACGGCTGGCTCTGAAGCCCACCTGTAGGCTGCTGCTACTAGGAAGATGAAATGACTCAACATTGCATCACAGAATTCCTCTCACAGAAAACAAAACAAACCAGGCAACTGTAAAGGTGAAAGCTTCCTCTTACAAACCACACCAAATGCCTTTTTCCCCCCTATTACATGTTCCCCCTTTCTGGTGCTAACCTTAGTATTAACCTTCTCCTTCCTCCAGTCAGGCACAGCAAGCTTTGGCAAAGTGCCAACATGCAAGCCACTTCATTCCACTCTTTCTTTTTTTTTTTTTTTTTTCATTTTACTTTTATTGAATGCCTATGATTTACATGTCATGCAGCAAAATCCATGTCATGTACCAAAATCCCTCTCCTCCTCCCCAGTAAAATAAAACAAACAGACAAACAAAAAAATCCTGTCACAGAAGCTGTAGTGTATCACGTAGTATAGCCTATTGTCCACATATGTTTACTTTCAAATGTTCATTGCTATGAGTCATGGGTCTGGTTGGAGGCTATTGTAACTGGATCCTCACTGGGACTGCTGTCAGATATCCCATTGTTGCTGTGTGTCAAGGAGATTCTTAATCTTTGAATCTGCAGGTCTAGCCCCTTCATGTGTTCTAGCAGGTCATACATGGGGTAGATGTTGGGGTGAGGTCCACTCAGAGCCCTGGATCAGGGCCAGCTCCCTTGTCCTAAGGGCAGGGCCCACTCTCCAGGCCAGCCAGCCCTGCCATGATGACACAGGAGGGGGAGAACAGTTTCAACTCTTCATGGGGAAATGCTAGATAGTTAGACAGGGATCAGTAGCCTTGGAGAGAACCAGGGCTTTGAACTCTACACTAGAAAAGTAAACGTAAGCTTTACCACTCATTGGGCTTTAAATTACTGTAGGAAAAATAGCAGGCATTTGAGCTTTGTTGAGGCCTAGTCAGGAAAAAGTATTTTCTCCAAGTCAAAACAATGGAGTCTATCTCTGGCGCTTGGGGGAGACATCCTCATCTCCTCAAGGGTTAGAACATCACACACTATTGTGGCTAAGTTTGTCAGTAGCCTGGCCAGGAGACCACCTCTCAGGAAGGCTGATTCTCCTGAAGCTATGCCAAGGTGATGGGAGGAACAATTACCCCCATAAGAGACAATATATTTATTCTTTCTGCAAGCCATTCCAGTATGTAGTTGTTGGCAGATCTTCCAACACGTAGCACTGACATCTGGCATGTTTTCCTAGACACTCTGGGCTTTTTGTACTCTTTCTCTGAACTTAGTACTCTACCCTTCTGTTATGTGAGTGCTCACACCGGTACATTTCAATATCTTCCTCTTGTCTAGCAATGTACAGCTTGCTCACCCTTTCGTGTATATGTGTGTGTGTGTTTTTTACAAGCATTAATAAAAATTTTCTTTTTTTTTTACATTTTTATTTTATTTATTTATTTATTTATTTTAATTTTATTAATTTATTCTTGTTACATCTCAATGGTTATCCCATCCCTTGTATCCTCCCATTCTTCCCTTCCTCCCATTTTCCCCTTATTCCCCTCCCCTATGACTGTTCCTGAGAGGGATTACCGCCCCCTGTATATGCTCATAGGGTATCAAGTCTCTTCTCGGTGACCTGCTGTCATTCCTCTGAGTGGCCACCAGGTCTCCCCCTCCAGGGGACATAGTTAAATGTGAGGCACCAGAGTACGTGAGAAAGTCATATCCCACTCCCCACTCAAGTGTGGAGACTGTTCTGACTATTGGCTAGATCTGGGTAGGGGTTTAAAGTTTACCGCCTGTATTGTCCTTGGGTGTTGCCTTAGTTTGAGCGGGACCCCTTGGCCCTCATTTCACTCTTTCTTGCTTCTGCTTTCACCACAGTCTTCCCGTTTCTCTCATCTATCTCGCTCCCATCCTCAGTCTTAGAATTGGTTCAGAATGCTCTGCAGTGATTAGAACCCACCGAAAGCCAGCCCCGCAGCAGAGCCAGGGTTGCTCCTCTCTACAGACCCAGCCGGCCTGTAAATACATAATTGTGTGTTTCTTTGGAAAGGACATATGGAAATGTTAAACTTATCTAAATCTAAAAGGCTGATTCTAAGATATGACTTACCTAATGAATGAATTTCTTAGGACATGCTTTTCTCACACTCAAACAGCTATGTAATGGGAAATCAAGGCCAGTATTAATTACAAATACACTTTAAACATGGGAAATCATCTACATGTTCATGAAACACACACACACACACACACACTAGTTACGTATAATTTACTCATAGACCTCCATACTCAAGCTAACACAGGAACAAATAGAACCTATTTTTGTCTTTCTGTTGTTTCACTTTGAACAACTGAAGGAAATACTCTGAATTACCTAACACTTGATACAAATCTCTGGAATTGGAACAAGAATGTGCTTAGCATGTGCTCTGAAGTTCAGCTTATACATTTGGAAGCTTCAGAAGTCCCAGCTTAAAGAGAAAACCTTTAAATAACATTTCTAAATACGACATTTGGTTCCTTAGAATATCTCCTGTGATTGAGAATTTACGTAGTCTGAGAGAGAAAATGTCAGGCTCTAAAAGGAAACAAAACATGTGTGAATCCACTTTTACTCTCCTCATAGAGTTGATTTCACTCAGCTGGTCTGCTGACTTCTCCTCTTGGATACTGGAAGTAAGGACAGCTAATATTAAGAGAAGATGCTCCCTAATGTTGAGAAAGCCACATTGCCCTTCAGTACCCCCACAAACACTGCATCTTTGCATTCCCATAAACACAGACACATACTCAAATGCACTTGAAAGAAAATCATGAGAACAATAAATTTGTTATAAAACCCAGGCTCTTTCATTGCTTTTTACCAACCAAATGCTGGCCACAAGCACAAACAAATTAATATTGATAAGTCAATGTGGATTAAAACACACACACACACACACTTAAAGTAAACAATCTGGCTATCTCCTCCTCTTCTTCCTCTTCTTCCTCTTCTTCTTCTTCTTCTTCTTCTTCCTCTTCCTCTCCTCCTCTTTCTGGTGTTTATTTCTGGAGGACAGGGATTCTCTGTGTAGCCTTGGCTGTCCTGGACCTCACTCTGTAGACTAGACTGGCCTCAAACTCAGAGATCTGCCTGCCTTTACCTCCCAAGTGTTGGAATTAAAGGTGTGTGCCACCACCTCCTGGCCCTCTTACTTTTAAAATGTACAAATAAAGTAGCGTCCTGACCCCCAGGGAAGTTCTCAACCCAACTCAAGCCTTGAGGAGCAAACCAAAAAAATCACATCTTTGCGTTCTGCCAGGCATGGGTTATGTTGCTGTTTTTAACTCAACTGAACACTTTAAATTAATCTCCACAAGCCATTGCAATCCAACTGATCAGATACAAGAGTGATGGGTATAGGATTTAGCCCTGGCTGCAATATTTTTGCAGCAATCAAGGGTGTAGAAGCAACAAGAAAAGTTTGGAATCCTGGCGATGGCTGTGAAGCTATGCTCTTGCTCAGCCACCCTCCGAGGACTATGCACCTTCTCTCTTTTACAGGAACAAATGCGTCACGAAGCTCCAGCCTTTTATTTCCTCCCTTGTGTCTCCTCTCCCCACATAAAGGAACATCCAATGGGATATAAGTCCTCAGGAATTCCTACTTAGACAATTTAAATCCACTCAATCACAGCCACTGTCACTTAGAAACAAACTAACAAAAAAACGTTGCCAGGAATAAGGGCCAGCAGTGTAATCAGTGTGTAATGGGATCAGAAAATGCTTGGATGTCTGGCTTCATGTGACATGGAGGCCAAGGAGAACAGGAGTTACTTCAGAGGTCTGGAAAGATCTTGTTAAAAAGGCTTTTTGAGATATGATTCTGGCCACATGCATTTCCCAGGGGAAAGATACTGAATAAACGAGAATCAAGTCTTGCTATAAAAGACAGAAATTGCAATTTAATAATATAAGATGGTTTACTGGCAGAGAATTTAATAAACAATGGAAAGAAAATAACACTCAGCCAGAATTTCCAGGCTGTCAGCAAACCAAGATCCTGGGATTTTTCAGACTCCGAAGGCAGTTGAAATGGGATGCCACATGCTTTGTCCTAGAACACAGATTTGTTGCAAACAAATCCTTACCCGCTGGCATATTTTTTTAATTGGTAAGTTTGAAAACTCCATTTCTTCCAAAAGCAGGCTCTCATGAGAACTGAAGTCTCTTCTTGGAGAGCAGGAAGGGTATGGATGACGTAAAGGGGACCCTTCACCTCGGCGGGAGGGAGGGACGTGATGTGATTTTGTGCGACCAAAGGGAATTCAGCAATAGTTTCCAGACAAGAGATGGAGGGGGGAGGTTAATGTGATTTGGGGAAGAACACAAAGGCCCAGGGACCCTCTTGTGAGTGCCTGCTGTTTGCTGGCTCAGGCAAGGCAACTGGAATGAATGGAAAGCAGAGGCGGAGCTGCGGATACAGACACTGGCTGTAAGCCAAGAAGAAGAGAGTTGTCAGCTTTTCATTCATTTTGTAGTTGTCTCACCACTCCTGTGGTGTCAGTGGGGGAAAACACCCTCCTGTTATATCTTGTGAGTTCTGAGTTGTCTTCTATAAGTTCCAGGCTGTTCTGTAAACCTCGCTCTGTGTCATTCTAGGACTAGGTGGGAATTGAGCTGCAGTGTCCCCAAGTCCTCAGGGAGTGCAGAGGTCACTGAGATACACAAAAACCTGAGGCCAGGGAGGATCAGGAAACCTGGTGATGTTTCCTGGGGCTTTTAGAGGCTTCCTTCACCTGCTCCTTTGCTCTTCAAGAGAGCCCCTTCTTTCTACCTTTGTCCTCAAATCATTTGTGAAAGGAAGGTGTTAGATGTTGGAAAGCTACTAATAGGACACGCCCCCTGCTCCAGGAGCAGCTTACGACTCTTGGGAAAGTAATACTACATAGGCAGAGCTGTAATCACACAATAGTACATAGGTACATGTAAATTATTACACAGGTAATAATTAGACCAAAAAAAAAAAAAGCCTTATAGGAATCCTGAAAAACGAGCCTTCACTAAGGGGTCTCTGAAGCTGGGAGGTTGTTGGCTGATAGAGAGCAGACCACAGACAAAAATCACTTCCATAAACTGGAGAGAGAGCGATATGGGGATGCAGGCCCTAGTCAGGGCACAAAGATGGATGCTGAGATGCCTCCTGATATACTCAAGTCAAGTGAGGGCAAAGGGGATGCAGAAGAGGCAGAAGAGAAACAGCAATGCTTTCATTGCCAAGCTAACTACAAGCAGCCACTCAGAAGTCTACTGGCGGGTACTTCCTTAGTCAGATGTTTTAGAGGAAAAAAATGTGGTGGGAAAAATAAAAAAGGCAGCACTGTAAGGAAGGTTTGAAAAGAGACCCGAAGAGGCTAGAAGATTGGATTTTAGGGAAAGCCAAAAAACTGGGCAAAGCAGGTATGTGCAGATGCAGTTTGGTAAGCAGGAAGGACAAAAAGGCACAAGAAAGGATGCTCTAAAAGGGTAAAGGGCTGCCCTCTGTGAACACACATCTAGCAGTGTGTGATTGGGTATTAAGCTAGAGCTGTGCAAAGAACAACATGGTGGAGTGTTCTTCAGAACTAAAAGTCAGACATCAAGCGTGAATGAGACACCCAGCGTCCTGCACTCAGCCTCACATACACCAGCCAAAACCAGTAGGCCAGGAGAAGCGCGGACGGGCCTAAGTAAAAAAAGGTAGCTGGCATTGGTGGCTCATGCCTTTAATCCCAGCACTCGGGGGTGGTGGGGGGAGGCAGAGGCAGGTGGATCTCTTATGAGTTGGAGGTTAGCCTAGTCTATAAAGCAAGCTCCAGGACAGCCAAGGCAAAAACGAGAACCCATCTCAAACGGAGGAGGAGGAGGAGGAGAAGGAAGAGGAGGAAGAGGAGGAAAGAAAAAGAAAAAAGGGGAAAGGCTCAAAAGAAAAGAAAGCTAAGAGAAAAATGAGGGCACAAGGAAAAGGCAAGGGGGAGTTTCACAGCTCAGCAGCATTAAATGCCCAAGGGATCCACGTAAAGGAGCACATTGGAGGAAATAATTAGACCCTGGATGGCATGGATGGTCCACTCAGTTTTAACCTGGAATTATGGTTAAATATAAAAACATTAAAGCACATTCTATTTCTAGAGAAAGTAGATTTATGGGAAAAAGTGTAAGGAATTACCTGGTTGCTTTCTGTACTTCCTTGTTTGAACCCTGGTTCTAAATCTCTCTCTCTCTCTCTCTCTCTCTCTCTCTCTCACACACACACACACACACACACACACACACACACACACACACACACACACACACCCCTTTGCTCTGATCCAAATGCCTGACTGGACACCACCCTGTCAGTAGACTAAGAAAGGCATTGGTAAACTGATTAGTGGAGCTGAGTCCCATTGGTTTACACTACAAAAACAACCCTCCTTTGAAGATATCAATCATAAACAAGATTCACTTCAGACCAAGTAAAACACAGCCCTGTCAGTCAGCCGGGAGATGAAAACTGTTCCTTGTGGCCCAACCTCACTGTCTGAGCCAGTTTTGCTTACCTTTCATAGGTTTCTAGGGAGACAACACTTCCTCTCACTTTGGCTGAATCCAAGCCTTCTTCCTGAGAGAACCCGTTTTCTCTTCCCTGCATCTGGATGCTGTTTCCTTAGTCATTTCTTCTCTGGCACATTTTCCCCCTTCTGGCAACATTGTTGACCCTATCTCACTCAGCATGCTCCCTGCTTTAGGACCAGGCAGCTGTAGCTGGCCTCTGGTCTTCCTGGCTCACTCTTGTGCCAACATGTACCCCTGCACCTAAATTGCCCTGAGATTCTAGGATGGGCCTTAAGACCTGCCTCTTTAGATTGCAATTCAGAGTCTTCTGAGATTTCTCAAAGTAAAAGAATAATGTAAAATATATGTTGCAGAATTCAGGAACCATCACCAAATAAAAAAACACACAGAAAGGAGAAAACTTCCCAGGCACATTAAAACCCAGACAAAACCAAAATAGAACCATCTCTCCATACAGCCAGCACCGCCTGCCTTAGTCTGGGGACCGGCTTTGGACAACAGAAGCTAAAGTTAGTCAGCAAAGACTCACCAGTACTAAATTATGTCAAATGCTCTTGTCATTACCTCAGGGGACAGGAGGCCATGTTATCCCTGAGAAGAGTCACTATGAAGCACCTTCCCTGCCAACTTTAAGCTCTCAAGCAAAGATGAATGACAGTTCCGATGTCAGGAATGGGGAAACTGCTCTTAAGACAGCCCAGCCCTTGGATCACACAAAAGGAAAAGGGGGCATAGAGAAGGGAAGGTAATACCTTGTTAAGAGGACCCCCAGAAAGATAGGGACTCCGTAGGGATCAGATACCATTTCTTGAGGCATTCCAAAGTAACATCCGTGTTTCTTTGTATACATAACATGCACATGTGTAAAGCATGTTCCATTGTACACTAAGACAGGTGTCTTCACATATACATGCTATTGAATGGCTTACATTTCTAGGCTTTTCCCATGATCCTGTGTTCTTGCAATTGGAATCTTAGCATCAGTCACAAACTTATGTCACATGCTTCCTGAGATGCACATGGAACTGTTCATGTAAGCAGTGCGGAGAACTCAGGTCAAATATCCAATGGCTCACAAGTGAAGATGAAGGCAGCCAAACTTTGGAAAACGTATGGCCTTTTCTCAGGGGCTGGGCTCGCAGCGTGGGTAACACTATCCCTCCCGCTTCCTATGCATCAAAGACTGGAAATTCTGGGGCCAGTCCAAGTTCAACCTACACTCACAAAGGGAACTTAGGAGGGCGGTCTTAGGAAAACACAGGCCCCAAGCAGGTAAGCATCAGGGCCCACCGTTCCAGTCAACTATCTCACTGACAATGTTCTGCGCAGCCATTTCCTTATAAAGGCCTTCTTTATAACTTTTCCTCATTGGCAGAGCATTTATTTATCCAAGGTACCCAGAGCCACTTTATCCAGCCCCCTTCCTGGGACTAAACAAATTAATCTGCCCAGATAAGGCATGGACTAATGAATGCTAGTTGTGACATCAAGGTTTATGAATGGCTGCCATGCTGACCCTGCCCCCCCAAATCAGGAAAATTCACATTATCTGGATAAGGCCACAGGTACTATCTTCCCAGCTCTTAGCACTGGCTGCCTTTTTCTTCCTGAACAAAAGTTATTGTTGCTTAGACTAGAAATATCACAGCTGTTAAAAATCAAAGTTTTCATCTATACTTTTCATTTGTGCTTAGAAACAGAATGCCACCATAAGGCAGTGTATTTTCTACAAATCTATAGATGGCTTCTGTCTGTGTATTGGTTAATTTTCTCATTCACTGCTGAGACCAAATACCTTTCAAGAGGCAACTTAAAGGAGAAATGGTTTATTCTAGCTCTCAGATTTAGATACGGTCTGTCACACAGGAAGAGTCTGGTTGTGGGAGTACTGTGTCCTGGTGACATTATTTCCAGAGTCAGAAAGCAGAGAGAGGACAAGGCAGGAAGGCCAGACAGGCCCTTAAGCATCGAGGCCTGTTCCCCACCCACCCATCCACCCACTTACCACAGGATGCTCCACCTCTTAAATGTCCCACAACCTTTGAAAGTAGAGTCACCATAAGTCAGGGTCTTCAGTCCCCACCAACTGGGAGGCAGAAGCAGTGGGTCTCTGTGAGTTTGAGGCCAGAAAATTCCACCCCAGCCGTGGTGACATAGCAAGATCCTGTCTTAAATAAGGAGTGTGTCAACAGCTGGGGGCCTATGAAACACAGGAGCCTATGTTGCCTGAAACACAGGCAAACATTTCACATTCAAACTACAACAGACAGCTTAAAATGTTCTACAGGGAGACACCTCGAGCCATGGATACAAAAATAACTACCTTGGTCTGGATGTAACTAGCCTATCCAAGAGGGCAGGCGGAAGCTCACTGCTATTATCTGGGCCATGTGAGAAAGATAAGGCCCTTCTATATGGACAGCAGCTACTCAGGCTCAGCCGAGTAACACAGCCTGGAACACTGATGTGTCGCCACATTTTCCATCTTCTTGAGAGGAGTCATGAATCCAACTTCAAAGAGGAATGGTCTATTTTATTTTGTAAAAGTGTTTAAGCTATTTTTGGAGGGATTTTAATGTATTTATCTATAGTTTATGTGTATGGTGTTTTACCTGCATGCATGTTTATGCACCATATGTGTGCAGTACCTTCAGAAGCCAAAGGAGGGCATAGGATCCCTAGGAACTGAAGTTTCATATAATGCTGAGAATTAAACTGAGTCTTCTGGGAGGACAACTAAGTGCTCTAAACAACTAAACCATCTATTAGCCCAGGGGTCTCAACCTGTGGGTTGAAACCCCTTTGGTGGAGGAGGAAGTCACATATCAGATATCCTACATATGAGATGATATCCTACGCATCAGACATTTACATTAAAATTCATAACAGTAGCCAAAAAGTTGCAATTATAAAGAAACAACAAAGCAACAACATGAGGAACTGTATTGAAGGGTCGTCGCAGTGTCAGGAAGGTTGAGAACCACTGATCTAGCCCCAGAATGCTCAATTTCAAAAGCTGTTAACCGAGTGGAAAACAAAAAAACACTGTTGTAGCAAACCAGATATGCCCACAGGCTACTGATGGGTCCTGGGCTTGCAGTTTACGGCAGGAAGCCAGAATAACACTGCTTTAACAACTGCTTTAGATGACTAGTGTCATAAACCCTCATCTGGCCTGAAGGGGAAGGAAAAGGAAGCAGAGCAGAGATGGCCAGTTACTAAGGTTTCCTTGATTTACAAACAATCAAAGCATTCAGGCTCTATAAGGTCACCGGGTTAATAGGCATAAAGCCCTGCCCTGTGTCCAGGAAGAACACTGATGGGGCGGGGCATGTATTCTCGTGTCTGCAACCCTGTCCCCCATTCACCTCTGACATCTCACCAACACTTCAGAACTGAAATAATCTCCAGCAAGCAGCCTGGATCTTCCTTCCCATCACACACCCTTCAAGTAGATCCACTGCAGTTATTGAGGTGCCCAGCCTCAGTTTCCCTATTGTATCTCACCCTAAGCCAAAGCCAGGCTAAACACACCACCAAAATGTGCACTGGCCTGCTAACGGTGATTGTCTGTTGAGGGGGAACAGGAGAACGTGAAGCCTGTGTTCCAAGTTTATCTCCGTCTGCAGGGTTTTCTGTACTTTTTGAAATTCTTATTAATAGGTTTCCAAGAAAATTGCTTTCTCAGAAACGTGAGGCAGTACTAAACGTGTGATACTCTGTGGTGCCTAAATTAAAAACCAAAAACCCCATCCCATTTCAACCCTACCACATATAATGCACTAAAAGTTCTCACAAATGAGATGACATCATACTTCGTATAATGAAATAAAGCAAACATATATACACACAGAGATAACATGATACTGGGAGTACAAAGGCTGAAAGATGGCTGACTGAACCAGCTTAAATCAATTGCATAGCTTAGCCTTCTCAGTCATCCTCCTCTAGTTTGAATTCAGATTCTTCCTGCCCAGTGGGAACAAGTGATTCCTCAAGAGGATCTGATACCTTTGAGTGAGAACCTCCATCTGGCCTGCTTCCTTCACCTTGCCTCATCCTAAAGCAAAACCAGCTCTTTGGCCCACTGCACTCTCAATTTCATCACTCAGGAACGCCCTTTCTCACGCAGGACCAGGAAGTACTTAAGAAATCACAAAGGAAAAGCCACCGTGTAGGAATCTGCATAGTTAGCCAAAAATCTCCAAACACAGAAAACACAGTGCAGAGAACAACATAGAACTAACCTCAGAGGAAATGAAGACAGTAAATCATGAACTGAAGAGACTTTTAGGAATAAAAAGAAAACTCTAACTGTAGTCAGGTACTAGAAAAGACACATTATATACCCTATACATGAAATCAAGACATTATGAAAAGGGAGCATATTACAATTAAAATGTGGAGTCTTGAAATTAAAGATTAAATAGAAAGGATTAAAAAATGGATGACAGGATTCCCAAAAAGTCTGAGTAAGAGTAAGTAGAAGAGTTAAAAACAAAAAAAAGAGTTTCATAGGATACTCATAGGAGTTGAGCAGGCCTAACAGCAATTATTTGACTTCTTTTTTAAGAGGGATAAGACAAGGAAGTGGTGAAAAGCCAAGAATGAAAACAGATTTTTCAAGAGCCAAAGAATAGATCCGAATCACAGGGCGGGAAGTGGAGTAAGGGAAAACAGGGCACTCCAGTACAGTGTTACATCTAGGAGGAAACTCTGAGCTCCAAGGGCACATCCACATGAAGACAGAAGACTCGGGAATTCTGAGGCTAGAAAGCAGTCCACGAAAAAGTAGAACTAATGTAAGGACAAAAGAAAAGAAAATTTCAGCATGACAGACATCTCACAGCAGGTCCTGAAAGCAGTTCACTCATAACACGGTATTCAGGAGCTACACACATATACAGAGACAGGGAAGAAGAGGGGGGAAGGGAGGGAGAAGGGGAAGAGGAACAGAGGCCAGAAGAGAGGTGGGAGGGGAAAGAGAAGGGGGTAGGTTAGGGTTAGGAAGGGAAGGGGAATATATTTTGGTCTTTAAAGAAAGACAATTGTTTCTTTTTTCCTTCTTTGGTTTCTCGAGACAGGGTTTTCTCTGTATAGCCTTGGCTGCCCTGGACTCATTTTGTAGACCAGGCTGGCCTTGAACTCACAGCAATCCATTGCCTGCCTCTGCCTCCCTGAATGCTAGGTTCAAAGGGGTGCACCACCATGCTCAGCTAACTAATTATTTCTTGTTACAAAAACAAACAAACAAACAAACAAAAAACAACCTTGAATGCCCTGCCTCCACTGCAGCTTGATCAGTTAAAATCCAGATATGACCCAGTATCCTTTAAACAGGCTTTTAAGAATAAGAAGACAAATCTCGCCTAAGGAGAAGGCTTTGCCCCTTTCTCTCTTTGTCTTTTCTAGCGTTTTGACTGAGAATATTCAGTCTCACACGGTGTTACTGCTAAATGTGTCCCATGAGGGGAGGAAGCCCTCTTCCATTCTGAAAGAGGCTCAGCTTACAGAGGTTTTCTGAGCTCTGCAAGTAAGACACTACTGACTCTCAGCTGCCTTGTTTTCTGTGTCCCAGAGAGAGGCCATCCTCACAGCCTTGGGAATATGAGGTTTGAAGGATCCAATGGAGCCTCCACATACACTCTTCCTTTTGGCTACCCATATGCCAACCCCTGTGCTGAATATGAGATAATAGCAGGACACTGAGACAACACATGTACTACCAGGCCCCAGTCAAACAGGGTACAGCGTTTATATAAACACAAACTACTGTCAGCATATGGGACTGTTACACCAGCGCAGCAAGGGGAGTAGTCAAGATCATATGGTAATGTTTTGAAACATAAGAGACTTTTAAAATCCAAAAGTCCTTATTCAGCCTGACTTAGTCATATCAAAATTCCATCCTTTGGTAATCTCTCAATTAATTATTCACTGAACATGGCACAGAAGAGCTAAATAATATCGTGTGAATGAATTTATCTTTTAAGTTGGGTTTGTCTGTTGTTCTGAGACTTCACTGCACCCTAAACAAATGGAATCCAAATGGAGGGTTCTGATTCAAAGGGAGCCAGTACTGCACTACTGCTGCCCTGGCCTTGAGTCTGCAGTAAAGGACGCCCACTTTCCAACATTTTCATGGAGAACAGATCGTGATACTGCTGCTCGGTGAATCAGTTTGTCCTCATCCCAGCACACATGTTCCTTCACTTATCCAGAATGAATGCCAAATGCCATGCCAGGTGCTGGGGTCATATAAGAGAGTAGGAAATCACCTGGGCCTGATGGCATTGACATAGGCAGGCAGATCTCTGTGAGTTCAAGCCCAGCTTGGTCTACAAAGTAAAGGCCTGACTCAAAATAAATAAATAAATAAATAAATAAATAAATAAATAAATAAATAAATAAATAAAAAAAACAGAGGAAGAAAGAAATCACCTGTCTCCAAGACCATCATTTGTGATACAAGGTTCACAAGGTATACAAGGAGTCTCCATACTATTACAATAGGTATTAATGGGAAATTACTGCAAAAAAAGAGAGTGGACACTTACGCCACACTTAAGGAAATAACTGTGGAGAAAAATGCACGGGTGGTGGGTTTTCCAAACATATGGAAAACACATGCAAAGGTTTCAAGGCAAAACACATGGTATAGCCAAAGGAACCCGAGCTTGTAATAGTTAGTGTTTAGTGTCCATGACAGACTCTAGAAACATTCGGGTCTACATATGCATGCAGGGACCACTTTGATTTTGTTTATGGAGGCAGGAAGATCTGCCTACTGATCTGAATGGAGAAAAGAAACTAAGCAGCAGAATACATTAATCCCTCTCTGCTTCCTGATTGAAGGAGTCACGTGACCAGCTGCTTCAAACTTTTGTACCCTTGATTTGCATGCCATGTTGGATTGCGCCTTGAACCATGAGATAAAATAAAACCTTTCTCCCTTAAGTTACTTTTGTTAGAGAATATTTTATCACAGCAGAAAGAAAATAAGACAGAGCTCAAGTTCAATAAACACGTCTACATGTTCTTCAGGGAGAAAGGAAAGATCAAAGGACTTAATGGAAGGAGGGAGCGGCCATTCAACAGAACCCAGTTAGTGGAGATCATCCAAAAGGGGTATGAAAAGTAGTTTTAATCAGAAGACTTAAGAGGATGGAGAAAGAAAAAGATTTAAAAAGTGGGGGGCAGTGAGATTCAGAGCCCCTCTTTAGGAAAGTGGGCACAAGGCAAGCCGGAGGAAAGAGGGAGAAGGAGGATGCAGAAGATGAACATGGAGAGCATTAGAGAGGGCAGAAATATGTTTGAGAGGGGAGTTTGGGGTTAGGGAGATTGCTCAGAGGGCAAGAGTGCTACTTCACAAGGATGAAGACATTAATTCCAATCTCTAACATTCATGTAATAAGCTGGGCATGGCCACATGGGCCTATAACCCCAGAACTGTGCAGAGCAAAGACAAGAAGATCAGTGAGGCTTTCTAGACTCCAGCAGAGTTCTAGGTTCATGAGAGATCCAATCTCAACAGAATAAAGGGGAATGTGATAGAAGGAAATACGTAGCTTCCTCCTCTGGCTCCAATGCAGGTGCATAGTCCTGCACTAGTGAGTATGTGTGCATGAGGGCACACACACACACACACACACACACACACACACACACTCAGAGTTTTAGATACATCTAAAAGCTGTTAGGAAAAAGTCATTGAAAAGGAAAGGCTCAGAGACCATGAGAGAATATCCAACTAAAGAGCTTTAGAGGCAGCAGAAGCATCTAGCATACATGTGTACAAAGGAAACTTCTTCCATTCTGACATGGAGGGAAAGAAAATGGATGGGTGGGTGGGTGTGGGGGTGAGTTGATGGATGGATAAATGGGCAGACAGATGGGTGGATATATAAGTGGGTGGATGGGGGGTGCATGGAGGGGTACATGGGCAGATGGATGGGTGCATGGGTGGATGAGTAAGTGGAAAGGTGGGTGCATGGGTGGGTGAGTGAGTGGATAAATGAATAGTACCAGTGCAGAATCTTGCAGGTATGGTGACAAGCTGAGAAAACCAGAACTTTAAAAGTCCTCCCATAAAGGAAGCAGCCAATGTCTGCAGAAACTGAGAAGTCTGATTAGGGATGAAGTTATTCTAGTTTTTTGTTGTTGTTGTTTCTTTTTTCTTTTTTTCTTTTGTTTTCATTTGGTTTGGGCTTTTTGGTTTTTGTTTGTTTTGTTTTTGATTTTTCACTGAAAGCAGAATTTATTAGTGGGCATGACTGACAATGAAGCAACACAGTTAAAGGCTTCATAAGTGTTGGACTACCTCTTGTCCAAGGAGGCATGATTGGGAATATATTTGATCCCACAGTCATCCAGGTGAACCACTTCTCAGTCACACACAGTCACATTCATCTGCATTGAATTTAGTATGAAGTTTCACTTCTTTAAGATACAGATCTTTTGGCAACCAGGGAGCCTAGATTTGGCTCCTGCATGGAGTCTCCATTACACTCTCTGCACTGTGTCTTGAACCTATATTGGAAGCCGCCTGAGGTCAGAAAAACAAATTTCCACTGACCAGGGCTGACTCCAAGTCCTTTAGATCAGCGCTCCAAGTGATAAGTGAAGATTATGTAACTATGGTCACACACCAAGGCCCAATGAGAAAAAAAGAACAGGGCTGCAGTTTTGAAGTTTAACCAAACCAAAATTTGCAAATAACCAATCACTCTGAGGGGATGACAGTTTTCCAAGGCACTGTATTTTGAAAAATGTCTTTGAAGGAGGTCTGGGAATTCATTTTTTTTTTAAAGAGGTGGTGGTAAAAGGAAATCAAAGTATTTGCATGTGGTCAAGGCAAAAATGAATGAAATAAACTCAATACAAAATTTTTTAATGAACATATGGAATAAAATGCCATAACAAATGTACCTTGGGGAATAGCAAAGTATTTTGATGTCAATAGACTAAGACAAATACAAGGAAACAAGAACATTCTAGAACCCAGCTAAGATGGAAAAAAATTTTAGCCTGCAATGAATGACACTAACTACATTGTTAGGATATGTGTCTCACACCTGGCCTGGGTTTAAGGAGGTAATTAAATTTAAAGCTCCTGTTAAATGCTGTGATCCAACACATAAAATAGTGTATCTTATCACTTACTCTGCTTAATTATGCTAATTAGAAGCTTTAAAGTAATTTGGCAGTAAAGTAAGAGGCCATATAGGAAGATTAGAATGTGTCCTGCTCGCTTTGACCACAGAATTACAGTTGCTGCTGCCCACCCATTACTTAGACCAAAAGATCTGGAGTGATCTGTTTAACTTCCAGGTAGATGGTGTGTGAAAAAGACAGAAAAAGGTTTTCTGTGAAAGTGCACACACACATGCTCATGACTTACAATAACAAAAAGCAAGACAAAAACAACCCTGAAATGCCCACTAGTTCAATTGGGTAGAAAGAGCCTTCTCCAAAGTCTATTTCTGTCTCTGTCTCTGTCTGTCTGTCTGTCTGTCTGTCTGTCTGTCTGTCTGTCTCTCTCTCTCTCTCTCTCTCTCTCACACACACACACACAGACACACACACAATCAAACAGTGACTCCCCAACAGAAAATTGTATTAATGCACCTACTTTCTATTGTCAGTCATTTGTGAACTGCCCACTGCTATAGACAAAGCCCAACTCAGCCAAGAAAATAAACACGCCATGTTTTCACTTAGCCAAGAACCAAAGATTACTTAGTGATTATGAGAATCCAAAAGTATTCCGTCTTGACTTATAATCCCACAAATTTACATCATGGCTTAAAGATGCACTTTGAAAATAAAGGAAGTCAGGCAATAGATACATTATCATTTATCAAAGGAAAACAAAATTAATTGGAAAGCGGTTTGCTCTTAGTATGCTTCCATGGGCATTTGCAGAGGCAGTATGATACCGCACAGTGTCTTCTCAGACCTCAGCATCAGGGGCTTTCAGAACCACAGAATGCCAACATGTTATTGCAGTAAATAATGCATTTCTAGAAAAAGTCAAGTCTCAACCAAAATGTTTAAGTAAACTCTGAGTCCAGAAATAGAAAAGCTGGAATCATTTCACAGATTAGTAAATATCCTCACATGTGGCCTAAGTCATTCAAAATTCAAAAAGCATCAAAGGCAGGTACCAAAGTAAATCCTCTTTTGCAACCCGGAACTCAGTGCTCAGGATGTGGTTTGATAGGCACAAGAAGGAACATGACACAGAAGACAGCTCAAAGTGATGAGGAGGAGGCTTGACTGAAGAAGCCTTTATCATTTAAAAGCACAGGTAAAGGGAAAACTAAGATGTGCTACATCCGCATTCTAAGTTCTGTGTGATAGACCTTTTTAAGGCCTGTCTTGGACAAGGGTCAGGAGTTAGTGATAACCAGTCATACGACATGGAAACAAACCCCATTCGCAGTAAGTAGTACATTGTCACTTCCAAACCATAGATGTTTTCAGAGGTCCCCATTTGTGATACTATTTTTTAAAACAACAACAACGTCTTAGATTTAAAGAGAAATCAAAAAGTCAAAAACAAAAGAAATGTTTAAACACAGACATTCACCTAGCTCTGTTTCTTAGACTTTGGTTCTTAGAATCATTACATCCTAAAATACTGATGAGCCTAACAGGCTTTCATGTGGATTATTTCTATTGCTATTTATCACATAGTGCACTAAAAATTACTTTTAAATTACATGTTAGTTTAAATAGAGTTTACGGAAGTTTATATCTTGCAGATTAGAGTTTAGTGAACATGCCGGCACGGCCCGTTTCTTAAAACCCTTTCAGTGTGAGGAGTGTCTTTCCCCCTTCTGCCATGGGATGGTGTTTAAGCTGACTTTTCAGGCTGAGGCTTTAGACAAACATCTCACCTCATATAAACACTGTCAGAAAATGGAAACGTACTGTCTTGTCATATAATTTTACATGAAAATTCAACAAATGAAGGTTTATTAAAAGTTAATTACAATCCAGCAAACCTAGTTCTGGGCACTTACCATAAAGATCGGAAGCCAGTGCCCTTGTTAGTGCAGCTCTCTTCACCTGTGTTCTTTTTGCTCTGTTTGCTAGAGTCTCACTATGCAGCCCTGGCTGGCCTGGAATTAACTATGTAGACCAGGCTGGCCCCAAATTCACAAAATCCCACCCTGCCTCTGCCTCCTGAGTGCTGGGATTTATTCTCAAGGCCATAAATAAAGTAGCTGGTCTTAGTCAGCTTGTAGAATATACAACTGGGATCCAAACACAGCAGTAAGCTGATTGATTTACAACTGTGATGTGTTTCAGAATTACCCTGAGGGAGTTGGGGGGGGCTGTTAAGAATGTTCCTCAGCCTCACACCCTGATTTTCAAGTTAGTAGGTCTGGATCAAGGCCCAATAATTTGCATCTCTAACACCTTCCCAGGTGGTGCTGATACTTCTTGGGGAGTCCACTTTTAGAACCTCTGTTCTACCCGGATTAACCAGCTGCTCCTTGCAGAGGATTCAATGTGTGCTCTGAACACAGAGGACTATCAACACAGCCACTGGAGACAGATGGAGTAAAAAGGTGGGAATGCAGACATATTTCCCCCCAAACTCAACTTGAGAAATGCTTTTTCCTACTTGCATGGTTTTCTATTCTCGATACATGTCCTTTCAGGAAGTCTATTTCATGGTTTGGTTTTACATCATAGCACCATTAGTGAGCCCCAGAGTTGACAGCACCATCTCTCCCATCCTGGCAGAGACGCAATGGAAAGAAACAACAGTTCTGTGTTCCACCAAATCATCCAAAAGGTTAGCAGCGCAGACAGATCAAGTGAGTTCCCAACCTGGCCCACGATGGGAGGAGAGCTCCACTGACTCAAGTTCCTGTAATGAGAAGGAGCTGAGAGACCAAGACAGGGAAATGGAGTGTATAGAGAAACATCTCAGAACACTCATTCTGGATCAGATGTCACATACTATAGAAATGGCTCGTAGCTGTGATACGGCTAGACTCACCTCTGCCAACTTGGACTCACCTCAACTCACCTCAATCCTTTTAAGGATGCTAGTCTGCAAGGTAAAAGGTGTAACACGGCCATTACCCGAGAGGTTGTCTCCAGAAGGAACCTCCTCTTCCAGAGGCATGTACCCTATGAAAGAAAACTGCAGGGCTCTCAGTCGGATTCCACCCAGATCAAGATGGAACCTCCTTCTTGATCATGGTGAAAGGAAAAGAAATGAAGGGAGTAAGAAAAGGAAGGAGTGGACTTACACTTAAGGGGGCTGGGGGGGGGGAGTGTGACAATCACTTTGCATAAGTCTCACACTCCATTTGGTGTGTTGATTCCTCACTCTGTAGGAATGCTCTGGAAATACACAAGGCACTAGATACCAGAGCTCTTATTTTGAAGGATGTGATTGGGGGGGGGGGGTGTCTCTCAAAGCCTGTAAGGTAAAGTCCCCTGAAGCTGCTTCCTGAAGTTCCTGTCAACTGGCAAGAACCTAGAAAGGAAGGAGCCTTCCCACACAGCCATGGAGGAAGAGTTTGGGTGTTTCCCAGAAAGTTAAACTCACACTCCCCCAGATGGCTCTGTTTCCACATTATCTGCTCCTAGGTACTTACTGTGGGGAAGTGAGAACTTTGTCTATAAAGGGAGGACGTACAACTGCTAAGACATTTACTTGTGAGATCCACAAACTGTAAACCACTCAAAAAGAAACCATTCGAATGCCTGTTGACAGATGGACTAGGAAACTCTAAGAATCTGTTCAGTGGCATGCTACTCAGCTAAACAAACACCAACAACCCAACAGCAGCAGCAACAACAAAACCCACTCAGTTATTGACATGTGCAGCTGCAGGAATGATCCTTAACATTACACTGCACAAAAGAAACCAGACCCAAAATGAAAGTATGTATTTTAAAATTCTATTTCTATAAAACTAATACATATACATACACACACATACATACACACACATATATGCATATACACACATACACACATATATGCATATACACACATGCACACACACACACACACACACACACACACACACATAGTACAGTGATAGAAGGGGACTCAGGACCTGAATGAGGAAATAGAAGGGAATAGAGACCATATTGGGAGGTAAACACACTTCATTATGCTGACCTTGGCAATGGTTTCCCATGTGCATACATCAAACCGTACACCTTAAGCAAGTGTATGCAGTTCCCTGAAGGTCAGTTCTGAGTACCTTCCTATTAACTCAGTTTTTCTATTTAAACCCTCCACAGAACTTGACTCTTCACCGTAACACAGTGACTGGAGTGCCCCAGTAAAGATGGGAGTGGGGGGGTTGGGAATGGGGAGGGTGGCACTACTGACCATTAGTTCCCATGCAAAACCAGCCCACCAAATGTAAGGCCTTTCCATTATCTCACAAGCCAGCAGTTTATAGGTCCTTAGGGGTTAATAAAAAGGCTGAACTTTCAGTGTATACACTCACGACAGCTCTTCTCACTCACCTCGGCCACCATAAAAATCACACAGTCTCTTACTTCCATATGATACTCTAGGGATCTGTCAGCTGCAACCTATAGGCCAAACCCACCCACCACATGCATCTGTGGGGCCTGTAAGCTAAGCAATGAAATAATATTTTTAATAGATTAAAGGAACCTCCTGCCATACAAAAAAATATATGAAATTTAAATATCGCTGTCAGTAAAGTGAGAATGCCATATGCACACTCATTTACACATTGTCTATGGCTGTTCCTACCTCTGAGAGCAGAGGGCAGTAGTGTGCCAGACCATATGACCCGCAAAGGTAAAATATTTTTACGCCCGCCCCGCTCCCACCACAGACTTGCACTCTTTTTTTTTTTTAAGCCATAACCTTTTATTTCTTGTTCATCCAAAAGCACACATTAATATCAATATAAAAATGTAAAACATTACAACTTTTAAAAGTCTCACAGTCTTTAAAAATTCAAACACTTAAAAGCTCAAAGTCTCATTGTGCTGGGCGTGGTGGCACATGCCTGTAATCCCAGCACTTGGGAAGCAGAGACAGATGGATAGCTGAGAGTTCGAGGCCAGCCTGGTCTACAAAGCAAGTCCAGGACAGCCAGGGCTATTACACAGAGAAAGCTTGTCTTGAAACATGATTTTTCACCCGAATTGTGGGAATATAGACTGCAGCACAGAAGTAGTGTTTGAGCCTACTGGAAGCAGCAAAGGTGAGGTCAGCAGTGCGAGAACAAGCCCCCAGACTGAAATGCATATTCTTTTATTGCTGGTTGCTGTTTTCCCCCTCATCCTTGCTGGGCAGTAACTCAAGACAAACCCTAACCCGTCCCTTCCCTTTAGAAATGGGAGCACATAGGCACAGACTCTGCACACTTCATGCACAAAGTACAAGGGAGAGTGCCAAGTGTCCAGGGACAGTCCTTTGTATGCCCCCACATCTCAGGGTTCCACGACCCCGCGGCGGCCTGCACTTCCCAGATTTGCACTCTTAATGTTTTCCTTCTGCTTAATAACCAGGTAAAGACATCCCAGGATCTGTCTCATCTGCTTCTCTGAGACCACAGTCAGCCATGCTCTCTAGGTCCCCATAAACGTTCTAAAAATCCCCAGGCTCCCCTCCCTGGCATTTGGACACTTTGGGTTTCAAGGCCCCTAGAGCACCTGAGGCAGATGAACCAAAAGTAGAACAAATTCCCTTGCATCTGTCCTGGGTGCGCATGAGTCAGTGGGAGTTCAAGCACACTATTCCACTTGACAACACCACATTCCCTGCGCCCCCCCCCCCCAAGAATAAGCTCCCTAGACCATATTCCAGCAGGGCTCATCACTCCCTCCCGTCTCAGGGCCAGGCTAGGGGGAGTTTCCTGCTTCACTTGTGTCCTCCTCAGGGCCCAGGCTAAACTCCAGGGAAAATGAGGCTTGCTTCTCTTGGCTTCTGATTATCTACACTTTTGGTTATAGATCAGATTGCATTCTACCTCCCTGTTTGTATTACGTTTTCTGGCTCTTCTTTCTCTTCTCAATACACTCGTAGGCGCATACTCCCCTCAACCACCACCAAAGAATTGCAATCAATTCTAAAAAAGGAATTGAGGCAGGCTGGGATGTGAGGGCATGCATGGCTTTAATTCCAGGCTGGGATGTGGGGGCATGCATGGCTTTAATTCCAGCACTCTAGGGAAAGGCAGCAGCAGGAGGATCTCTGTGAGTTTGAAGCCAGCCTGGTCTACAGAGTAGGCTCGACAGCAGCCAGTGCTACATGGAGAAACCCTGTCTTGAAAAGCCAAAAGAAGAAAAGGGGGGATGGGGGGGAGAGAGGAAGGATCAAGAGCCATAGGAAGTGGCGGCAGGTGAGCTTGGGCTTCTGGGGGTGGGGCAATCGAGGCTTTGGGCTTCACAGTGGGGACCATGTGGTTCCTTCGCCCCAGCCACAGGGCACATGTGGGAGCCTCAATGCCCCCAGTGTCTGAGATGTAGATCATGCAGATACTTGGCTCCTCCACAAGGCATATGAGACAGCTTTTTTCTCCTGGTTCTGAAATGGACTTCCAGCATCAAGCATTGAGGTCATCTCCTTCATGGAGAGTGACATGGCTGGGAGGCTGCCTATGGCTTCTTCCTGCTGGGTGGCCTATGTGTGTGGTGTGGGGTAGAGCCTCCTATGGAATAGGTCTGATGGAGACCCATGCAATTGTCCCTTGTGGGTGCTGCAGCTGGTGTACGGGCAAGGCTGGCTGCCAGTCTGCTCATGTGCTGTAGGCCTCTACATGGGCCAGTTGGAACAGAACATGGGATTGGTGCCCGAAGATGATGGGGCAGCCACTACACACGGCCCAGATGAAGCAGACCAGCCATCACCTAAGTAAACATCAGGGCTGTGGGGACTGGCTGGGCCTGAGAACTGGGACATTAAAACCTAACCCTTCAGCAGTTCAAGGAAAGAAAAGAAACCAAGACAGGGAATAAATGCAGAGTGGACAGTCACTCCCAGGACTCTCTCCTGTTCCCTAACAATCATCGATTACACCTTTTCCATATGGTTACACAACTCAGCAGGGCCTGCCACAAGTGCCTGGAAACTCCTACTGTCTTACAGCTGTTTTTGTTCATGCTTATCTGGCAGAGGGATGGGTGGCCAATGGACAGTGCCAACCTCTTACATCTAAAGACAGCACCTTCACACCTTGGAACACCTTCTCGCATAGGAAGTAAGCCCCAGTGTTCCAGCAAGAACTGCCTCGTGCAGAAAACAAAACAAAACAAAAACAAACAAAACAAAAACCTCTTATGGTATTTAAAAAGATTATGTCACAGAGTCAACCTAGGATAGAGAACAAAGCCAGAACACTTTGTTTTGTTTCGTTTTGTTGTTGTTGTTGTTGTTGTTGTTTTCTGAATTAAGAGCCCAAATCACTGACTGTTAGCACACACAGCCTTGGGCCAAGAGTAAATTGGGTCAGAGGATCCTGCACAGACATGACTTAGCCAACAGTTCACTAATTAGGAGAATTTAGCAATGATCACATCGTTAAACCATTTCAGCAAAATAGGTTTAAGCTCCCCAGCATCCCAGGGCGCTTTCTTGTTCCCTTGCCCTCTTCCTCTTGCCCTCCCTCCCACTCCAGCGCCCTCTTCCTCCCTCCCTCTCTCCCTCTCTCCCTCCCTCCCTCCCTCCCTCCCTCCCTCCCACTCCAGAGATGCTTCCTTCTGGAGGCACAGAGCATTCTTTCCCCAGTGCTCAGCCCTTACTGTTTTGAAACCCCACTCAGCTCTCAGCATTATCTACCAACACACCAAAGTGACTTCCTAAGAGACTCCTCAGAACTCAAATGTGCCCAATATTTACCCCCCTTGTCCCCAGGAGTTATCCTCTCTTTAGGAAAAGGTTATGGCTCCCCTCCCCAAATTCATATATAAATCAACCCATGTCCATACACAGAGCTGATCTGCACAATAGCCACTGAGGACAGGGTCACATCCCCTTTGCCACTGAGGACATCCCCCTTTTCACTGACTACATGAGGTAGCCACTCCACTGGAGAACCAAACCATCAGATTCTAAATACAACTTGAGAGCACACCATAGCGGGATTTAGTGTCACCATGGAAACAAACCTCAGAGCGTGTTTTTGACTAAGGGACTAGGTTAACTAAGGTGGAGAGACATACCTTAACTGTGCTGGGGCACCATTCCATGAGCTATTTGGTCCTGGGTTGGGTAAAATGGAGAAAGATCGTGAATATTCATCTTTCTCTCAGCTTCCTGCTGCCAGCACAATGTGACCAGTTGCCTCAGACTCCTGCCCCCATGCCTTGCCTGCCATGACAGACTCTAACCTCATACTGTGAGCCAAAACAAACCACTCCTTCCTCAAGTTGCTTTTATCAGGTATCTTGTTGCAAGAGCCAGAACAGTAACTGATACAGACCCTAAATGAAAAAGGGCAGTCGCAAAAGGCCAATTATTACAACTTGGTCACATAGAATACTAGGGTGCTTATATAAAACCTATACAGAAAAGGATATATTTGCACATAATACATGGCATGTTCTCCTATATACTTGGAATGTTCTCTAGATTATATATAATACCCAATATCATGTAGATACATATAAAGAGTCATGCTACATTGTCTAAGGAATAATAAGGGGAAAAATCTGTACCCGATGGTATAGACTCAATTGTTTTTCTGAGTATTTTTGGTCTGTGGTTGATTGAGTCCACACATGAAATATCCATGGACACAGAAGGCCAAAATTACAAAACAGTTTTCAGAATAGGAGAATCCACAGCCACAGAAGTAAATAAGCACTTACCCTGACTGCTAATGGGTTTCTTTGGAGAAGACAAAATGTTCTAATCTCACACTGTGATGATGGCTACACCACCCTAGAAATACACTGAGAACACTGAATTGTACATTATATATAGATAAGACATGAATTATATGGATATATCTCACCATGGCTATTAAACATGGTCTCTATCTTTTATGCAAATGAAGGTGATCAGATTAAGCAAATTAAATCAGTCTCAGAAAGACAGATACTACATGTCCCCCCCTCCCCATCTCTCCTCCTCCCTCTCCCCCTTCTCTCTGTCTCACACACACACACACACACACACACACACACACACACACACACACAC
>OU015744.1:41106984-41135578 GCA_907169655.1 Acomys percivali | reverse complement strand
AGAGAGAGAGAGAGAGAGAGAGAGAGAGAGAGAGAGAGAGAGAGAGTCAGACAGACAGACAGACAGAGACAGACAGAGAGATCCACAGAAGAACCTGCAATAAACAGAGTAACATTAGTTCATGTGCATAATAAGAAGAAAATCGTATTATTAGATATTCAAGGCAAATGCTTTTTCAAAACACCATTTGAAAATTAGTTTCTCTTTGTGGTTTAAACTCAAGCCCCCCCTCCCCAACCCCCACCCCATACTCCATAAACCAGAATGTCAAGGCCATAGCAGCTATGGTCATTTTGGGCCCCTTGGGTAACCAGGAGCTGGCCCCGCAGCCCAGGCTGGCTCTGAAGCTGCTGCCTGGCCTGAGGCTCTCTGCACCCTGGCCCAGCTGCTTGCTCCTTCCCCACACCTGCAACACTCCTCACTATTTGAATGGCATTCTTCAGCAGCAGGCACAAGCTAAAGCAAGCAGGCCAGGGTAGAACAGCAGATGGTTCCAATTTATTATATAGCCTGTTGTTTAGTCTTTTTTTAAAAAAACTGACCTTTATAGTCTTTAGATTTCTTTATGAAGACCACCTCAGGCCCTAAAGGTATCCTTGTTTTTAATTCTGGAAGATCAGAGGCTAACTCTGACCAATACACCTTTTAGCGCATTTTCTTGATTCAGCGTACCTCCTCCCCTTCCCCCAGGCCTCTCTTTGGCTTCCCTCTTATCTTCCCTTAAAGACACAGTTTGCCTCTTTCCACAGCTTTGCTTCCTGAAGTTTGTTACCTCTATCCAACTACAGTTCTAAAATATTAATTGGTGGACCCAGCAAGATGGTTCAGTGAGTGGGGAGTCTGCCGCCAAGTCTGAGGACTTTGGTTCAATTCCCAGGATCCTCAGTTGGGAGAGAGGTGATTCCTACAAGTTGTCCTCTGAGGTCTTTCCATGTGTGCACCCCCTCACATGCACTCAAAACAAATAAGGTTTAATTTTTTACAATATTAAATGGAAAATTCCAGAAGTAAACAATACATAACATGTGTAGTTTTGTTTTTTGGTTTGGTTTTTGGTTTTTCCAGACAGGGTTTCTTTGCTGGCACTTCTGGACTCTCTTTGTAGACCAGGCTGGCCTCAAAATCACAGAGATCCACCTGTCTCTGTCTCCGAAATACTGGGATTAAAGTTGTGTGCCACCACACTTAGCTGTGATGGGTAGTTTTTATTACAATATACTGCTCGATTTTAATATTATTTACTGTTGTTCACTTATAAGCTATACTCGGTCTTTTTTTTTTTTCAGATTTTTGAAACTTTAATAAGATTTTAAAAACATGACTTTGAACTGAAAAACATACACATTTTGCACACAAATATTGAAATATGAATCAACTCCAACTCCATTTGAAAACATGTGAATCAAATTACAGTTTTAGAAGTTAGTAATTCACATTTAAGCAAGTTAGCGCCTTGCTGAATTCAGCCTTTGTAAAAAAGAGACTTAGTGCATATTTTAACAGTACACTGTGACTATGTACCATTTGTTGATTTTTCACCTTATTTATTAAACAAGATTACGTTCTTGAAAGTTGGTAAATAATGGCTAACCTCCTATGACATGTGAAATTTCCAATGGTAACAGTTACATTTTGTAACAGAACACTTTCTATAGATTTCTTTCCTATCTTAAAATTTTAAAAGCAATCATTGTAAGGATTGCATCAACATCAATTTAGCAGAGGAAGATCAAACTTTATTGAAACTGCTTGCATACAAAATATATTGCACTATAACCAAACATATACTCGGTCTTAGGTATGCAGTTACAAGAATAAACACCGTCTATGCCAATACCGTCCATTTCAGGTACTCCACAGGAGCCTTTCAGTGGATCCCCTACAAATAAAATGCTATTTAAAGGACAGAAAGTCATACAGGTACATTATTTATAAAAAGATTTTTAAAGCAATATACTTATTCAATAGGCAATTAAATATGTGGTAAATAAGATTGACCATTAAAACTTAAAAATCAAGTTTTTTAGAAGAAAACAAAACAAAAAAGAAACACAGAAGGTAATACCATAGGACTTCAACATGAAGTCTTTAAAGTAATATTAATTAAAAGAGCATACTGGCATGTTACCTGATAGTTGTAGTGGATATAAACATGTTTTGTTTTTGATCCCAAGTGTGGGATGTGAAACTATCTCGTGTGAGGGTGTGTGATATTTGTCCTCTGGAAACTGCCTGATGAGAGGGCGGGTGATATTTGTTCCCTAGAAATGGAACTGCCTTTTGAGAAGGCATGGCCTTTGATAGTGAAAAATATTCTATATGGACTATGGGAGGGTATAAATAGCCTCCCCTCTCCAAAAAAAAAAAAAAAAAAAAATCAATTGTTTTTGCATCACTTTGCATCTCTTGGCTTCTTCACTTCAAGATGCTCCTAGAGAGAAATGTTCCAGAAAATGCTTCGAGCTTCCTGCTGCTGCAGTTGTGGTCACTCTTGCTGGATTCCTGGATTGCTTTTGAACAGGTCTGCTGGAATCTTGAGGATGAAGAGTGGAATCACCCCAAGGAACCGAGTCTACAAAAGGTCTACCTCTCCTGTCCCTGGTAGCCTTCTTTCTCTCCTATCTATGGTAGATGAGTTGGGAGGGAGGTAGAGGCATTAAAGAACTCCAAATAAGTAGGCTTTACAAAAAAATCAAAGCTTAAAGACAGCAGACTCAGAAGACTGTTCACCCATCCGTTTCCTCAAGTTTCATAAACATGGATTACTTCCATGGTCACCCCTGCCACCATTTCTTTGAGCCAAAAGGTGGGCCTACTTACACAGTGTGATAAACTAATCAGATTTCTACTTAAAATGATTATTAGAGAACCCTGATTTTACAAACATCCCCTGCCTTGAAGGTGGAGTCTCAGTCACAAGCGCACGTCCACTATACATGAGTGAAGGCTTTGGTGCTCAGACTTGCATCTGAGGTCACATTGTGTGTAACACTTGGCTTACTTCATACTGTTTCAATACATGATACAGAAAACACTCTTTACAGTGGATGTCTTTAAACAGAGCATGGAACAGGCCACAAAGCAGCCTCATCCATCAGCCACCTGCACCGTGAGCAAAGATTGGTGGAAACCAAAGATTCTCCAACCCTAGACTCTGTCTTACCTAATATCCAACGGTATCCTGCACACACCTCCCCTTAGATGGCCACCAGCCCCCTCCAACTAACTCAGCATGCTCAAATCCAGACTCAGTTCTCCACAGACTACATTGTACTACGACATCTCAAATCTTAGATGCCTGTCAACCCACTTCAACCTACCGAGCCTCCAAACCCCTGGGTCTTACAGCTGTCAGCTCTAAAAGCCAGGACTATGAGTGATATGAGAACGCAATACATATAGTGCAAGCAGCAGGCAGCATGAGGCTCCAGCTCAAACTAGACCTTGCCCCCTGCTAATTCTGGAACCCTGGGCAAGAACCTAGTATGAGCTTCCATCCTTCCATCACTGCCAACTGTCCTCTGCAGATAGGTCCCAGGTTATGGGACAACAGGAAGATAAAAATTCACAGTAGGGTACTGAGCAATAGTTAGAATCACTGCTGATTTCTAGCTACTCTGATACAATAGAAAATGCAGCAGGCACGGCTAGTGTATTAACAGCCAGGAACAGTGATGCCTGGGGCAATATGTGCATAGGAGAGATGGGAACATGAGAGAACCTCTGCGAGCTATACAGGCCGTAGTCTGGTTATGGATAGGATAACAAACAGGACCAGTTTTTATGGGGTCCAGAGACAGTACCTTGAGGGTACTGACATTAGCCGAGTAAAGTGGATGCTACAACTTAATGGTGACTTGTGACCAGAAATATTGGTCAACAGTATGGCCACAAGGTTAAATAACTCAAAGTCAAACGTGATGAGAAGGGAAGTAACAAGACAAGAACCCCACACAGTGTATTCCTAAGCATTACAATTGCTCCCTTCATTTTCATTACTCTACAGTCTAACTTGGCTGTCCGGGAAGCTTATAATCCAATGTTGGAGAGACTAGAGCAGAGTTTCTCAACCTGTGGGTCATGACCCCTTGGGGAGGCGTTGAACAACCCAACCATTTCACAGGGATCACCTAAGACCATCAGAAAACACAGATATTTATGATTCCTAACAGAAGCAAAATTACAGTTCTGAAGTAGCAACAAAAAGTAATGATACGGTTGGGGAGTCGCTTACAATATGAGGAACTGAATTCATTGGTCGCAGCTTCAGGAAAGTTGAGAGCCACTGCCCTGGTGGTAAAGTGAGTGCGAAGCCTGTGCAATTCCACCATGCAGCCCAGAAGTAAAAAGATCCCAGACACCCTCACCACCAAAGCATGGTCTGGTTGCTTAGACAAAGAGTTACTTTTACTACTGGGGAATCTGAAAGTGTGATAAATTGGGATGGACTCTGCCCAGTCACCCAAACTTGATTGGAATACCTTATGAACGCCATGAAGGCACAGTGAACTCTGACATTAAAAGAAAGAAAAAAAAAAAACCCGATTAGTCCAGTGGATTGTAACTCTATCATTCCTACTGGATTAAGAACCATTCATCCAAGAAAAGCAATTAACATATTTCTGTCAATTGCAAATGAATTTTAGCTGCTGTACGGCGTTCCCTCTATAGGAGAAATATTTTTTTTCATACAAGACAATATTATACATAGAATATTGTTACAGAGAATAATTCCCTTGACCTTCATCTGGAAACAAGGCCCAACCTTAAATACCACAGGTTCTTTTCTAATTTGGCAAGAGGCTTTTAGAAGATTAAAGGCACTAGGTTACCATTCTCATGAATTCTAACAATCTTACTTTGCACTAACAAGAATATCAATGGAAATATGCATATTTAGTAACATTAATTACCACTGACAAGATGCTTTAGGATATCAGAATTATTGTGGACCATCAAACAACCTGGTTTTTTTGTTTGTTTGTTTTTGTATGGAAGGCAACATATTTCTAAAAGTATAGATTCAGCTGTGTGTGTGCATACATATGTGTTCAGGTGCATGTGAAGTCAATGTCAAGTGTTTTCTTCAATTGTTCTCCAATTGCAGCTCATAGATTTGGCTAGACTGAATGGCTAATAAGCCCCAAAGATCCTCCTGTCTCTACCTCCCCAACGCTCGGATTACAGACGTATGCTACCATGCCCAGCTTTTTACATGGGAGCTCTGGATTTGAACTCAGGTCGTCGGACTTGCAAAGCAAGAACTCATCCCAATGAGGCACCTCCCCACACCCCATATTTAACTTTTGAAATGATGGAGCAGAAATAATTTTGTATCATACTGCTCCACTGGAAATATTTCAGTACAGAATCCGTAAGGATAACCTTGACTTACAACGAGCTACGCTGTGATAAACTAACTTTGTTGAACATATTGTCAGCTAGACTGCATCCAGTCCACCTAACTTAGGACAGCATAGCTTAGAAGCAGAGTACACTATGGAGTACCCTATGGACTACACTACGGGTTCGTTCCCCTCACAATCTCGTGGCTGACTGAAAACGATGGCTTGCTGCTGCCTAGCATCAAACAAGACAAATGGACTGCATTTTGGCAGCTAAGGAGAACAGAATATGGAGCGAGGTGTCTACTGGCCCATTTCTGTACCATTATGAGTGGGAAGATCATTGTTTGTTTTTGTTTTTTGTTTTTTCGAGACAGGGTTTCTCTGTAGCCTTGGCTATCCTGGACTCATTTTGTAGATCAGGCTGGCCTTGAACTCACACCTGCCTCTGCCTCCCAAGTGCTGGGATTAAAGGCGTGTGCCACCATGCCCGGGTGAGTGGAAATATCTTAAGCATCAGGGGCTGTCTACACTCCCATCCTTCCCATTCATTGATTTTACCATGATGCAACATTTCCAGCTCCTGAGGATGTTCTGGTAGCCCAGGATTAGACCCTGCTCTTCTATTCCTGAGAGGACACCTAGAGCCACATTCAGTCCCCGTGGGATTCAGCTGGCAGCACAGCTCTCTGATTCCAGTGCATGGAGGATGTGCAAGGGGCAGGAAGGATCTTCTCTTGGGGACAGGGAGCCTGGAATACAGCCCTGGCTGTACGTCACTGATGAGTATGGAAGGAGCTGCCCTGTATGAGCCATTTCTGTCTATCAGCCTAATCTCCCTTTCCACTTCTTATCATTGACTAGCACATATCTGGTCACTTGGACTGCAAAACCGCTCCGAGGAGAAAGCATTTTTTCCCCCAGTCATTAATCATCCCCAACTAGAAGCTCTTGAGAGATATTCCAGGAGGTGGGGGGGTAAACAGGCAAGCAGATCATGTTAGCGAGCACTAGGAGGTAAGTAATTTATGCCACAGAAATGTAAACATTTGACAGAAGAGAGTCTGCAGAGATGAACAGGGAGTCAAAAAGTCTACCACAGGAAAACCAGGTTACAGACCCTGCTAGCCAAGGCTTAGAGTTAGGAGCCTCAGTCAGGGTCCTTGTCGCCTTGCTCTAGATCCCTTCCCTGAGCACACAGAGTAAGCTCCTTAGCAGCTTCAAAATACCGGCTGTCTATACAGCACTTCTACACTACTTCACAGAAACTGAGATCTTGGTTGCTATGGGGCATTCCCGAATCCCCCTCTAATCCCTTAACCAGGTTCCTTTCTTACCTCTTCCTGCAGCCATTGTCACTCCCAAGCAAAGATCCTGTCCCACCAACACTGCTATATCCTGCAGCTTGCAGGGGAATTCACCAACTGCAGCAAGTGGCCTGTGCAAGCAGCCAACAGTGGCCTACCTCGCTTTCCTTCACCCTCCTTGTGCCTCCTTGGCTCAGTTTCTGCACACGGAAGCAACTGGCAACACTACAGATGGGACAGCATTAGAGCAAATTCAAAATAAACATTTGGGAACTGGGGAGATGGCTCAGCCAGTAAAGTGCTAGCCATGTAAGCACAAGCCTGGATCCCTGACTCTGTATCCCAGCACCCGTTTGAAAAGTTGGGCCCAGGGCACATGTGTGACCTCAGCACCAAGGAAGCATAGACAGGAGGAGCCCTTGGGCTTCCTGCCTAGCCAGTCCAGCCTTCCATCGTCTCTAAGTTCAAAGAGAGACCTTGTCTCAAAAGCATGGAGGAAAGTGAGAGAAAAGACACCAGATGTCAACCTCTGGTCTGTACATGCAAATGTGCACATGAAAGCATGCACACAATACACACACACACACACACACATACCCTATACACATCCACAAAGTAAAAAGCATTTAAAGTAATTAATCTTGGTACTCAGTAGTTCATTAACACTCTGTAAGAAGAATATCCTTTATTTCCAAAGACAAGTCAAATCCATCACCAGTCTTTAAAAAGAATAAGCCCACATAAGACTGGCCTCTATCTGGACCAGTGTTCATCCAGGCCCTGCACTTCTGGCATGAATGTCAATGAAGAAGAGCACGAGCACATGCAGAGACTCTTCACATCCCTGGACATTGTTCTCATGACACAGTAGCCCACACTTCTTTTAAATTTCACCAGTGCTCACAGTTACAGCTCCTGATGCCTCTGTTTAGAAAGCTCTTCTCCACTTGGCACTTACTGTGGGAGTAAGCACTGCGGTGTCATCATCATTACCGCCACAGCCGAAAGAGCTGCCACTGACCACCTACTGAACAGAGATAAACTGTGAGTTGTATTGCCAGTCTTCATGGTGGGGAGGGGCTGTGCACACTTATTATCACTACTTTATAACAGGGAACGCTCAGCACAGGAAGGTAACCATTCACAGGTCACCTAGCTGGGAGGTGGCAGGACTATGATTTCAAGGGCCACAGCCTTACAAACACATGATTTTAGAGCGATAAACTGCAAAACATGACCCATTGGAGATGTCAGTAAGGGTGACCAAAAATCAGAGACCTCTCCTAGCCACTGAACATGCTGTGCTGACCCCAATATGTCATCATTGCTGGCTGAGGACATTTTAATGCCAAGTAAGAAAAACATCCAACTTTTGACACTTGGGGATTTAGGGGGTTTTAAGGTCTTTTTTTTTTTTTTTTTTTTTTTTTCAATCAGCGTTAGACATTTTCCTCCACAGTTATTACACACAAGTCCGGAAGGCATTTTCTTAGCAGCTCAGGGGCCCCAAATGAGAAGCTGTCTGCAGGCTCCCCCACCCCCACCCACCCATTCAGGGAGAGAGAAGGAGATTGCCAGAGTGAGAGGGAGAGTGAACCAGAAGGGGGAGGAGGGAGGGAGATGATCTAGAGAGGGGGAGGAAGGGAAGGGGATGGAGAAAGGGAGAGAGATGGGGGGGGGGAGGAGAACTTAAGGCACACACAAAAAGAGATAATGACTGAATCCCAAATTTGATTTTTAAAATAGACCCACTCCACATTGGGAATAAATCTTCCTGCCCTGGTTCCAACTCAAGCCCCTTTCTCTCCACACTTGGAGCCCTGTTTAACAATACGCAATGGCACAGACATCCTGAACCCTCCTTTCTGCTGAGTCCTCAGCCAAACACTTGATCAGAATGCTCCCTGCCAAGCATGGAAATAAATTTGATTTTGGTTTAACTAGGATTAGATTCTGAGCACCAAGAAATTAAAAATAACCTTTATTTAATCTAATGGACCAGCCCCCGACTTCCTGGCTACTCTCCTCAGGCCCCTCTTGCTAAATCTCTCTCCTAGAAGTCATCTCCAGCAACTGTGAAAAAGCACAGTACGAGGTGGGAAAGCACAACTCCTCAGGCATCCTGGTTGGAAGTCTTAACTCTGTGTGTGCCTAACATGCCTCAAGATTGCTTTTTCCAAACAGGACTGCAGAGTGTCTGTCTGTGAAAGGTATTGTTGCCCTCAGATGCATCAAAACTCACTTACTTCCGAGGACCTTGGAGTCCCTTGGGCATAGGTACACAACGTTGCTTACTGTGTGTGGAGAAGTGATTTCTCTGTAGGCTTCATTTTATATTCACTCTCACACTATGGGGGATTACCAAAGAGGGAGCATTGTACAAAGACCATTGCAGACTGAATCAGATATGGAACAAACGCAGCTGCCACCCTGGGTATGTAAAGAATATCTATTATCGCCATTATCACAACCACTACCAATTCTCTCTCTCTCTCTCTCTCTCACATACACACACACACACACACACACACACACACACACACACACAGAGCCAAGAAGCTTGAAGGCAGCTGACAAGCCAGTGAACAGTCAGTCCAAAGAGAACATAACTGTTCTGAATTCCTCAAGCTGATGATAAGACCTAACAATCAGTGTCGGGAAAAGCTACTGAGAGCATATTCCAACACAACCCAAACCAAAGTGACAGCTAAAAATAGATGCTAATTATTTTAATAGTATGAGCTATGGAACTGTTGTAAGTAGGCAACACTCATTGAAGAATTAGAATTTCCCTCCTTAAAATAAAGATTATAAAATGTGCACTTTAGTGAGGACACCCCATGATACAGTTAAAAGTGAGGCAGAGAAAAAAGATGAAAACCCGTGTATTAAACAAGCAATCAAGAAGTTCCTACACTTCTGGCTCTTCTTTCAGCGAGCTTCGGGCCTCAGTTTCCTCATCAAGCATGCAAAAGGTTTAGAGAAGACAACGTACCAAAGATCAGCACCTACGAGGAAACAGACGCACTCCCTTGTCTGACTGCATGCTTACCACACAATTCCTGGCCACAAGCTCATTGCCAAACGGCTTTTCACAAATAAAAAGGCGCCAGCATCCAGGCCTCCCTGGAGCTTATCTGGTATAAACCACTCAAGTAGTATTGAGGCTGTTGATGGGGGGGGGCAAGTAGGGGGGCAGTGATTCTACGTCACTGAAGGAAATGAAGAGTCCAGTTTTCCTAATTCAGAATCTACCTCACTTCTATCAACACTGAACCATCAATCAGCGTATGGCAATTTTCAAATTACTCTTGGCCAGCGGCCATGCCACTTGGTACGTAAAAACATTCCTTCTAAGGGAAAAATGAATTCAAATATTTCAGTGATATCCAAAACCTAATTATTTTTTATGACACAATTGTCTCTGGTTATAGAAAATGGTATACTTTAAAAGCTTAGAAGAAGGATCCGCACTGGACACTGGACCATCGTCTGCCTTGTGCTGCCCTCTGGATACAACTCCCCTCTCGCACAGGTTCTAGTTTCAGCATTAGGACTTTTGTCAATACTTGCTTTTTGCCACATCTCATTCATCATGTCCATACCACCAACAAAATTCACACAGGGAGGTGTGTGTGTGAACAATAAAAAATACATTCAAGCCAATGTTCAAAAATCTCCAGAGGGACCCATGATCTTTCCCAGCATTTAAGAAGCTCTAGGAGACACAATGGAAACTGATTTTGTGGTGTCCCTGTGCTATTTGTGGTCCTCCCATAATCCTCTTCTCCATGTATCATGTGTGGTCTCATCTCCTCCCATGTTCCTTTGTCCCATGTGCCATCACCTTGACGCCCCTTAAACTCACCATGCAGCCGCTGCCCTCCCCCAACCCCCATCTGAAGGAACTGTCCCTGTTTTCTGTCTCTCGGTTTCTTACTCCTTTCAGATCTTAGTCACTGACTCCAGAGAAGAGGTCCTCCCTCCTACATTTTTTTCTTCAGAGAACCTATTAATGGGCATGCACCAGCCCGTGCACATTGTGTGGCTCCAAGTCCATTATACCAGAGACTCCATCAGTTTGCGTTTGCTGTATCCACAGACCTAAGATAGCATCTAACATACAATATTTATTGAGTACATGAGTGGGGAAGAGATAGTAAGCCTCAGACATAACCGCCAAGCAAAATGTCATCAAATGTATATTTTAACCAAATTAGAAAAGCAGTCTGTCCACGTCACCCGCCACACTACACGACTGGCATTCAACCCAAAAAGGCAGCTTTGAAGTCTGTCACTATCCATCTCCCTCACACACTGAATAGAGGATAAAATTCAAGTGATCAGTTTTGCTTAGGATGGGCTGGGAAAGATCTCATGGGGTCCCTAAGGAAGCAGACGCTCACGTAGGTTAGAGTAAGTGTTCAGAACACAAAGGAGCTAAGAAAGAACTAACTAGCTTGAAGAGGCCACACAGGGTTACAGAGGAGAACAAAGAATTCAAGAAAGCCAAGCATTCTGCAAACAGGTTCATAAAACTCATAGGAAGCAAGAAAAGCAATTACTCCTACTCTCCCCCGGTCAGCCAACCAGAGACGAGGTTACTTTTCTAACTGCTGGGAACTCCTCTTCCATGTTGGCACCCTTTACCTTGATAACTCCTTTAGTTCATTTCATAAAGTCCAGCTGAGGTCAACTGACTGTGAGGCTTCGAGAAAGTGGAAGGTCCCATTTACCACTAATCAGACACTAGAACTTTTGGGCTTTACCCCATCTGTCTCACTGTGCATTCTAAACACTCATAAAATCTCATGACTAGGGGCCTGCCTCACAAAAGCCTGCCAAGGAAAGCACGGGGTGCCTTTGCCCCACACAAGCTTCCCAGCCAACCAGGCTTTTACTGCAAAGCCAATGCGCCAAACCTACAGCTTGCTTTATGAATCAATAGCTGCTAATTTTGGAATTTTATTTTCCTAAGGGGCTTTCATTCTCTAAGCTTAACGTTGTTGCTGACTTAAGCACTATCTTGAAGGATTGCACAGATAAAACCTTAGTCACTCATTATGATAATGCAAGCCTTCCCAAAAGAAAAAAGAAAAAAAAGTCCTCTTTCTCCTAGGTAATAACTTTAGCTATTTCTAGTCAGCAAGAGAAAAAGGACATTCATATGAAAGACAGAGACGCTCTGTGGTCCGGGCAATATTTGCTCTGCTAATGTAACTAGTTTGTGCAATCCGAGTAACTTTTCTTTAGAGAGGGAGAGAGTGCAGGGCTGGGGGTCTGGTTCAATAAGGGGCCATTCAAGAAAATAGCCACACATGAGGTGTCCTGTCACTCTCTCATGAAAATAACCCACGAGTCACAAGTTTGGAGTTTTATGTATTTATTTATCCATTTACATAGTTTTAGTTTTGTCCAGTTCTATGATCTTGCCAACATAAACTCCTCTCCCAGAATGTAAGTAATATATAACACATAAGCCTGCCTTTCTAGGGTGTGTTCATCAGCAGATTAATTTTGCTGCCAATGCAGTTAGGCTTGTCAATTGCCTCCTCACCCAAGAGGAAGCCTTCCTTGTGAGTTGCACTGGGGAAATCACCATTATGCACCAAAGGCTTTATTTCCTAAGCATCACACCATGACGTTCTCTTACTCCAGGTGAGTCTACCCACTCAGACAGCTGGCATCTCAAGTCTTGTACCAACAGGCACTTCCTTAGGATTAAAACCGTCTCAGGAAAAAGTTAAAAGCTTCAAGCCCACACTGAGCCTAGAGCTCTTGTATTCTCTCTCTCCCTCTCCCTCTCTCCCTGTCTCCCTGCCACCTCACCATCACCAGCCTAATCTGGGACCAGCCAACCTGTTGTTTCTTGTATCACACTTCCTCCTTTTTTTCCCTGTCACTTTGACATCTACCAGTCCCAGCCATAGATACCGTGCACTGGGTCTGATTCATAGCCTCACTGTGATGAACTGGACACGCTTGCCCACACAGAACCTTAGCTGCCAACCTCACCAGCCTCGGCACCCTCTGCCCCACAGTGACGTAACTCGAGTTCTGCCTCTGGGCTGGGAAGAATACTGATTCTGCTAACAGTACCTCAAATAGCAAAGCAGCAGACCTCGGGTGCCTGAGTGCACAGCCAGTGAGCCAAGCGATGCAGGTCTAGCTCCTTAGCTAAATGAGGATCATTCAGTCTTATCAAGGCATCTGCTTTCAAGCTCTGGAAACTCAATGCCTGGAATTCTTCAGCCCCTGGCAGGCTGACGGCAGCAGCCACAACCCTTTATTCTAATCATATCCATTTCACTGTTATATCAAAAACACATTATCTGAGCATTGCTCCACGGATTATAATACAAATCAAGTCAAACAGGTTTATTAAATAAAATGCACCTTCTAAGGACCCGTGGTCAAAAGCTGAGTGCTCGAAAAGAAACTAATGAAAGGACACAGTGTAGAATGGTGCCACTGTAGAGAAAGCTAGCCTAGGCCCAGGTCAAGGCTTTCATTTGCCAGGATGCTTTCAGCCTTGCAAAGGGTTCTCATTTTTTAAGACTGCGTGCGATCACGTATGTATTCAAGGGCAGAAGGGAGAGGACAACTTCCAGCTTTCAGGATGTTAGTCTCCCATGGTGGGTTCTGGAGACTGAACTCAGATCATCCATCAGGCTTGAGCGGAGAATACTTTTGTCCACTGAGCCATCTCACCAGCCTGATCTTTCTCTCTCTTGCTCGCTCTCTTTTTTTATGCCTCATTTTCTGTTTCTGTATCATTACTATGACAGTGTCTCTTATTGGACTTTTTTTTTTTTTCCAGTTCAGCATGTCAGTTGTTTGGACAGTGCTTAGAAAACTCTAGTTACTACAAGGAAGGAAAAAAAAAAAAAAAAAAAAAACTAAAGCAGAAAACTATTGCAAATGCTACCAGACATCAGGATTATGGGACTTGGGTCCAGACAGGCTCTGTCAGTTTGTGGCCTCTGGGGTGGATTAAATATGTTCTCTGTCACTTCGCTCTGGATGTGGAATCCATTTCTTCACCTCTTTGGCGCTCTGCTGGCCACACAGCTGTTCCAAACAACAAAAGCAGCCCTGTACCCATGTCAGTGCTCCGTTCCTGACATCTGGCAATGGGGCTGGGGATGTAGTTCAAATGCACAAAACACTGCCTTTGCTCCTCGGCACTACACAAACCAGGTATGGTAGCACATGCCTGTAATTCCGACGTGTGAGGTCCAGAGGCTACATTGGAAGATCAAGGCCAACCTGGGCTACACAAGAGCCTATCTTGTACCACTCCCACCCTCCGCCTCCCAAGAGAGAAACCTAGCAGCTTATCTCCAGTCCTGCCATGACAAGAGGAAAACACAAGCAGCAAATAATGTGAGCTCTATGGAAAAGACGTGAGCTGCTTTTTGACAGCTGAGGCAAGAGCAGCCTGTCAACCATGTGTTTAAACCCCTTACTCTGGTCACAGCTATAAGTAATCCTCACAGAGCGCTGCCAAACAGCAAAACCATGAGTAAGACTGCTATTTTTAAAAAGATATATTTTATTTTATTAATACTTGTGTCTGCAATTATAAATCTGTACATAAGTCCAGTACTACCAAACCAAGCTCAGTTTCAGAGAGGAAAGCAGTAGGTATCCATAAATCCAAGCATCTGTAGGATAACCACCTACGTGTCAGAACTCTGCATTGCATCTTGGCACTGCTCATGGTCTAAGATTGGTACTAAGCAATTTATTACAGTGCCATGTGATCCTATGAAGACAGCGAGATACAAAATACAGAGCATTAAGTCTGTTTCTTAATTAGTGTGAATAAAGCAACAGGCGTTCAGATGTTGTGCAGCAAGTAGAGGAAGCAGGGCTGGGAGTGTTGTCTCTGCTCTGCTCTGCTGGAGTGGTCAGAACTGATCAGGGTCAAAGAAACAGGAGGAAAGTCTATCGCTCTCAGCAGCCAGCAGTCTTTGCATGGTGACGACGGAGAATTTCTGCCCATTGGCTGTTTGAGTAATGTTTAAAGTTACAAGGAAAGAAACTGCTTGCTTTGGAAAATTCTTTAAGAAAGCAACATTTCATCTCCAGAGGCTATAAGGAGTACTAGGAAATGGAAAACTTCAAAAACACAATTTGACCGTTTCCACATAAATAGGTAGCTGTCCACTAGACAAGCAGACCAAGCAGACAGCTCTTCCTCAAGGATGAGCGATCTTGAGTTGTGTCTCGACTCTGCTGCATCTCTAGACATTTTCCTTCTGACGTCTGACTTGGTCCAGGAGCCAAGCAGAATGATTGATTGTGAAACAAGGTTCACCTCCTTACCAGCCGCACAAAATTTTCAGAGACATAGCTAACAGCTGCCCTAAAATCAGGCCAATGAGGAAGATACCAAAGCTTTTCCCTGATGAGCATTGGCAGGATTTAATGCTACTGAAAGTGTGATTACTTTGTTTCATGACTGTTAATTCTTAATTTGGTTGATGCCGAAATCCTTCCTTAACCTCATGTTAAAGAAAATAAAAACATTCTACAGTGTTTGACAGGAAACAGCTACGGAAACAAATGGGCAATTCACGCATCTCAAATTTCTCTGCATTTATTCTTCCTACTGCTTTTGTCAGTTCAGTCTTGATTTGAGCATTTTGGAGTAGAAAGAAAAATATACTTGTTCATAGAAGCAATTTACTCTCCTGTAAGTAACTCCCAGGATCTTGAAATGCTATGATTCAAACTAAAGGATTACAAAACAATCAATTTAAACCAATGAAAGGAACATGTTGAGGATTTTCCTGTTTCCGCCTTAGTCCTTACACCTGCAAAACAACCAAAAGTAACATTTCAGGCCCAGGACTCCCAACTGCATGGTCCTGGGAGCCATATTCCCACAACTGGCTCCAAGGCCACACACAAGGACCAACACCTCCACTGATCATCAAAGAAAAGCCTACCTGCTCCCACTAGGGCGTTAGCAGGTTTCATCTAGAAAGTAAAGTCACTCCCTCTTGTTCTGTGTCAACATTATTGTCAAAGGGTGCCTCCCGTGGCTATAGCTAGAAGACTCCTGTACAAGGGTTAAGCTCACAAGTGAACACCAGTAAGGAGACCTCTTGTTGATGGCTCTGCGACAATGGGCGGGTCCTTTCAGAGACCTTCCTGTTCCAGAATTGCCTGGTGAACAACAGGGCTCTGACCCAGCATTTGACCCCTCCAGTGACCTCCAGACTGCTTCCAGGCTTCTGCGTAATAAAGAATACTAAAAGGGACCCTGAGTGCTTTATTAGCCATGCTTCTGGATGAGGATGAGGATGGGGAGGGGGAGGTGGAGGAGGAGGAGGAGGAGGAGGAGGAGGAGGAGGAGGAGGAGGAGGAGGAGGAGGAGTCAGCTACCAAAGGGGAAAGGGTTGCTTGGCAATGCATCAAAGAAAAACCAGTATTAAAAAAAAAAAAGAGCAGGAAAGAGAAGACACTCTATCCTAAAGACTCAGTGTGAGAAATAAGACACAAACACATGTATTTAGATCTATGGATGCTGTAAAAAGGATGGCTATCAGAGACTTTATCCAAATAAACTGAATTTTCATTCAGGCCTCATAGGAATGAACCACACACCTCTTCTTGCACTGCCAAGTCTCTAGATAAGTATAAAAGTGAAGATAATCCATCGTCTCTGTTACCTATTGCAATTATCTAACCTCCTGGAAAACCCAGACAGTAGGAGGCAGAGGACAGGAAGGGGACACAGCAACTAAATCACGGGGCCCAGAATTGGTTCTAATGAAGGGGGAAACTGAATGGACACGTCCTGAGGACTAGAGCAGAGACTCTGCTGAGGAGAGTCCTGCTGGCAGAGAAGTTGATGGTCCTCTCAGCAACGAGCACATGTCATGCCATCTCAGATGTGATTTTGCCAGCCAATGCAAGAAGACCACAGAGCACCCTCATTTGGCCACAGGCTTAACAAGGATTAATTAACACAGCAAGGCCAAGAATTGGCAGCTCTCTCCCAGCCCCAGTGTCCCAAACTCTCTGAGCTCTTGCTATGCGCTCACTGGCAATACTTCTGCTATGCAAGTAAAACCACATCTCCGTGCTGCGTCACACTCTCCTTAGCCCTCTCAGCAAAGCACCTCCAGGTGACAGTGTAAAGCTGATACATTAGAGAGGCTGAACAAAAGGGGCTGTCAAAAACTCTCTCCAGGAGATAACCATTAGTGGTTTTTCAATTATTAAATGCTCCCAGAGTACCAGCCCAATGCTTCTTGGATGGGTTAGTCATGAAATATTTGTCCTAAATATAAATTTGGCAAAAAGTCACCTCATACCTCCTCTCACTTCTGTTTGAAAAATTACAACCACAACCCAACAGTTCTCCAGCCTTTCACATCACAGGGGCATAAACGTGGGAGTTAGGACAAATCTCTGCTTCATACAGCTAACACCTCAAAATGCTACTCCATACTACCGCAGGAGGAGCGCAGGGGCATGGCATGGGCCACCAAGCAGGGTTATTTATTCCTTCACTTGTGGTTACTGCCACAGAACGCGAGGGCATACTGCACACATGCTTGGATTTTCCTCACCCACCGTCCCTCTCAGGAGTGGCATCCTTTCATTTTCCCCTTCACTCTCTGATGCCTGCTTCCAAGCTCATTTTGGTTGCTCTCCTCTGGCCCCCCTTCCTCTCTTAAGTCGCACAGGTGACCTTTGAGACTTGGGCCACCATACCCAGGCCAGGCAAACAGGGACCCCAAAGGGCCCGAAGGAATCACACAAATACCATATTCTCCGGAACATCTACTTTTATAGGTTTCCCAGCACATTCCATATATGACACAGGGGGCGGGGAATGGGGCGAGGGGCAGAGAGATCCCTAAAACTATTTCCTCCAAAACCTGGCTTTGAGCACCTTACAGCTCACATACTTGCATTTTGTTTGATGCAGCTTTCATTTCAAAGAGGGTCTCCAACACCTCAGAGTAAGCCCAGGAATTGCAAATGTGGCCTCAAAGACACAGGAGTCCAGACCCTGGCAGGAAATAAAGTTCTAAGCCGCTTTGATGTGCTTCCTCCCCATACCCCTCCCTCCAGCTTGTCGTTCGTCTCTACCCAGGAAGGGACCACCTTGCTTGAACCCTAAGCAAACGCAGCCCACGTGGGAGCCAAGTGAGAGGTTTAGTAATCGGTCCTTTCCCTGTCTCCAGCACCACCGCCGCCCAGCCCCACCAAACTAGTTAGTGAAGCTTTAAGCTCAGCGTTCAGACTGCCACAAGGAATGTAACATATAGAGAAGGAGGGAGTGAAGGGACTGGGGTCCAGACTCCTGGGAAGAAATGCCTAGGTGACTCCTGGGAGGGATAGAGCTGTTTCTTTTCTAAGTCACTCAGTTCAGAGCGAAATATCAAGCCAGTTCAGGTCAGATCCTGAGTAGCACAAGTTAAAACAAGAACTAGAAAATCTATCAATCTCCAGTTGCGCCGCTTCCAGACTGGGATCACGAGGGGTGGGGTGGGGAAATACTGGAGTTGCTGCGGGAAGCCCAAGGCACCGAAACCGTAGCGAGCTCTGGACCTAGGCAGTACCTTACCTCGCTCAGCTCGGCTGAGGAGTCGTTTCCATATTTCACCGCAACTCCGGAATTCATGCCTGCACTTTTCAGAGTAGTGCTCGTCCCCAGACCTCGGAGCGTAAGAGCCTGGCTTAGGCAGGATAGCCTGGGCTTGCTCCCCGCCGGCACATTTCAGTCTAGACAGCCATTTTCACCCAGGACAGCGGCGAGGCCAGAAAGGATGCAGAAGCTCCGGCACGGAAAGTCCCGCTGGAATCTCACCAGCGAGCCATAGCTTCTGGAGGCTGGGCAGTGGGTTGCTCTCGCAGCAGCTGCAGCGGCCACCGAGCCGGCGCCGGGACCCGCCCGCGCGCTCACCGCGGAGTCCGGGCGATGCCACCCTCCGAGCTGCCTCGCCCCTCCTACGGTACCACGCAGATCCCCATTACCCCGCAGGCGGGCGGTTCGCGCCGGCGCCCAGCAGAGCTCGGGCACCCTCCGGGAGAAGCCTGGAGAAGCCTGGGCAGCGGTGCGCGGACGATCCGTGCCTCCGGTTCCCGGGAGGAAAGAGCTGGAGAGAGCCAGACCCGACCAGCACTCCACGCTGAAGTTTCCCCCTTTGAATCGTCTGGAGTTGTAAGTGGTTTCTGATTGAACACAGCTGTCTAGCTGCTGGCTAAGGGCTGCGCTGCGGAGGCGGGGCCAGAAGGAGAAAAGGGTGGGGGGAGGGAGCGGAGGAGACCGTGCCGGGAGAGCAGGCATCCTTCCAGGTCTCTGCTTTAGTAATTACAGGACCCAAGTCCAGAAGGGAGAGAAGAAACAGGAAAAGCCACCTGAGTAATCGTGCAGGAAATTGAAAAAAAAAAAAAATCCTTCCCTCTTAAGAGTCGCTTTCCATGATTCAATAACGTCAAGGCAAACCTGACTGGGTGTATGGGTGTACGTAGGCCTGCTCTGAACGGTTCTCACGGTACATTAAGATTTTACAAGAGTGTGGGGCGGTCATTTTCCCTGATTAGTCTAAGTCAGGCTCCTACTTTATGTGGCTAGGGGAGAGTGCATTTTCTACACGTCCATAACCAAGATGAAACATGTCCAACCCTTAAAAGATTTAAGATACCAGTGCATTCGTTCTCTCCAACCTTGCTAAAACCAGTCATAAAAACAAACAAACAAACAAACAGATAAATAATCGTTGCTATCTAGACAGAGCTAGGCTGGTTATTTCTGGAGTTTGGAGTATGAATTACATACTCCAATGTACAATCAGTGTTTGAGTCTTCCCTTAGGACGAAACTCTCAGTGTGCATGGTGACTGGGCTGGGAAAGAGGACCTACCTGAGGTTTATCTAAATAAAGTGACAAGTTTTGTGACAGGTTTGTAATCATAGCTCTAAAACAAGAGGTTCACACGTTCAAGGCCTGCCTCAGCAGCACAGTGAGTTCAAGGCCAGCTTATGTAACTTTATGAGACCCTGTTTCAATAAAATAAGATAAACTAAAGGCAAAAGGAGAGTTGGTGCAGTAAAGTCCTACTAAATCTGAGATGCACCAAAAAGTGAGTGATCCCTTAAAACAGGGCCTCTGCAAGACTGCTTAAGAAACCTCATCAGTCTCTCTTCATACAATGGGAATAAAATACATCCTCCTTTAGGGAGACCTTGACACTTCCTGAAGCCTTCTACGAAAAAGCCATTGTATTGTTCCAATCCAACGTCTATTTTTAAAAACTCAAATAGGATGTTTATTTTTGTCTTAAGACAGCACAAAGGGGCCACATTTGCATATGTCTTCTGACTCCTCCCCTTCCTGTTTAGCTCATTCATTTCCTAGTGGATTCAGTGCTGGGTTGAAGAATTTGTTGCTGTTTCTGGGGCACTGCCAGGCTGCAGCACCTTCCATGTGGCGAGGGGTCGGGAGGACATGATGCTTAACTTACATAAAACACATCCTGAACTCATCCTGTGTGCGGCTGGAGGTGGCGATGTATATTAAAGCTGACTGTTTTTTAACCCAAATAGGTGGGACCTGACACGTGTCAGATTTCAGGGCTTTCTGAGTGTGGACTATTTTATAGGCGACAGTTTGAGCTTCCTTAATATGTACCCCTTGATTTCATGTCCAAGGCATGAATTGCTCCAAAGTCTAGTTTTCTTGTTTTGTTGTCATCTTGAGAAAAGTCTTAAGAAACCTAAACAGGCCTCAAATGTATAAGCTTCCTCCTTCTGTCTCCCAAGTGCTGAGATTACAGGTGTGCACCGCCATGGCTGTTTTAATTTGGTATTAGAGACCAAACTTCTTCTTTCTCCCAAGCAAGCACTCTACCAATTGTGCTACTTCCAGCCCCAGAATCTGGGTTTTTTTTGGAACATTGTGTCTATATTCAAAATTTCAGATTACAGATGCTCAACCCAACTACATGTAATATAAAGATAAAATGTGAAAAACGAATTAAATGAGTGTTGAATGTGATATATACTTTTATGCTACCAAAGCCAAATCCATGCTTTACTTACTGTCTAGCCGAGTAAAAACATGATCTGCTCCTAAAGAAGATGAAAACCCAGCAATGCTAAATATACTAAGGAACAAAATAGTCTATGCTCTAGAGAACATTTCTTTTTCTTTTAGTTTTACTTTGTTTTATGTGTATGAGTGTTTTGGCTGCATGTGTGTGTATCAGATCCCCCGGAGCTGGACTTACAGACAGCTGTGAGCTGCCATATGGGTGCTAGGAACTGAGCGTAGGTCCTTTGGAAGACTAGCCAGTGCTCTGAACCACTGATCTAACTTTCCAATCTGGACACCATATCTAAGGGTGACATGGCCTATATGAGATTTCCTTCATGACCAATGGCTTCAGTACTTAACCCCAGAGAAGAAGAGGTGACTCTCACAGTCTGGCAGCCATGGACATGGTAAGTTGAAAGTAGGAAATGGACACGATAACTGTATTGTTTTTAAAATTACATGTATTATCTATATTAGCTGTAGACCTGGCTAGCAATCAATTAAGACACAGACACTTGTTATATTTTAAAATAGCCTTAGTTAACCTAAAGCAGGGCAGATATCAATCCTCTAAACTACCTCCCATAGTGGGGCAGGCATGGGATCCCTGTCTCAATCCCATGCCATCTGCTTCTAATAACTTCTATCAAGCTACCTCCCATCTATAATCCCAAATACTTGCTCATGTTCTTCATCTGGGATGGATTTTCCATCCATGCTGGCGGCCATGTGCTTCTCCTCCGGCTAGCCCGTGGGGGGCCTTCCTCTCCTCCCTTCAAGTCTTTTTTCTCTCCGTGGAGGTCATTCTTCTTCCCAGAATTCCTCTCTCTCCTAGCCCCACCTATCTCCTGCCCTGCCCAGGTGGGATGGCTTTTTATTAAGCAAAAGGTAAGTCACAGAAACAGCAAGCAGTAATTACCATCAAAATACATCAGACCATCCCCCAAAACAATTGGATTATCATAGTCCAGGAAGAAGCTACTGAGTTACCTAGAGGCAATGGGACTGGATTAAAAAAAGACATATGCAAGAGAATCTACACAAAGGAGGTGTGGTGGTTAGTTTTAACTGTCAACCTGGCACAACTTGGAATCATCTGGAAAGAGCATCTTAATGATGAGCTACCTAGATTAGGTAGGCCCATAAGTATGTCTGGAGGGGATGTAGGTAGGAAAGTCCAGACCAGGTAGAGGAAACATAGGACATCCAGACAGAGTGGACCACAGTGTACACCTGTAGTCCCAGAAGCCAAGATGCTCCAGCAGTAGGACTGAGTTCAAGGCCAGCCTGGGCAGCACTGTGACCCTATACGTCTCAACTGTCAGTTTAAAAGTGAACAGTGTGGTGGAACATGATGGAAAAAGTCAATGGAAGATGCTGGTAGTACTCTGTATAGAGAATGCACAGCAAGGCAGAGACAAGATCTAATTCATATATTTTCATTTGTACAATCTACATTTTCAAAAGTAGTTGCTGTATTAGTTTCCCCATTCCTGTGATAAGACACCATGACCAAGGCAACTTATAAATGAGAGCACTTAATTGGGCTTCCAGTGTCAGAGGGTTGGAGACCTTGATGGTGAAGTGAAGGCATGGTTGACAGGAACAGCCCAGAGCTCATATCTTGCTCCACAGCAGGAGGCAGAAAGAGAACCCTGGGAATGGTGCAAGTCTTGAAACCTCAAAGCCTGACCCCCGTAGCACACTTACACGGCCATACCTCCTAATTCTTTCCTAACAGTTCTACCAAACGGGGCCAAAGTACTCAAACATATGAGACCATAAGGGCCAGTCTCCTTCACCCCACCACAGGCACATTCCTTTACAGATTTCACCACTGCATAACATAAAAAGCACCCAAGAAAAATTCCTGTTTGCTACTAATACATGTAGGAGAATTAATATACATTCCCATTTTAATAGACTAAATTCACAGATTCAGGTATTCAAACATAGTGTCCCTAACTTTAGGAAAAAAAAAAAAAAAAACAGACATATATGACAATGGAAAAAACACTGACACCTATCAGACTATGTTAGCAATTTTAACAGTGGGGAAAATAAAGGCTGTATTATATACAGAAATGCAACCAGCAATATCCAGGACCCAAGCTAACCCTGCCTTCTTCAACAGATAAATTGCAAGGAGGAAGAAAACAGGTAAGCACATGAGAGACCAAAAGAGGCTGAGGGATACAGCTTCATGGAAACACAGAAGCATATCAGCCAGTTGCAGCACATGCACCTTAAACAAACCGTAAAAATGATGAGTGATAAAATGTATGGCCTTTAAGCCAGCTGCGGTGGCACATTACTGTAATGTGATCATGTTGGAGACTGCTATAGGATAATCGACTATCTAAGGCCAACTTCACAAGAAGATGGCACAAGAATAATAAAAAGGCAAGTTATATTTACATTCAGAAACATATCTTTAATATGTTTAATTGTTTTATGAAGTTATTGGGGCTGGAGCGATGGCTCAGTGGTTAAGAGTGTTAGCTGCTCTTCCAGAGCACTCAAATTCAATTTCCAGCACCCACAAAGGCAACTCACAAACATCTCTAACTCCATTCCAGGGAATCTGATGCCCTCTTCTGGCCACCAGGGGCAGCAGACACAGAACATGTTACATAGACATACATGCAGGCAAAACCATACATATATAAATAGATGGAGTAATAATAAAAATATTGCCAATTGCAGATGTGTTAATGATCACATGGTACATTTAAAGTGTTCTTTTAATTGAAATACTTAAGGCTGAAATGACAAAATGTCTGAGATTTTCATCAAATACTGAAAAACAGGGAAATGGATGAATTACCAATGAAACAAACTGACATAACCAATAACCATTAAAGATGAGTGACAAGTAAATACTCTCTGTCCTACTATATGTCTTTGAAAATCTTTCTAGTAAACAAGTTTGTGTGAACTGTCTCTGTCTTTTGTGCCAAGGATGTGTTCTAGTGTCCATAAGGCAGAGCAAGAAACTAGGAAAGGCTGTTGCAGATCAGGAATACTTGTGGCTTGGAGGAAATCAACCAAGATGGTAAGAAATGGGTGGCTTTGAGATGGAGTTTTTAGGGAAAATTGTCCAGGCCTTGGTGAGTGATTGGATACAGGTCAGGAGACAGAAGGAAAACATCATGAATGACTGCCACTTTTAGGGTTTAACAAGAAAGAAGGACCAGGTTTAAGGAACCAGGCATTTTGCTTAGGTGTATTCAATTTGTGTTTCTGGGGCTGCAGAGATGGCCTATTGGTAGAACATTTGCCCGGCATGTGTGAGACTGTAGGTTCACCCCTGATAATGGCAAATAATTAAGTAAAGAACTAAATAAAGTTGAGCTTCCTGTTTGATGCGTAAGGAGATATCAACAACAGTTGGACATCTGAGCCTTGGGTTCAAGGAGAATCGGGCATGTGGCGGTGGTTTAGTCGTTTCCAGCATAAGGTTTATAGTAGAGGCTGAAAGCCGTGAGGAAGTATGGTGTCACCCAGAAAGCAGTGAGTGCTCAGATGCACGCCCAGCACTTAGTGCTGAGATACTGCCATAGTTTCCAGGTTAGATAAAATGAGAACCCAACCAGAAGATCAAGAAAGAAACGCCAGCGCAGAGCAGACCAGCTGCAGACAGTGACAGTACTGATGGAGAATGGAGGCTTGTAGGAGGCTGGCAACCTGTGCAGGGTGCTGTGGGGAGGCCAGGAGAGGTGACGATGAAGTGTCACTTGCTTTTAGAGATTACTGGTAACCTCAGAAGAGAAATCTTCTAAGGGACAGAGATGTATCGAGGCTAGAAACATTGAAAAGGCATTTGAAGATAATTTTGAGAAGTATACTGCCCTAATAAACCCAAATAGTAGTGAAACCTCTCTCTTGTGGCCAGGCTTCCTCTGAGGGCTACCCTGCCTTAGGCTCAGTGCCTTACCGCTGAGATATAAGTGGAATGTAGTACATAATATGGTTGATCTATGTTTAAAATTTCCACAAAAACAAGTACTTGGAGACTACTTCCAGAGTAAATCTCACAGAGAGAACAAACAAACAAAAATCCTAACTTTTTTTCCCCAACTGCAAACAAACCTGAGGAAAGAATGCACTGCTGTGCTCAGCGATGGCATTCAGGAGCTGCCTCTCTCCAGCCCACACAGTCCAATCACCTACAACATCCCTGTATTTAGAAGTGGGAAGTCGCAATTTGAGTTTTGCTCCCTTACTGTGGGATGTTTCTAAAATTGCCCCAGTGTCTGATGAGATCATTTGGAGACCGAATAAATATCCTGGGCATTATCGATGTCCTGAGAATCTTCCATTTACTCATCTGTGCTCCAAATCTACATCAGATTCTTCTCCATGGAAAAGAACACTGATCAGTGGAGATCAGGAATTTGGAAAATCCCAGGAAGATTTTTTTAAAATGAGAGCTTTAAGTAATCCTAGGAGTACCTGCATATGTCAGTGGAAAACAAAAATGTGTATTAAGTAGATGAGTAAAGATAGACCCAGTAAAATTTGGAGAATTTGCTGAACTTAAGTGCATTCCAAATGCCTGCCACTATTATTTCTGGAGCCTTGTAGGCTAAACCAGAATCACTCCATTGTTGCTTTAGCTAGAACGTCCTACAGCAATGGCTAAAAAGAAGTACAGACAGATGGCAGCTGGGGATGCCCAACAGTGACAGAGAACTCATGGAGCATGTACAGCGAGTGCTCTGGGTTCTGATCCCTACCACCATAAAGGGATGATGTGGACCAAAAAGTAAGCTGTATGCCTCACATGGCAAAAGACAAAGTTAGCCAGGCATTGTACCACGCTGAGATGAAGAAGGGGAGCTTAGAGCAAAAGAACGCCACTTCTCCAGGCTTTGAGTCCACAAAATGTTCAGAAATAGACTGCAGTGGTGGGGGCTTCCTACTGGGACACATTGAGGCATGAGGGCTAGGCTCTTGCCTTCTCTCAGGCAATCGGTTTGCACAGCTGTCAAGAGGTCACAATTGCCCCTCTAGTCAAATGCTCTCAAATTGGAATAGTCTGCTATTGCCCTTCCTTTTGCCCTTACGTTTTGTTTTTGTGGTCTGGTCGTATTTTAAGCAAAGATTTTATGCGACCACTGAACAGTTTTATTAAGTCTCATCATCACCGTAAAATCATGTCCAAACTGAATTTATTACTTCCCACCAAAATCCAACATTAAGGCTGGCAAGAAGGCATTTGGGAAAGGTAATTGCCACCAAGGCTGATGACCCAAGTTTGATCTTCAGGTCCATAATGGTTGAAAGAGAGAACGGACTCCATCAAGTTGTCCTCTGACTTCCTCATGTATTCTCTGTATGTGTATGCCCCCTTGCCATACACCCACAAGTAAAATAAGATGTAAGAAAATATTTTTAAAACTACCTTTAATTACAGTTTACAGTTTCTGTAAATGGAGTCTAATAATTGTAGTAATTTCCAATTCTTTCCCTTCTTCCATCCACTTAGTCTTTTTCTCTCTTTCTGCTTTGAGCAGCATCTCCCAAGCATTAGTCCCACAATTTAATGATATTAATCAAGTCTAAATCAGTTCCTATACTATAGCCCAGGTTTTTTTCTTCAAAATAGATAGCTTTGTATCATATTATGCTAAGAGTTACATTTTAATGAGTTTTGTTGAAAGATTCATGAATCAAAATGTTACCTCGTAATACAGGTAATTCAAAATGTAAAGGTAACTCAAAGGTACAGCGCTTGCTTAGAAGTGGCAGACCCAAGTTTTATCTCCAATGCTGGAGAAGAAAATAAAAGGGAGGGAGGGGGTATGGAGAGGACATGTCATGGCTCCAGAGACTGTGGGACCTGGGAGAATGGAGCCAGTAAATGAGGTAGACTAAAGTCTCATGCAATAGCCAACTTTATTCAAAAGCTCTGACAATTTATACTCTGAGGGTTGAGAAAGGTCACACCAGTAAAGTTCTCATGAGTTCAAGCTGTGTACAATCACACGGAGAAGCCATACAGTGGCAAGAGAAAGTGTTTCCATGGAGGCATATAAAGGATAATTTAGCTACTTAATTGAATAACAGCAGCAAGCAATAATGAGCTCTCTGAAGTGAACCACTCCTGTCTGCTACACCTGTGAGGAGCACAAAACACACTCCATGTGTTGGAGAAACTGAGGCCGCAAGATGTTTGTTTTCTTGGGGTGTTCTCATGAGCACTCTGAATTCTCCTCACAAGACTCCGTTCTTGGACCGTGTTCCAACAAGGAGGGAGAGACAATGGACGTATATGATTGTGTTGCTACGAAATTGCCTGTTTGGGACATTTCGTGTAAAGAGAAAAACATGTGGCTCTTTGTATCAGCTTCTTCTGCTAAGCATATTTTATAGGCTTGCCCATGATGTTGAATGTGTTCACACTCCATGCCTTTTTCTTGCCATAATATTCCATGGATGTCACAATTTCTTTATCTATTTACCAGCTTATGCACATGTGAGTAACTCCCACCTGCTGACTATTCAATATGTTTCTGGAAGTTTTTCTGTCCTTTTATGTTTAAAATCCTTGTAGGTGTTTGTGAACCTGAAAGTAGAATTACAAGTCAATGGGGCAGCTCTGTTTCACATTTCCTATAATGGCTGCCCTTTCCCACCAGCAATGTATGTGTTTTAATTTCTTTGACATCCCTGTGAAAACTTCTTTCTAAATGACAGCCAAATGGTTTTGATTTGCATTACTCTAAAGACTGATAATATTGAATATTGAACATCATGCACTAATTGGCCACTTATATCTTCTCTGGAGAAATCTCTATTTAAATCTTTTTATTCTGTGATACTGGAAATAGAACCCAGGGTTTCAGTGAGCTACATCTCCAGCCCAGATCATTTTTAGTTGGGTTGCCTTTTTATCATTGTATTTTAAGAGGTCTTTTGGGGGTGGAGGGCGAAAGTCCTGGAAATTGGACCTTTATCAGTTACAAACTTTCACTTTTTTCCCCTCTTCCATAGGTTGTCTTTCTTCTTTCTTCACACAGATCTTTGGGGTATAAAATGTTTGAATGTTGATGAAGCCCACTCTACGTAAATGTTCTTACTGTGACAGTTAATCTTGCTCTTCAACTTGACTGGGCTGAGAGACATTAGAAGATTATTAAAGCGCAGTACAGCCGCTATGCCTGACCATGTGGGTGATTCTAGAGAGAGTAGATCATGAGGGTTCTGTTTAATCCACTGATTCATTCAAGATCTGAATAGACTTTTGGAAGAGAAGAACTACAGGAGGTAAGCTGGTTTGAAGGAAATAAGTCACTGTGTACATGCCTTTAAAACACATCTTACCTTAGTTTCCTGTTGTCTTTCTCTTAGCTCTCTCTCTCTCTCTCTCTCTCTCTCTCTCTCTCTCTCTCTCTCTCTATCTCTCTCTCTCTCTCTCTCTCTCTCTCTCTCTCTCTCTCTATCTATCTATCTCTCTCAGCTTCCCATCCATCATTAAGTGATCAGCCCCCTCCTCTTCTTGCACAGATTTCTGCTGCCATGACCGTCTGCCTCACTGTAGGCCCGGAATCAGCGGAGCCAATGGTTATGGACTGGGATCTCTGGAACTGTGAGCCTAAGAAAGTCCCTCTTCCCACAGTTTGTTCCATCAGATGTTTTGTCTCAGGCAAAAGAAAGGCCACGGACACAGTCACTATGCTTTTCTTGTAACAGTTAATAAACTATTGCCTAATGTAGTATCACAGATTTTCCTAATAATGTTATAGTATTAGCTTTTATGTTGGGGATAGCTATCCATGCTGAGCTACTTTTTTTGTATAATGTAAAGGTCCCAATTTAATGTAAGTGTGTGTGTGTGTGTGTGTGTGTGTGTGTGTGTGTGTGTGTGTGTG
>OU015744.1:41064583-41106974 GCA_907169655.1 Acomys percivali | reverse complement strand
TGTGTGTGTGTGTGTGTGTGTGTGTGTGTGTGTGTGTGTGTGTGTGTTTTCGTGTTTGCGTATTTGCATTGCTGGGGCTCAAGCCCGGGGTCTTCTGCATTGTAGCCTCTACCATTGAGATATATTCTCAGCTCCCAAACTTCAGTTTTAAAAATATCCAGTTATTCTAGTACTATTTTTTGAAAAGATTGTTCCTTTCTCGCACTGAATTGTTTTGGCATCCTTGTCAAAACCAACTAACCATAGTGTTTTTATTTATAGACTTTTAAATCTATTCTGTATGTCTGTATGCCTATCTTTGTGCCAGAACTTCATGATCTTAATTAACATAGGGTATTATGTGGTTGTTTTCTGATTTCAAAACAGAAAGTGTTGTCTGACTTTCTTCTGTTTCAGGGCTGTGCTGCCTGTTTCTAAGCCTCTTGTGTTTCAACATCAATTTTGGAATCAACCTGCCAGAAATAGTGTACTGAGTCAGCAATTTGGAGACATTGACCTGTTAATGTTAACCCTGCCAATCCACGCGTGGGGGCTGTCTTCTCGTTTACTTGGGTCTTCCATTTCACAAAATTGTTTTCAATGTACAAATTTTACATTTCTCACATCAAATTTATTACTAAGTATTTTATTTTTTTGTTCCATTTTCTTTCTTTTTGGTTTATAGAGACAGGGTTTTTCTGTGTGGTCCTAGCTATTCTGAACTCACTCTATAGACCAGGTTGGCCTTAAACTCAGAAATCCTCCCACAAAATAAAAAAAAAAAAAAAAAAAAAAGAAATCCTCCCACCTCTGCCTCTCCAGCTCTGGAATTAAAGGTGTGTGTCCCTACCAACTGGCTTTTTCTTTTAAAAAATTTAATCTGATGTAAATAGGCTTGATTTTAATTTCCAGATAATTCATGGCCAAAACATAAAGATTACCTAATTTCTAGAATATTTGATCTCATATTCTGAACTCTTCTCTAAATTTTTTTCAAGTTCTTAGTTCTACTTTTGGGAAGATTTCTTAGAATTTTCTACATGCGAGATCATATCTTCTGCAAAGAAATATATAGTTTTACGTTTTTTTATATGGATGTGTTCTATTTCCTTTTCTTACCTACTTGCTCTGGCAAGCAATGCAAATCTAATGGTGAAGTGAATAGAGCAGACATGCTTGCCTTGTTGCTAATCTTCAGGGAAAGCATTCATCTGAGCTCTTTATTATCCAGTTAGTTTTATCTCACTACTTCCATGTAAAACTTCTACCCAATCCCATGTCTTCCTATTATTCTTATAGCTGTCCAGCTGTCTCCCACATTTTCCCACTTGCTCCCTCTCCTGACTGGAGTCTTAGCCATTTGGTCCTCTTCAGTCTTAATTCCTACCTCCTGACATCAATAGTTCTCTTCTCTGAATCATCAACACGTCTGGCCTTTATCAGCTCCATTCATGGGCGAGCCTCAATTAAGGCTCAATTAAGTGCAGGTACAAAGCAGAGCTGGTATGGCTGTGTTAGGATTAGAAAACAGAAAGTATTTTTACCCAGTTACATAACTACAGCTTCACGGCAGCAGTGCTCTTCTCTGCCTGGTCTCCTATCTCTAGAAACCTCCAGACTCTTTTTTTGAGTTAAACAGTCATAGAACTAACATTTTATACAACTGAGGTCTGAAGAATGGTCCTCTGTGTACAGTTAATTATCTCCACTGTCAAGTACTATGAATATTAGTCCTGATAAGAAAAGGGCATTTTTCTTTGTTGTCGTTGGTTTTATTTTGTTTGTTGGTTGGTTGGTTTGTTGTTTTTGCTTTGAGACAAGGTTCTTCTGTGTAGCCCTGGCTGTCCTGAAACTTGCTCTGTAGACCAAGCTGACCTTAAGCCTAGAGATTTGCCTGTCTCTGCCTCCCAAGTGTTGGGATTAAAGGCATGTGCCACCATGTCTGGCCCCCATTTTTCTTAAATTATGACAGAGTCAAAGAATAAATTTCTTTACCAAAAATACCAAGTAAATATTCTAAGTTATATAAATTTTCATAGAGCATCCTAATGATATTTGAATCAGCATCTTTCAGCTTCTTTATAGCTCTCGGAACACACAACTTATTTACTGCCAAGTTCTAGGAAATGCCTTTTCTCGCCTTTTTTCCTCCCTCCCTCCTTTCCTTTGCTTTTCCCTCCCTTCCTTAATTTGTTTTTTCTTTCTGCTTGCCTGCTTATGTTTCATCTTCTTATTGATCTTTAGGCTTTCACGATCCATAATTAGCCATATTCTAAAATGTTTATTATTCAGAGAAAAATAACTTTCCCCTTTTTTAAAAACAGTTTCTTATTTTGAGAATAAGAATTTTTGGGAATTCTGTTTTTACTAATTTGAGTGGACTGCATAGAAATGGCTCATCATTGTTTGCATTCTTGACAGTACCAGTTCTGCAGCTGGGGGAGTAGTTCACTAACTCAGAGCAACATGATTAGTAAGCACCAGTACCTGGTAAATGTCATTCCATGCCTCCGTGTTTCCTTTTAAATAAAGATGTAGCTTTGGGAATTTGGATTCATTAACTGCTCCTCTAAAGCTATGTATATACTGTGTCAATGAGGAAAGTGCAGGGCAATATATTTGAAATGCTTGAGAAAATATCAGTAGCGTTATGTTGCCTGTCTCCTAGAAAGGCATTCAAGTCGACTATGTCTGCATTGCCAAAATCTGCCCAAACTATATTTGAGAGCAACTAATTTATTTTAAGTGGTATCACCTATACACGGATTTATCCTCTGTGTTTACTCAACAGTGCTTATTTTGGCCACAGAACTCTGGTAATAATTAAATGAGGTTCTGGCTCCTAAAAAATTTAAAGTCTAAGTCTATGTTTCCCTCATTCTAAAATAAACATGTATTTCCTCAGAAATGTAAATATTTTGAAGAACTCAGGAGCTTATAGGTAGATAGACTGCTATGCCAATTAAACTCTGCTCCACCCAGAGTGACATTGAAGGGCTTTTGTTTTTGGTTTGTGTTTATGTTACTCTCTGGGCTACTCGGGTGCATTCTCCCAAGCAGGATTGTCTTGTTCACAATTTCACCACATTCGAAAAGATCTGTTTCTGGATATGACTAATTGCCATTCTGTCACTGACACAGTCACTATGCTTTTGTTGTAACAGTTAATAAACTATTGCCTAATGTAATATCACGTTTTTTTCTCCTAATAATCTTATCGTATTAACTTTTATGTTGAGGATAGCCATATCCTCCTATACAGAAGGCTACCATGGTGTGAACGATGGAGTCCTCTCAAAAGCTCATGTTGAAACTTAATCCCCTATGCAACCGTGTTAAAAACTATGGTTTGGGAGAGATCTTCCCCATAAACAAGAGTAGTACCCATATATAAGGAGGCTTGAAATCAAAGGGAAACTCTTTTTGCTCATCTTCTCTTCCATCATGTAGCTGCCACATTCCTCCTCTTGAGAGGACACAATCACATGGTGGCCTTCCCTTGGCACAAATCCTACTGGCACCTTGACCTAGCCCTTTCAAATCTCCCAAACTCTGAGAGGTAAATTTATGTTCCTTATCAATGTCCCCAGTCTGTGGCATCCTGTGACAGTAGCAGTCTATCTGATGACAGTACCTTTGGCTCAAGGGCAAGTGTGAAGATACCTTTTGCATGATAGCTTTTTCGTTGCAGTGACAGATCCCAGAGAAACCATGTGAAGGGCGAGAGATTTCCTTTAGGTCGAAGTTTCCAGGGTTTAGTTCAGGCATGGTGGCTCCATCTCTGTGGGCTCAGGGTTAGGCAGAAGATCATGGCAATAGAAAGCATGGCCAGAACTGCTCAGACCACTGCAGCCAAGAAGGCAAAAGAGATAAAGGAAGAGGCCCAGGGCCAGATACTCACTGTAAAGATATGTGCCCAGTGACCAACCTCTCCCAACCAGGACTGACTGACAGACAGACAGACAGGCAGGCAGGCAGGCAGGCAGACAGACAGACAGACAGACACACATACACACACATACACACACACACACACACACATACCCCGACACACAGACAGAGACACACACACACACAGACAGACAGACACACACACACATACACACTCACTCACTCATGTGCACATTCCTGTAACTTCCCAATCCTGCTGTCATTCAGTGCATCAATCTAGAGTTCTCACAGATGAGCCATCGTTCAACGACTAGAGGGACGAAATCTTTAATACATGAGCATGAGGAGGTGTGCTTAATAGCTAAATCCTAATAGACTTGGTCCAAGTTTTTAAAACTTTATTTTTTTTATTTCAATATTTCATTTGTTTAGTTTTTCCTCATTTCCAAAGCACTAAATTTTGGCCCTTACTCAGACAGCTCATTTCACATTATTTTTCACATCACTAGCACTGGCGGTGGGAGGGGCATCGTGTTTTGGATGTACCCTATAGGCTCTATTTGGGGAGAGCATGGAACCTTAAGGAGGTACCGGCTAGCTAGGAGTCACTAGGTCAGGCCACTGAAGATGACAGCCAACAGCCACCACCCCACGCACCCCCATCCCCACCCCACCCCCAGCTCCTGCCTCTCTTTCCTTCCTTGTCCACTACGATGTGAACAGCCTCAGCCACGTGCTCCCACTACCACGATCTGAGCTACTGTACCATGACACACCCAGTCCCCAAAGCAAAATTAGTCCTTCTTTCTTTTAAGGTACTTTTGTCATGACACAAAAGCGATTATTAATACAGTAGCAAAACTGTATCATGTGGGAATAAAAGCTAACCCTAGCTCACACACAGGTATTACTTGCAGGAATTTGGAAAGTAAAGATGTCAGGAAAATAAACAAACAAGAAATGAATAACAATTTTGAACGACCTTCCTAATAAGGGAACTTCTTTAAAACTGACCATTTCTTTAGATGAATGAGACAACAGTATCAAATCAATGCTACTTTATAGTCCACGCTTGTTTGCCCAAGAAACAGTTATTACTCACTATATGTCAAACGTCTTGCAAGCTGGGCATGGTGGCTCATGCCTTTAATCCCAGCACTTAGGAGTTCGAGGCTAGCCTGGTCCACAAAGCAAATCCAGGACAGCCAGGGATCTGTTATACAGAGAAAGCCTGTCTTGAAAAACCAAAAACCAACAACCAAACAAAAACAACTTGCTAGGCACTAGATGTATAATGACAACTACAGAGAGGTAGCTGTTGTCATTGCCTTCAAGGGAGCTTGATGTCTTTTTTTTAAAAAGATTTATTTATTATGTATATAGTGCTCTGGCTGCATGTACATGTGGAGGCTAGAACAGGGCATCAGATCACATTATAGATGGTTGTGAGCCACCATGTAGTTGCTGGGAATTGAACTCAGGACCTCTGGAAGAGCAGCCAGCGCTCTTAACCTCTGAGCCATCTCTCCAACCCTAGAGCTTACTGTCTTATATGCAAAGATGGCCCTGATCTCCTCTACCTGTCTTTGCTTGGAACTCGGGCTCTGTACTTGTTTATCTAACTTCAGTTAGTAACATAAGTCAGAAGTACGGCTTGCCTCCTCCAGTAGTTTCTCAGGTTTCCCCTTACACATCTGCCATACCACAAGAGTTGGCTGATCCAGCCTTCTGGAGCACGAGACCTGTGCTTCTGTCACTCCACTTTCCCTGTTAGATGAACCAATGGCCAGTTTATCCTCCCATGATAGCCTAGAATAATAGCTGTCCTGATGGCCTACAGCTGACCCTAGATAGGCCAGCAGCAAACACTTCATGTTAAATGTCACTTGGGTTTTTACTGGTGCTTTATCACAAAATCTCATTGTAGCAACAGATACTTGACATACCACTTAATCATAAAAATAAACCTAAGATGACAGTGGCGGTGTGTTCTCTGAAGAGCAGCAATAGAGAAATAAGGACATGGAGTAGAGTTCAATGGGCTGGGTTTGGAAATCAAGGAACACCTTTACTTTTTGCGGGGCAGGGTTCCAGACAGGGTTTCTCTGTGTAGCCCCTGGATGTCCTGAAACTCACTCTATAGATCAGACTGGCCTTGAACTCAGACATTTGTCTGTCTCTACCTCCGGAGTGCTGGGATTAAAGGTGTGCTCTACTACTACCAGGCCTAAGGAACACCTTAAACAAACAAACAAACAAACAAAAAACAGACCTATGGGGCTGGAGAGATGACTCAGCAGTTAAGAACACTGACTGCTCTTCTAGAGGGGACCTCCCCCTCCAAATTCCTAGCACCCACAAGATGGCTCACTTTCATATGCAATAATTCCAGTTCCAGGGGCTCTGACACCTTCTCCTCACTTCTGTGACCACTGAATGCGCAGAAAACATAGAGGCAAAAGAAGCATATGCATAAAATTGAAACCTGAAAAAAATTAAAATAAGAAAAAGAAAGATGTGTGAACTTACATCTAAAATATATGCAGGAGCTAGAGAGATGGCATGTGGGCAGGAGAACTTGTTGCTCTTCAGAAACACTGGAGTTCGGTTCCCAGAACATACATGGGATGCTCACAGCTGTCTGTAACTCCAGCTTTAGGGATGCACTATCTGCTCCTGGCTTCCTTGAGCATGTGCATGCTCCTGCATTACATACAGACACCAGCTAGGTGATGGACAGGAAACGGGACTGTTGAGATCCTAGAGATACCACAAGCAAAGGTCCGATTACAAAGATGTGCAGATGCCGAGCTGCAAGCCAGTGTGGCTGGAGCATGAACAGGAAGGGAGTGATGTGGGTGCGGAGGGTGGGATGATAAGCAATAAACAGAGTGAGCAGGAAGCCTCAGGGAGCACATGCGGGATCAGTGACTCCGCCCAGAGAGCTGCGAGAACTGTTGGCTTCAGATGGGTAGGAACCACGGATTGTCTCGTGGTTCCTCTCTCACAGCTCTGCCTCAGAGGAAGCAAGAGAGGGAAGACAGGAGGAGGGGGATTATGGGGGAGAGGATGTTCAAAGCATGTTATATGCTCTCACGGAAATGTCCTTTATGGAACAATGAAAACATGCTTATTTTGTTTTAAGGTACATGGGAAATTTCTCCTTAGACAACTTGAAATTTTCCCACGATTTCCAGAGCCCCTAAAACAAGTTTATCCACCCTCTTATTCAATAAACATTCATTGAGAGGAACCAGATTAGAATTAGTAAATGACTAGGAGATTAAATGAGTGAATGAGTCTAGGACAAGCCATCTAGTAGGGCCTGGAGAGAAGCAAAGGCAATACTCCCATTCCAATCTGCTCACAGCCTAGTGGGAGAGACTCACTCCAGTCACTTTAGTCATAAAAGAGAGGCCTCACTGTTAACCCAGATGGATGAAAATGGTGTACTTTAAATAGCTTTAAAAAAAAAAGACAAGAAATTATCTGATCAATAAGTAGGCTAATGAAATGGAAAAAGAAAGCAGTTCTCAACAGATGAAGTACATACAGCTAATAAACATATGGGGAAATAGTCAACATCACTAGTTATCAGAGCAATGTAAATAAAACTACATTCATATTCCATCTCACCCCATCAATGTCAGTCATTAACAAACAAATAGCAAACGATTGGGGCACAAATCTTTTCAGATTTTAGAGTGAGTTCTAAGACATCCAGGGGTGTGTAGAGAGACCCTATCTCAAAACCAAACCAAACCAAACCAAACCAAACCACACCAAACCAAATAGCAGTAAGTGTTGGCAAGGGGCTATACACTCACTCTTCTAGACAGAATGAAAAGCAAATAGAGGTTCCTCTAAAACAGTGGTTCTCAACAGTGCATAAAAACCCTTTTGGGGGGGGTCACATACTAGATATCCTGCACATCAGATATTTACATTACCATTCATAACAGCAGTAAAGTTACAGTTGTGAAATAGCAATGAAAATAATTTGGGGGTCACCACAACATGAGGAACTGTATTAAAGGGTCATAGCATTAGGAAGGTTGAGAACCACTGTTCTAAAAGCTAAAAATACACTTGTCATATGACCCAGCCATATCACGGCTGAGCTTTTACACAGAGGCCTCCATGTCAACCGCAGAGTAAACATCCCGTAAAGCTTATTGCACCACTGCTTATAATAGCTGAGTCATGAAGAACCAACCACCGTCTATCCACAGAGTGATGGATAAAGAAGATGTAACAGGGAACTTGTGGTCGTCGCTCAGATGGTAGAGTGGGACCCCAGCGTGCATGAGTCTTGGGTTCCATGTCCTGAACATTGTAAAAACCTGATGGCATGCAGCTATAATCCCAGCACTTAGGACACAGAAACAGAAGGACCCAAAGTTTACTGTCACCTCTGACTACCTAGCTTATTCAAATCCAGCCTGGACTACATGAGACCCTACCTCAAAATCAAATGTGGTCTACACATACAATGCGATGATTTCAGTTGTGTTATTTACAGAAAAAAATGGGTGCAATTGAACATGATCACATTAAGCAAATTAAGTCAGTGTCAGGAAGACAGGGATCGTGTTTTTCTCTAATTTGTGGATTTTAAACTTTTATAGAGATATAGAAAACCATATATGAATATTGACATGAAAGGAGCAAAGCCGGGCGTGGTGGCGCACGCCTATAATCCCAGCACTCGGGAGGCAGAGGCAGGTGGATCGCTGTGAGTTCGAGGCCAGCCTGGTCTACAAAGCGGGTCCAGGACAGCCAAGTCTACACTGAGAAACCCTGTCTCGAAAAACCAAAAAAAAAAAAAAAAAAAAAAAAAAAAGTAGGAGCAAAACTGTCAGAGAGAACAAAGGAAAAGGAGGCAGGAGAAGGAAGAGAGGGGAGGAGGGAGTTATGGAGGAGCATATGCTCAAAGCATGTTATATATGCACATGAAAATGTTTTTGTGACACTCAATACCATGCACAATGAAAATATATCAGTTAACGTATTCTTTTTGTTTGTTTGTTTTTTCCAAGGAAGGCTCTCACTAAGTATCCCTGGCTGTCCTGGAACTAATTATATAGACTGGGCTGGCCTCCAACCCACAATGATTTGCCTGCTTCTGCCTTTGCAGTGCTAGGACCAAAGGCATATATCAATATGCCTGGCTAACATATTCTTAAAAAAAAAAAAAGTTGCAATGGGACTTGTATCTCTCTACCTTTGGCCCCACTAAATCAAAAAATCTTATCTATGATCAAAAGTCAGTCTAATGGTCTATGACTTGTCACCTTGTTTTTCCAAGAGTTTTACTTATTTTCCTGGATTCTCATTGTGCTGGTTGGCTTTTGTCAACTTGACACAAACCTAGACATATCTAGAAGAGGGAATCTCAATCAAAGAATTGGCTTGTAGGCAAGTCTGTGGGGGGGACATTTAGTTGATTAATGATTGATGCGGGAGGGCCCATATTATCGTGGGTGGTGATACTCTGGGAAGGTGGTCCTGGTTGTACAAGAAAGCAGGCTGAACAAGTCAGTAAAGCAGCACTGTTCCACTACTTCTGCTTCAGTGCCTGCCTCCAGATGCCTGCCTCCAGGTGTCCGCCTCCAGGTGCCTGCCTCCAGGTGCCTGCCTCCAGGTGCCTGCCTCCAGGTGTCTGCCTCCAGGTGTCTGCCTCCAGGTGTCTGCCTCTAGCTGCCTGCCTCCAGGTGTCTGCCTCCAGGTGCCTGCCTCCAGATGCCTGCCCTGAGTTCCTGCCCTGACTCCCCTTCATGATGGCCTGTAAGCTATAAGATGAATCCCTTTCATCCCCAAACTACTTTTGGTCTTGGTGTTTTAATACAGCAATAGAAAGCAAACTAAGACAATCACATTCTCTTGGTTTGTGGAGTTAATCCAACAATGAGCTCTGCTTGATGTCAATACACAAGGTACTATCTTCTAATAAAACACACTATAAATTCTCAGTATTTTTATTCTATGCAAATAAAACTTGTGACCCTTATTATGGATCAAAAGGCTTTTAAAATGCTGAGAAGCTAAACAAAAATCCACAACTTACTTCAGGCTCACAATTCCCTATGTCCTGTCATTCTTGCTAGAGTGTTCAAGTTCCTAACAGCATCCATGCCAGTGAGCCTTTCTTCAGAGGCATGACTGCTTTCATAATAAGAGTGGAGTGCAGTTGTGGATCTAGTGTTCAACACATTATGGTTATTAAATTAAGATAGTAGACTGTTATGTTGAATAGAATGAATACAAAAATATTGATAATTTTAATAGTTCAATTTCATCCCAAAATTCCACCACATACATTGGATTTAGAATGTCAAGTATTAATTATGTCATCTAGCAAAAGCTCAGTGGCATCCAGAGCACCAAATGCTTTTTACTCACTTTTTCCTTAACAAGCAGCAGAAAAAACATGGAATGGTTGTTTCATTTCTTCTTGTAAAATGCCAAGTATAGTGCATAAGAAGAAAGCAAAGAAGAAAAAGGAGTAGGAAGAGGAAAAGAGGAAGAGGTTTTTGTTGTATTAAGTAGGGGAATCTACTTAATGTGAAACTCACAATGGAAAGACTATAAACATGGCTTGATAATGTTGCTTTGAAAGCTTTGCATTGCTAACTAATTTAAATCCACAAGTAATAGACAATAAGAAAAAGCGGGGAATCAGTTTTCAAGCGTCACCTGCTAGCAAAGCCTACAACAGAATTGCAATCTCACAAGTGTTGACTATTTAGCTACAGGTCATTTATATTTCCATCATGATTAGCTAAGTTCTAAGAATGAAAGAAACTGCATTTCACATAGCCCACATGAGCCCAGGCACATCTAATCTTCCATCTCCACTTTTAATTTATATCTGCAAAATGAATGAATGAGCAACTACGGGGATATAAAAGCTAGGGTCAAATAACCATAATGCTTGATTCTATTACACCTGATGCCCAGCTCTGAACAAATAAACTCTATTACATGCTGGCTCTGTATCAGGAGAGTATGGCAAACTATCCCTCCCATATCAGACAGACATGCACAATCTGTCCAATACATTCAGTGCAATGTACTGACTTGATTGTGTGTGTGTGTGTGTGTGTGTGTGTGTGTGTGTGTTCACTCACATGTATGCTTTCATTTCATTTAATATCATCCATTCCCTTTTAATTTAGCAAAGCAAAATGGAAAGAGATAACACCAGAACAGATGCAGAAATATCTCTTGGACAAAGCTATGTAAATGAAGGCAACAGTCTTTGCAGTCTTCCTGATTCCTCCTAGCATGCCACTGCCCAAATTAGACTCACTTACTGACTGCTCTCATCAGATCTCACCAAAGTAGGCACTAACCAAAAAGAAATATGAGGTGAGAATTTTCCTTAAAGTGGGGTACTAGGTTTTGAGAGAGATACTCAGATTAAATGAAGGAACTTGATGAAGCGCATAATTCAAGATAATGATTAGCTGAATGCTGGAACTCGGATGCCTGGCATACTTTAGCATACGAATTAAATTTTCTCTTAGCCAACACACTTAAAAAATGCTCTACTCAAACATGTCCCTTCAGGGAACAGACCATATGTGGAACAAATAGACTTGTGGGTCCACGTGGCCTTAGTTTGCAATTGCTGAGTTCGTTGGGAAAGTGCGTTTTATTGCATTTTATTAAAATGGGTACTGGCAGATTTATTTCACACATAATAGGCATGTCTGTTTAATCCAATGTGCCATCACTCACACATACAGGTGCACCAGCAGTTGGTTTATGACTGATGGTACCAAAAAAGGAGGCTGCATTACACATGGGGCACATACATGCATAAGGATATGGGTGGAGCTGTCCCGCATCGGTGTGGATTGCGCTGAGCACATTCGCAACTCAGTAACACCATGTTTTTCATAAAGCCTGCACCTCAGAAAATGAATTTTAAAATGGGATTATAGCACATGGCCATGAAAATCATAAACAATCCACATGTGTTCAACAATGCCAGCTCGATAGCTAATTAAGAAGACACAAAATCAGGAAAGGTACTTCATTAAGAATGCCCAGTGAGCCCACAGCCATTCTCTGAATATCAAAAGGAGAAATACAATCAGGATATAATTATAGCCTTCGTACTTACAATCTTACAAACTGAAGATTTCATACAATTTACATATCATAAGATGCCTAGGAAGGCCGAAGAGCCTTATGAATCATAAGGAGAAAGAGGAGCAAATCAATTATAAAGAGGTGAAGGTCAGATGATTTCAATTATTGATATTTCACTGTAGGAGTTAGCTATATTTGAGTAAGTCTTGAAGGGTTTGGAAGCCCCAGGGAGCTGCAGTTTAAGCGCTTCCATTTTTAGAGCACCGTACGGCAGACTTTTCACGCAGGAATCACAGCACGTCTCATTTTCAGATGAAGACAACTAAATTGCAGAGAGGTGAAATATTTCCTTAACATCAGAAAGCTAACAAATGCCCAACAAAGATGCAAATTCCACGTCTAAGTCCAAAGCCTGTTCTCCACCATGAAGCTATTTCCTAATGCAATTCTTTGTGTACTGGTACCTCAAAACACCGATCTAAGAGGGGACAAATTTAACCCAATCATTTGTATGTGCATCTGTGTATGTGCTCATGTGTGTGCGCATGTACTCACTGGAAGTTCACCTCTTGTGTCTTCTTTTACTCTTTCATACCTTCTTTTTAAATTTTATTTGTTTGTTAGGTGTGTGATGTGTATGACAAGACAGAGGGATGCGTGTTGTGGTCCAGCTGTGTGGAGGTCAGAGGAGTCAGGTCTGTCCCTCTGCCTTGCTTGGGTTCAGAGGACCAAACTCACATCACCAAGCTAGCAAGACAAGCACCTTTAACTCCTGAGCCATCTTGTCAGTGGTCTACCTTATTTTAATTTTGATTTAAGGTCTTTCACTGAACCCAGAGCCCACCAGGCTGGCTGTACTGCCTGGCTTCTGGTCTCCTGTAATCATCCTGTGTCTGTCACTGACTCCCCCAGCATTATCATAGATTTGCACCATATCATCAGGCTTTTGTTTTCATGGGAGCTAGAGATCCAAACTCTGTATACTTATGATGCAGGTGCTTTGCCAACTTAGTGATCTCCCCAGTCCTGATACGATGCTGTCATTAATGGGAAATTGTTGTCATTGTTTGTTTTTGAACAGTCTCATAAGCCTGATACAAAATCATGATTGCTCTCAACTCAGCTGGGATTACAAGTGTGCACCATCATGCCTGACCTGCGTTTCCTTAAAAAGGCTCTGAGAGTTGGAGAAGTATAAGAGACTCCCTGCACTAAAGGATCCAAGAGTCATTTTTCAGCATCATTTCATTTTAGACTTCTTTTGCCTTCCAGAAAAAGTATGCTTTCATTCCAGAAAGCATAGTCATTAAAATACCAAGATCATCACCACAGAAGCCCAGAAAAGTGTGTGTCAAACAGATAACAACTGAAGCACACATATCCACACACACTTATTGTTTTCTTTTAAAAACTGAACTACAGTAGCAGACAGGAAAAAATGGATTGTAAGTGAGAAATACTCTGAAAGCGAAAGAAATGTAATTAGTTAAGAAACGTATTTATCAAATGGTGGTGAAATTATGAACAAGACAATCCTGCTTGAGAGAATGTACTGGAGTAGCTGAGAGAGAAACATAAACACAAACAAACAAACAAGGCCCGTCGATGTCACTCCCGGTAGAGCAGAGTTTGACTGGCATAGCAGTCTGTCTACCTATAAGCTCCTGAGTTCTTCAAAATATTTACATTTCTGAGGAAATACATGTTTATTTTAGAATGAGGGAAACATAGACTTAGACTTTAAATTTTTTAGGAGCCAGAACCTCGTTTAATTATTACCAGAGTTCTGTGGCCAAAATAAGCACTGTTGAGTAAACACAGTGGATAAATCCGTGTATAGGTGATATCACTTCAAATAAATTAGTTTCTCTCAAATATAATTGGGCAGATTTTGGCAGTGTGGACACAGTCGACTTGAATGCCATTCTAGGAGACAGGCAACATAACGCTACTGATATTTTCTCAAGCATTTCAAATATACTGTCCTGCACTTTCCTCATTGACACAGTATATACATAGCTTTAGAGGAGCAGTTAATGAATCCAAATTCCCAAAGCTACATCTTTATTTAAAAGGAAACATGGAGGCATGGGATGACATTCACCAGGTACTGGTGCTTACTAATCATGTTGCTTTGAGTTAGTGAACTACTTCCCCAGCTGCAGAACTGGTACTGTCAAGAATGCTCAAATTAGTAAAAACAGAATTCTCACTAGTTTGAAGTCTAAACACAAGACTCAAAAATGTATTTTCTATAGTAAAGTTTAAAAGGCTTCTTGTTAAAATAAGAAAATACTTTTTAAAAATAGAGGAAAGATTTTATTCTCTGGATCATAGCATTTTTAAAAAGTTTGACCCCAAATTCCTCTTGTTGGTTTTGGAGCCTGAAGTTATTTACTACTTTAATGGTTGATGGAGGAGCCGTTTGAAAGGAGGGACTGCTGGATTCCAAAAGAACTCACCACACAAGCATGGAGGAATCTACAGGAAGGAGAGGGACCAAGTATAATCAATATATAAAACACATGGCAGCATCTACTCAGAAACACTCTCATTATAAGACGATGCCATCATTTAATCTGAAATTAGCTCTGGAAAGGCAAATGCTCCTCTCCCCCTTTTTTCCCCTGGAGGTCAAACCGCATCCTTAACAGCAAAGCCCAGGGATCCACCCTTAGAAGAAGAGCTATAGGCACTTAAATACTTCTGAGAGAAGGAGAATTAGTCTTCCAGAGAGATGAGTCCCTAAATGGTTATACAACCCAAGTCATAAGCCCTAAAACATACATGTAAAAACACACATGCAAGCAACACTAATGGACTCAGCAGGTTCCACTTATGTGTTTAATAACATATGTGTAACAATAATAAAGAATAAGAGGCTATGAATTTGAGAGTGATGATGGGAGAGGTGGATGGACAGGGGTGGAGGGTGGGGAAGAAATGATGTTTGCTTTAATTAAAATTTGCAAAAAAGGGAAAAGCCATGGGTTAAGTACAAATGAACAACCATGCCTGTGAATTATCCGAGAGCTAGTTCTGAGATGCTGCCAACATTTGTGTTTCTAAGAGTTCCTGGGTGGTACGGGTGCTACTGATATTTGGACCACACTAAGTAAAAGTCTGTCTTCCTTTGTTTCACCATTTAGAAGAAAAAAAGGAAAGTGTATGCAACATTGAGCCATTACACTGTGCTCTCACACTGTTCCTACCTACTGAACATCTAACATGAGTGTGATAATGTTTATTTTAGTGATTTCTGCATTTAAACTCCTTTTTATAAATGTATTTGAATTTACTAAAAGACAAATTTATATAAAATTACTCAAGAGAAAATTCTTCATAAGGCAAGTATGAATAGTTTTTGCTTTAAAATGAGTCAGGAAATTAGGAGAAAACATCTGTATGACTTGCAGCTGAAATAGATGCAAGTGTTACGTTAAATAAAGAGTGTTTCTATTCCCCTTACACCAATTCAGTTACTCAGTTAAAGTTTGATGTATGGAGTCAACATTAACCCAAGTCATTCATTTTGTATCTGTTTACCTAACTCTTATATTAAACAAATAGCTGACTTAGAAGATAATGTTTCTTGTTTATTCTATAAATATTAATTACGCATCAACAGGTCATAAGGCATTAGCTGGGTACAGAAGACAGAGAGAAAGTGAGTTAGAGGGACAAATGATAAGTAAAAAACCAATTGTTAATAGTTTGCTGAACATTTCCAAGTAGTTTTTACTTATGTGTGGTAGTCACACAGAAGACGAAGACCCACCAGTCTGGAGTGATGGTTCAGTGGTTAAACACTGACGACTGCTCTTCTGTAGGATGCAGATTTGATTCCCAACACCCACACTTGGGGTCGGAGGCGGGGGCCTCACAGCTATTAGTAACTGCAGTTGCAGGGAATTTGGGCCCAGCTTCTGACTCTGTGGACACAAGTCAAGCAAGTTGTGCCACAGAGCTATATTCAGGCAAAACACCCATAGACATAAATTAACTTAATAAATGAATAGATGCAGTCCAGGTGCTGCTGAGGCAGTCTCTCCAGTGACTGGAGGAATTCCAAGAGAAAATAGATGGGATCCAGCAACCGTGCCAGCCACCTTTCATAGCCTGGATCTCTAACCAGCTCTCTCCCTCTATACCCATCCCTTCCTCATTTACTATCCAGTGCCAGCTCAGCAGGCCAGCTTCGTCCCACTCTCCTTATCTTACTTCTCCCCTCTCTTCTTACTCTTTTTTCCTTCTCTTCCTGAGGAAAACAGACTGGCCTTGTTTCCTGGGGCTGTTCTGGACTGTCTTTTTTTTTTTTTTTTTTTTTTTTTAATAGTTTTTTTTCCCTACAACATGTTTTGATTACAGTTTCTCCTTCCCCAACTCCTCCCAGATCCTCCTTATCCTCCCTCCCGCTCCCCTCTCTCCCTCTCTCATTGGAATACAAACACACATCTAAAAATTAAAATAAAATAACAAAATGAGATAAAAAAGTAACAAATAATCTGGAATAGGCTGAAACAAACTAACAGGAAAAAGAGCCAAAGAAAAGGCACAAGAAACATATATAGACATAGAGTGGGCACACACAGAAATACCATAAAAACATATATTGGAAAAAAATATGTAGTAGAAGTTTTGGTTTCTTTAAAAATTCAGGTATATTATGTAAACATGTTTTTTTGTTTGTTTGTTTGTTTTTGGGTTTTTCAAGACAGCTTCTCTGTATACCCCTGGCTGTGTTGGACTCACTCTGTAGACCAGGATGGCTTTGAACTCATAGAGATCCACCTGCCTCTGCCTCCCAAGTGTTGAGATGAAAGGCATGTGCACCACCCACAACTTAACATGTTTTTGTTTTAATCCCATGGGTATGGAACGGCTTTAGTTTGTCCACAGCCGCTAACTATGATGGTCTTGTGCTCTAAGAGGGGCATGACTTTTGCCAGCTTCAGACAGTTTCATTTTGAGGACCCTGTGAGAGTATAAATGCCAGAGCCCAGAGAGGGACAGGAGTGCTCGAAGGAAGAAGGCAGTGCCTGCTCTCCCTGCTGCTGCCCCACTGTTGCTGCTGGTTTGTCCTGCTGCTGCATTTGCTGTTTGCTAGTTAGCTGGACTGCTGGGTATACTGAATACAAAGATTGGAATTACTTCAAGGAATTAAGTCTAAAAAGGTCTAGGTCCCCTTTAACTCTAACCTTCTTTCTCTCTTACATAGTGTTGGGGCATTTGGAAGGGAGGTAGCGGTAAAAGAACCCAAATAAAGTAGATAAAAGTACTCCAACTATCATATGGACACAACATATCTGTAAAGAAAAGAAAAGAAAAATAATAGTACCCAGACAAAGCATTATGAGACAAGTAACCACCAAAAATGCCATTGAGTCCATTTTGTTTTGGACGTCTACTGATGGCCTGTCCTTCAGAGACTCAGTGAGCCTCCATTAGAAGATAACGATTCTTCATTTGCCATCAGTTATCAATTGGAGATAGCTTCTGGGTTAGGAATGGGAGCTTGTCTCTACTTCCTCTCTTGGTGCTGGGAGCCCATCAGGCATAGACCCACGCAGGCCCTATGCTTGCTGCCATAGTCCCTGGGAGTTATGTGCATCAATCCGGCTGGGCTTGGAAGGACTTAATTTCGTGAAGTCCTCCACATCATCTGGCTCTTAACAATCTTTCTGCCTCCTCTTCTGTAGCGGTCCCTGAAGTCTGAGGGGTGCTTTGATGGAGACATCCTATTTAAAATTAAGGGATCCAAGGTCTCTCAGTCTCTGTAAATTGTCTCATTGTGGGTCTCTGTATTTGTTTCCACCACTGCAGAAGAAATTTCCTCTGATGATGGCTGAGCAAGGTTCTGATCTATGAGTATAGCAGAGTGTCATTAGGAGTCATTTTATTGATGCATTCCTTTAGTCAAACAATAGTATTTTATTTTCTCCCAGGTCCTTGGGCCATCTAGCCTCAGGTTCTTAGCCACCCAAGCAGTGTTGGGATGGGCTCCATCTCATGGAGTGGGCCTTAGATCCAATCAATCAGATATTGGCTGGTTACTCGCACAAGCATTGTACCAGTATATCTGGCAGGCAGATCACCGTTACAGATCTCAAGGTTGTTGGTCACCTTTCTTGATGTCCAGGGTGTTTGCTTGTTCTTTATGTAATTGAGACATTAGCCCTATATTGAACATGCAGTTGGTAAAAAGCCTTTTCTCATTCTGGAGCCTGCTGCTTTTGTGCAAACAGTGGTGTTTTTATCCTACGCATCTACAAACATGAGAGATCTTTCCATCTTCTGATGTCTTCTTCAGGTTCTTTCCTCATTGTCTTAAAGTCTCTATTGTACAAGTCTTTTGTTTGCTTGGTTAGAGTAAGGATATTTTACACTATTTAAGGCTATTGTGAAAGGTGTTGTTTTCCTGATTTCTTTCTCAGACTGTTTGTCATTTGTATATAGAAGGGCTACTGATTTTTGTGAGTTTATTCTGCATCCAGCTACTTTCCTGAAAGTGTTTATCAGCTGTAGGAGTTTCCTTTTGGGGATTTTTTTGGAGGGATTATAAATATATACAATCATATCATCAGCAAATAAAGACACTCTGTCTTCTTTCTTCCCTATTTGTATCCTCTTGATCTCTTTCAGTTATTGTACTGCTTTAGCTAAAACTCCAAGTCTTATATTGAATAGGGATGAAGATGGGGGACAACCTTGTCTTGTTCCTGATTTTAGTGAAATGCTTTGAGTTTCTGTTTAGGTGTATGTTAGCTATGGTCTTGCTGTAATTTGCCTTTATTGTGTTGAGATATGTCCCTTGTCTCCCTAGTCTCCTGAGGACTTTTAGCATGAAGAGGTGCTGGATTTTATCAAAGGCCTTTTCTGCATGTGGTTTCTGTCTTTGAGTTTGTTTACCTTGTGGTTTACATTTATCGATTTCCATATGTTTGTGCCACCCTCGAATGTCTGGAAAAAGTCTACTTGATCATGTTAGATAATGTTTTTGAGGTGTTCTTGGATTTTTGCTTGCAAGAATTTCATTGAGAATTTTTGCACCTATGTTTATAGGGGAAAGTGTATGTAATTGTCTTTCTTTGTTGGGCCTTTATGTAGTTTAGGTGTTAGGGTAATTGCGGCCTCTTAAAAAGAATTAGGATAATTGGAGAAGTATTGTCATTATTCTTCCTTGAAGGTCTGGAGAATTCTGAGCTAAATCCACTGACCCCGGGATTCTTTTGGTTCAGAGGCTCTTAGTTCTTCTCTTTCAGTAGGGTTATAAGTATATTTTAAATTGATTATCTGATCTTGATTTAACTTTGATTAGTGGTATATATGAAGAAAATTGTTTATTTCTTTTAGATTTTCCAGTGTGGTGGAGTACAGGCTTTTAAAGTATGCCCTCTGGAGTTGTTGTTATTTCCCCATTTTTGCCTCTGATTTTGACCTTTTCTTCCCGCCTTTTAGTTAATTTGATAAAGGTTCGTCTATCTTATTGATTTTTCTCAAAGAGCTAACTCTTTTTTTTCCACTGATTCTTTGTAATTGTTTTCCTTTATGTTTTATTGATTTCATCTCTGACTTTATTTCCTCCTGTGTACTCCTCTTGGGTGTGAATTATTTTTCTTCTAGTGTTTTCATATGTGCCATGAAGTTGCTAATGTACAATCTCTCCATTTGTTTTATATCAGCACCTAGTGCTATGAACTTGCCTCTTAGAGCCTCCTTCATTGTGTCCCATAAGTTTGGATGTGTTGTGTTTTTATTTTTATGCAATTCTTTAAAACGTCTTTAATTTTTATCTTAATTTCTGTCTTGACCCATTTTTTTTGTCTATTAGTTAGTTGTTCAATTTCCATGAGTTTCTATGATTTCTGTTGTTGTTCATATCCAGTTTTAATCCACGGTGTCATAGGATACAGGTTTTCTTGTTATCTATTGAGGTTTGCTTTGTATCCAAGTATATGGCTGATTTTTGGAAAAAGTTTCATGAGCTTCCGAGAAGATGGATTTATTCTCTTGCATTTGGGTGAAATGTTCTGTAAATGTCTGTTAGGTCCATTTGGTTTATGGGATCATTTATCTCCAGCATTTCTCTGCTTAGATTTTGTCTGGATACCTATATATTGGTGAGAGTCCTGCTATCTTTGTGTGAGGGTCAATATGCAGTTTTACTGTATATTGTATATGGTAGCAGTGTTTCTTTCATGAACTTAGATGCCCTTGTGTTTGGTACATAGATATTTAGAATTGCAACATTCTCTTTGTGTATTTTTTTCCTTTGAGGAATACATAGTGTCCTTTCCTGTCTCTTCTGGTTAGTTTTGGTTTGAAGACTATTTTGTCTGATAATGAAATAGCTGCACTGGCTTGTTTATTGCATCCATTTGCTTGAAATATTTTCCCATCCTTTCACCCTTAGGTGATGTCTATCATTGATATTAAGGTATGTTTCTTGGTTGAAACACAAGGATGGATCTTGCTTTTGAATCCAAAAGTTATTCTCTGTCTTTTTATTGGGGAATTGAAGCCATCGATGTTAAGAGCTATCAATGAGCAGTATGTGCCACTTCCTGTTATTTTGATGTCTATTTTGATGTGTATTTTGATTTTTGTTGGTCTGAAATTATTTACTCTTTATGGCTTAAGTATTCCTTCTAATGCTTTCTGGAGATGTGGATTTGTAAATTGATATTAGTTACATTTGGTTTTATCACAGAATATTTTTCTGTCTTCATCTATTGCAGCTGTAAGTTTTGCTAGGTATAGTAGTCTGGGATGGCATCTGTGCTGTTAAGAATCTACAGAAAAACTGTCCAAGCCCTTCCACTTTTTAATCTCCATTGAAAAGCTAGGTGTAATTCTAATAGGTCTACTTTATATATTACTTAGCCTTTTTTCCTTGAGAATTTTAATATTCTTTCTTCTGTACATTTAATGTTTTAGTTAAGTGGTGTGGTCAATTTATTTTCTGGCCCAGTCTATTGTTCTATGTGCTTATTGTACATTGATAGGCATCTCCATCTTTAGGTTGGGAGATTTTTTTTTTTATGTGATTTCACTGAAAATATTTCCTGTGTCTTTGCCCTGGCTTTCTTCTCCTCTCTCTATTTCTATTGTTTATAGATTTGGCTTTTTCCTAGTGTCCCAGGGTTCCTGAATGTTTTATGCCTAGATTTTTTTCAGATTTAACTTTTTTTTTTTGACTGAGATATCAGTTTCTTCTGTTTTGTCTTCAATGCCTGAGATTCTCTCATTCATCTCTTGTATTTTGTTGGCAAAGCTTACCTCTTTGGTGTTTGTTTGTTTGTATTTGCTTTCTTCCCAATTTTTTTGCTTTCCAGTTCTCCCCGTTTGGCTTTTCTTTAGTGAATCTACTTCTAGTTTTATCACTTGAACTGTTTTCTTCATTTCATTCCACTATTTATTTGTGTTTTCATAGATTTCACTAATGGATTTGTTCATTTCCCTTTTAAGGTCCCAGGTAAAATGTATTTCTATGTGTTGGGGGCTGACACAAAGGAATGCAGATGGGCTAGAATGGGAGGGGGTGCTGATGGAGAAAAGGCTGAGTCCTCTGTGAGGTTTGGCAGGGCCCCCAGGGAGTAGAGTCAAAAAGGGAGAGCAGGCTGCCACAGGGCTGAAGGAGAGTCTGGGGGATTAGAACCCGAGGAGAGGAAGGAGAGTGAGGATGGCCTACCTGGTTCCCAGCAAGGCCAGTGGGGCTCTAGACAGAGAGTGCTTCCCAGGGTTGGTGGGTGAGGCAAAGGGATGTGTTGAGAGAGGAAGGCTGACTGCATAGAAAATCTGCAGGGCCTTCTGGGAATGGTGGCAGAGAGGAAGAGGTGACCCCCACTCCCGGCCTAGAGCTGGCAGATGTTGGGAGCGGATCACACCCAGTGGTGGTGACGATCCTACTTCAGCTCCTGCGCATGCGCGGATAAGGGCACGTCAACAATGTTTCTCTTTCCCCCTCCCGCACGGGATATGATAATGAGGCATTGGCCAGAGGGCCAATCCCCCCTCCTGCAAGGGGGAATGTTAATGAGGCATTGGCCGGTGGACCAATCAGCCAGAGACACAACACGCTAAGGCCTGCATATAAGCAGCGCGCTCCGAGGGCTTGGGGTCTTTCGCTTCAGCTTCAAGGGCGCTCCCAATAAAGCGTGATTGAGAAGAATCCTGGTGTCGGCATCTTTCCTGCAGGCGGGGAGGTCGCGACAGGCAGAGATTTGCTTGCCTCTGCCCCCTAAATCCTGGGATTAATCTTTATGGTATTTATCATATTTTCAGTCTACCTTTAGCAAATAGTTTGTCATCTCACCCCAGAGAGTTTCTCCATACAGTTCCCATATCTGTTTATCCCTTATCCCTTCCCCCATTCTGTATTCTAGCAACCCAATATTAATCATCAGTATCACTCTGTTTGTTCTTCTTTTTCTTTTCTACCAATATGCACAATAATATATTATTAATATACCCAGTATGGTAAGTATCCCTCTAGTCTCTACAATAGCCCTCCCCTACAGTGGCTAATGTTGAAGAAACTATTATCCTCTCAAGGAGAGCTGGCACTGATCCTGGGGCACTTCTAACAGTTAGTCTAACAGCAGTCTAACAGTAAAAGATAGATACCTCCACCCAATTACAATGTAGACCCCAGTGAGTGCTGCAAACAGGTCTGATGAAAGAAATGAAACAAACAAACAAAAAAAAAAATGGAACCAGTAATCCAACTCCACATGCACAAGTGCCAGCACAAAAGCACAAGTAACACGCACGCGTGTGTGTGCGCGCACGCATACACACACACACACACACACACACACACACACACACACACACACATGAAAAAAATTGCCAATCTTGCAGCAACAGCATCCAGTGAGACTCACTTAAATAACATTTCAGGCAAAGATTACAAACGAATGATTAAAATCATGTTCCAAGAAATCAGAGAGGACCCAAACTCCAGAATAAATACCAGAACACAAACAAACAGCTGAATGAAGTAAGCAAGTCAAGACAGGATATGAAAATGGGATTAAAAATGCTAAATAAAAACCAGATTGGAATGCTGGAAATAAAATTTTCAATAAGAAAAAAAAGTCTCAGTGTAAGTCTCATAAGTAGAATGAATCACAGAGAAGGCAGGACACCAAGACTAGAAGTGCCCTGTCTACCTTCAGCACAAAGTCTGTCCTCTCACCCCAAATATTTTCCTCATAGTTTTCTTTTTTAAGATTTACTTATTATTTATACAGTATTCTGCCCCCATGTGTGCCTGCACACCAGAAGAGGGCACTAGATATCATTATAGATGGTTGTAAGTTACCATGTGGTTGCTGGGAATTGAACTCAGAACCTTTGGAAGAAGAGATACTGCTCTTAACCTCTGTGCCACCTCTCCAGCCCCATAGTTTTTTTATTTTTTAAATGCATATGGGAACTGGAGAGATTGCTCCAGTTTTTATTCTTTTGTTTGTTTGTTTAACGTAATATGGGAGCTGAAGAGGTGGCTCAGTGGTTAAGAACACTGGGTGCTTTTCCACAGGACCAGGGTTCAATTCCCAGCATTTACATGGTGGCTCACAATCCTCTGTAATTCCAGTGCCAGGGAATCCAATGCCCTTTCTGGTCTCTGCGGGCAGCAGGCATGCAAAGCCCAGACTGACCTCCCAAGTGCTAGGGCCAAACAAATAAAGTTCTATTTTTCATTCTTTGACATACCTTACATGTACACAATGTGTCTTGATCATATTCAATCCAAATTTTCTTTTCTCTCTCCTCTCCTAGAATCCCATCCCATCTTTACAACTTCTTCTTTTCCTCCTCCTCCTTCTTTTTTAGAGCCCACTGAGTCCAATTAGTGTTACTTACTTATGCATGAAATAGATATCTTAAAAAAATAGTACAGATGGAACACGAAAGACCATTAGGAAACGAGGAAAAACCAAACATGAATTATGGGCATAGACAGAGAAGACTTTCCATGCCAATGGCATTAAATGTGTATTTAAAATATAAGGAATAAAATTTCCAAATCTAGGGAAGGAGATGCCTATCTAGGTACAAGAGACAAATAGAACATCTAATAAGCGGGACCAGAAAAGAAGTCATATTATAAATAAAACATCAACAATACAGAAAAAGAAAGCATATCAAAAGAGAAACATTAAGTCACTTATAAAGATAATCCTAACAGAATAAAAGCTGATTTCTTGTCAGAAAGTTTAAAAGCAAGCAGAGCTTGGAATTATGCACCCTGAATTCTGAAAGGCCACAGCTGTTAACCCAGACTATCAAACGCAGCATTGAAAGCAAAAGGAAAACTTTCCATGATTAAATCAGGCTACAGGAATGTATGATGTTAATCTGTCCCTACAGAGGACTCTGAAAGAAGTTATTCAAACTAGAGAGAATGATAAACACACCCAAGAGACTATGCGGCAGGGGGAAGAATATACAATGATAGAACACTAGTTGAGTAATTAGAATTAAGAAAACACCACGCACACCAAAATAATGGGAGTTAATATACATCTTTCAGTACTACTGTTGAATATTAATGATGTCAGTTCACTGACATAAAGATGCAGACCAACAGATTGGATTAAAATGGAGGTTTCTTTATTTGCTGGCATCAATGATCAATACTACCTCAGAGAGAAAGGATGGAAAATGACATTCTAACAAAATAGAACTAGGAAATAAGCATGGGTCTCCAGTCTGATGTCTGATAAAATGTATTTCAAACACAAAAATTGTCACAAGAGAAAGATTAGGTTATTTTGTACTGATTAGGAGAATAATCCATCAGGAAGACATTGCTAAATATACATGCACTGATTACAGGTGCACCAAATTGAGGGGAAAATGCTACTGTATGGTCATACATGAAACCCAACAAAATAATAGCAAGTGACTTTGGTACCCCTCTCTCATATTGACAATAGGACAGAGAGATAATTAGAGTTAACTGACAGCGTAGAGCCAATTGACCTATTGGCCATCTACAGAACATTCTAAGCAATGCTGAAGAATGTACATCTTCTTAGAAACCCATAAGCCTTTCTCTAGAGCAGGTCATATATAGGGGCACAGAGCAAGTTTCAAAAAATATATAGGAAAATTAAAATAATTTCTTATGTTCTATCTAATAACAATAGAACAAAGTTAGAATTCAACAAGAGAAACTGTAGAAATGTATAAATTCATGGAATTTAAACAGCACACTATTGAATGATGAATGATGGGTCATTGAAGAAATCAGGAAGAAATTCAAAATTAAAGGAAAATACTGAGAATAGAAAACACAACATGTAAAAATTACTAAGATACAATGAAAGCAGTCCTAAGATGGAAATTTACAGCTATCAGTGCCTATATTAAAGCGTATAAAAGAGCTAGGGGTGGGGGGAGTATATTTGGCTCAGCCGATTAAAAACAATTATTATTATTATTACAGAGGACATGGGTTTTCTTCCCAGCACCCACATGGCGATTCACAACCATTTTAACTCCAGTTCTTTGGGATCTGATCCCCCCTGTGATATCCACAGGCATCAGACATGCATGTGGTGCGTGTATGTGCATATGCATACATGGGGGCAAGACACACATAAATTAAGTATAAAAGTATGAGCTGATAAAGTGTGCATTAATTTATGGACACCACAGTTTAGGATGAGCTAGGCAGCTTTAGCTAACTAATATGGGGAAGATGAGATCACACCTACTTAAACAATATGGCCAGGAAAGATGTCTGTGGGGAGACATTTCAGCTGATATTGGATGAAGTGGAGGGGCTCTGCATTACAGGGCGGTGGCAGTGCTGGCAGAACAGCATTCCCAAACAAGGATCCGAAGGACAGACTTCACTATGAGTTAGAGAGTGGTAGGATGACCTTCAGGGAAGTGGGACAGATGAAGTCACAGAGGTGGTGTTAGTCCTAACGATAAGGTGGAACCCCCCCCCTTAAGGCTTCAAATGATATTCTTAACACATCAGACCCTCTCTGCTAAAATTTTAGCAGAATGCAAATGGGAGCCTCACTATTTACAAGCCTCTCTGGGCTTCAGTGTGAGGAAGGAACACGGATGCACACACATGTGGCCAGCCTACTATCTAATCTCCAGTTTCTTAGAAGCTTACAGAACAGCGCCCAGGAAAGCATCAAGAACCACACAAATATGTAACTATGTTTAGCATTAGTGATGCTGTCATCTAGAGTCAGGCTTTACATGGCCTCCGAAGTGCTCAGCTGGAAGAGAGAGAGCTGCAAGCATTTCTCCTGACCTGTGCATGCCCCCTGGAGCCCCTCCCAAGGGCAGCTTTGAATGTCACCAGACCCAGTTCCAAATGCTGATGGGCATCATCTATTTGCAAAACCTAAAATGCAGATTTGAAACAAGCACAAATTTATAGTCTAAATATTTACTTCTTGGTGTACATGTGACCTATAAAGACACAACCTTCAACTTTTTATTATGCAGATAGTATAGACTGTGTAAATGCTTATTTACTGGGCATATACTATACATTGCAGAAAAAGCAAGAAATTTAAATGCACAAAAGAGATGAAACTAACAACCCCAGTCAGCTCACTTTCTCTGGGGAGAAGGGAAGGCATTTCCTTGTTGGTGAGTATCCTCCTAGGGTCCCTAGACCTGATGTAGTATATGCTGATTTTTTTTAAAAAAAAAGCCTTTAAAATTGTATTATCAAAATCCTAGCTACTGAATTTAGTTAATTTAAATATATAGAAAACATAAAGAAGTAAACAAATTGCAGCCACAATACTACCTCTCTCTTTTTCTGAGAATGCAAAGGCAGTTGGCAATCCATTCAAGCCTGCAGCTTCACTCTGAGCTGCCACATCAGAAATACTCATGTCTTTAGTTGCAGCCCACCTCCTCACTTCATTAGAAAGTCATTTCTAGAAAGTCACTTTCATTAGGAAAGTCAAAATGGAGGGCTGTTCATTATGTAGAGGACTACTGACTTTGTGTAGTGCTAAGGACGGTGGCTGAGACTCTGCGCATGCTAGGCACTAACACCAAGCCACACCCCAGGCTGAGGGCATTGTTTTCAGATCTCAAAATGAGAAAAATAAACTAGAGGAGTAAGAAAGGAGGGGTGTTACATGACTGTATTGGGAGAGAATTTTCAGTGCTTCTTCCATTAAAAGACCCTTACAGACAACCACCCTTTGCAACTAGTGTAGCAAATGAAGAACTGAAGAAGGTAATTCATACAATAGGAATGTGCGGGTCAAATTTACAAATTCAGAACAAGATCTGGTTGGAGAAGTGAATTAAATTCTGCCTGTTCCAATCACCTAAGTCCCTCTTTCTACCATCCTAGACCTGACTTGGGAATAACGATGCTTCTCCTGAACACCAGCCACTCCTAATTTCATGGGGCTCCCAACATTCTCTAAGATTTCAGCTGCCTTTAGACAATTGCTCAGAATCTGTAAGCGGTTATCAGCCCAGAAAACAAACAAACAAACAAACAAACAAACAACAACAACAGATCTTAATACACAATCTTGAATATCTTAATTGACCAATTGAAAATCATCTGCTTAATGAAAATATTACAGCACATGACAGCATTACAATTCCTGCTTGGATCCCTTTATCCTGCTGAGCTGCCTTGTCTGGCCTCAGTCGGAGAGGATGTGCTTAGTCATGCTGAGGTGCCAGGGTGGGTTGGTGCCCCTTGGGAGCCTCCCCTTCTCTGAGAAGCAGGAGAGAGGGGAATGGGAGGAGGGGCATGGGGGTGGGACAGAGAGGAGAGGAGGGAAGGGGCTGGGATCAGGCTGTAAAGTGATTAAAAATTTTGAAAGTATGTAAATAAATAAAACAAAACAAATAAACAAAATCACACACCAGAAAAAAGTAATATTCCCATGATTAAAAACTCAATGAGATAAGTTTTTGGGAAAAGGCAGGATGCCACCAAGCCACAATCTAGACTCTAGCATCATTTGTTTCATGCGTAGGAAACTCCCTTCCTCTGACCTATACAAAATGAAAGAGAAATGCAAAGAGATGGGAGGTGGGGATGGCGACACACTGTCAGGTGTCTAGATATGGGACCACTGCCCTCTAGTGTGTACTGAAAAGGCTCAGCTTCCTTTTGTCCAAGGTGGTTATCCCAAGACAGGAAGAGTGATGCTCTGATGAACTGCCCAGCAGAACACCTTCAAAAATTATGGGAACCATCATCATAAGGACATTTAGGCCAGGCGTGGTGGTGCATTCCTTAAAGCCCAGCACTTGGGAGGCAGGGGGAGGCAGATCTCTGAGTTCAAGGTCAGCCTGGTCTTTACAGTGAGTGCCAGGACAGCCAGAGCTATACAGAGAAACCATGTTTTGAAAAACCAACCAACCAACCAACCAACCAAACAAACCAAAAGGACACTTAGTGACTGCCCACCACCTCAGTAGCTGTCAGTGCTTGTACTCCTATCGGGTCTTCAGAATGAACTTAAAAAACAAAACAAAACCCTAACGCTTGTTTGGTTGGTTGTTGGTGAGTGGGAGGAGAATTTGTGAAGTTGGTTCTCTCCTACCATACGGGTTCAGAGGTTAAACTGAGGTTGTCAGGCTTGAGGACAAATGCCCTTACTCTTTGAGCCATCTCATTGACCCCAAAATGTATTCTTTTTTTTTTTTTTCAAACTAACAAATCTGAAAAAGGAAATATACTGTATTTTATAACTAACGTGTGCCGGGGTAGTGATCATCACAATTCCTATCCTAATCTAAGTTCTCCTACTGCCCAAGTAGACTTCAGTGAAGGTTTTCATTTAGGCCCCCATAACCCTGCTACTGAAATGGCAGGCGTAAACAGCATTTTTTAAATTTCGTTTTGTTTTTGGTTTGTCTTGTTCTGAACCAGGGGACAATGATCTATGGTAATCATATTTTCAGTTTTCAATGAGTGAGTTTACTGAGTATGTACCAGGTTAAAAAAAAAACAAAAAACCAACCGGACTAGATAGACAGTAAAACATCATCACAACACGTGCTTAAAACACCCAGCGGAAATCAACTAGGGATGTCCCACTGACAGCCAACTGGCTATCTTTGTAGAGAGAGTCCTGGGCAAAATTCCCTCAGGTGGAGCATCCAAGTAAAATAACAAAGAGCAACAGAGATGACGTCATCAAATTGGGTGCTCACAACATCTAGCAGAAAACAACTGGGGAAGTTGAGGCATCAGCTGGAGTTTTTCATTCAGCTTTCTTTCCTCAGAGATACTTCCTGTGGCTGTTCCAGCTTCCTGTTCCCACTGTAGACAGGTTTGTATCATGAAATAAGTAACGGTAACCTCTGCAGTTAACGGCTTACCTTCTAGCCATCCCCAAGAATTCAATGCCTTACTCTTGGTTTATTTTCATTTTTTCTTCCCTCTCTGTCATAGGGTCAGTGGGTGCAGTATGTTTCCAGACAAGGGGCCTTGGAAGACACTTTGAGACAAATATGCTTGGGTCTTAAGTGTGTGTGTGGCGAGAGGCAATACCACTTTCAGAGCCAGCTTTCTCTTAGTGAGCTCAAAGAACCAAAACAAGTTACCAGTAATGTATATATTGAACATTCTTTCATCTACTAGCTAAGAGTACCATCTTCTTTCATGACTGGTATTTCTAAATGAATTCTACATGCAAAACAGTTGAGATAACTTTTATTGTCAGCCTCCAACCTATAAGACGTAGCTGATAGGCATTATGAAAATCTTTACAGCCTACTTCAGTAACGTTCTAATATCTGTCTTCAAATGTCGTTCCATCTTTATCCACTCAAAAACTTCAAGATTTTTTTCTAGTAAGATAGGAAAGCAGCAATAGCAACCACCATTGTTTATTGTGTATTGCCTTTCACAAAGAATTATATTAAACACTTTCTGTGCACTGTTCCATTTAATGCTTGTCATGATTATGTGGAAAATATTATTATTCCTACATTATTGGAATATACAAGTTTAGCTAAAAGAAATGAAATTACTTCTCTACAGTTTGATGGAAGTACAGAGTGTGTGTCGTAGAAGCCCACATCCTAGATACTCATGGCAGAAGTTCTTTCAGGTAATGAAAAAATGTGAAAAGCAAAGATGGCTAAGATTTCCATGAAATCAAGTCTCTTCTTGATAGCCTGCTACCGGGGGAGGAGGCTGCCCCTCAGTCACAGTCATAGGGGAGGGGAGTAAGGAGAAAATGGGAGGGAGGGAGGAATGGGAGGATACAAGGCATGGGATAACAATTTAGATGTAATATGAATAAATTAATGAAATATATTTTAAAAAAGATTTCCATGAAATCAAATTTACTTTTTCATCCATTTACTTATAGATAGAAAATCAGCAGCAGATGCTACTTAAGTGTGGTGCCGCCAAGCCCCTTCCATTGAAATGATGGTGACGTTGGGAAGGTTGGAGACTGGCTTTTGAGTTTTGGCCACGGAGAGAGTTGTCAAGTCTCAGTCTTTCAAAATGTCACTGGCCCACAGCATTGTATGTTATGAGATTAAATGCACACTGAAAAATTAACACATTCAGGGGCCAGTGAGATGGCACAGGCTCTTGGTACCAAGCCTGGCAACCTGAGTTTCATCCCTGAGGCCACATGGTGGAAAGAGAGAAGCTACTTGCAAGATACCTGAGAGACATTGCTGCCCAAGAGTATGAGTGACCACACAGGTGCCCTGTGATTGTGAGAGGGACATGGCTGCCTTTTATGCATTCGTTGCCATGGCCTCTCTTCACAGCCTGACCACAGGGAAAGAAGGGGGTCTCCCTGCCACCCTGTCACCCAGTCACTCCTTCATTTGTTACAAAGAGGAAACAGAAGCTGATTCATGGCCAAGGGAACCAAGCCAAAGCAGGTTCACCAGGCTAACCAGAAGCAGAGAACCCGTCCAGGGAAAGTAGTCCCTGCAGCCAGGGGGCCCACACTCTAGATTTATGCAAACAATACAGCAGCAATTCTTCCATAACATCTTCAAGTGCACAAATGCACCAAGAAAGGCCTCTGCAAATCCTCCACCACCACCACCCCCTCGGAAAAGAAAGAAAAGAAAACAACAGCAAACAAAAGTAAATAGGTAAAAAGAAGGCTTTTTACTGAATTTAATGTTCTTCCCCCAAAGTATTGCAATGTCCACAGAATGTTAGAGCATAAAAATGTCAGATCTATGATTGCAATGTAATTTTTTTTTAAGCCTAAGAGCAATTTTACTGGATTTTGAAAGAAAAATAACAGGACACAAAGCTGTTAACAAATCTAAGCAGCTGCCTGGGAGAGGGAGCTGGCTAAGAGGAAGAGAGAAAGCCTGGCTCTGTGAACTGGAAGCAAAAGAAACAGGCAGGGTCAGCTCTGGAGATCTGGGGATGGGGACGGTAAGAGAGTCCGAATTTGAGCAGAGAGTATTTGACAGTATATGGGAAAAATGAGATATTAAGAGAGATCTGAAGAACACTTCAGTGATTAAATGTACTCATGAAGATTTTGCTCAGTCAGTATGAAGAATTGAATGCACCATAGTACATCATCTCTGTACATTTTCAAATGGCACAAACATATCCAAATAAGTGTTTCATTTCTCATGTGGGTTCCTTTGGAAGGTGGCAGCTGCTATATACTTGAACTTAATTAAAGTTAAAATTATAGATAGATTGCAGAGTTAGTTATAGAATGGTTACTAGATTATAGGGCTTATAATTCCTGCAGGTCAAACTATATTTTACATCCCGATCAAATCAAAGTCATTTATAATATATCAATATGCAAAAAAAGTGCGAATTCATAGTCTGCGTCCTAGTAAACAGAGGATGCTCAGCCAAATCAAGCTATCACCAGAGGACTCTTTAGAGCTCTAATGTGACCTAGAAAAGGTACCCACTGTTATTTTGTTTTCAATTATTGTTAGCTAGCCCTTGATTTTAGAACATCTAGGTAGCCGGTTCAAATAAAAAAAGAAAATAGTAAAGACAGTGGTAATTGAATATACACACACACAGACACACACACACAGACACACACACACACACACACACACACACACACACAGAGGAAGGTGTTTCTCGTGCTGAAATATGCAAATTCAAAGTGTTCTCCAAAGAAAAAGACAGACATCTGAATGTTATATAGTAAATGAAGCTTGGCTAATGCTTATCAATGCTTAGGAAAATGTGGCAGATTATCTCAACACAGGTCTCGTTTGCTTGTTTTTAAATATAAGATTCTAATTGTTTGAGAATTAAATATGTGCCTAAAATGTATTTTGATCATATCCCCACCCCCTCTCAATTTTGTGTCCTCTTTATGTTTGGCAACTCTCCAAGTCCAACTCATGCTGCCCGTGCCCCTGGCTGTGGTGCTATCCACTGGAGCGTGGTGGTTGATGACCAGGAGCCATATCTCTGAAGAAAATTGGCATAGAGACCGTTCTAGTTCAATTTCTCACGCCCAGGTATACTACCGGCATAAAAGAAAAGGCTCCATTGAGTTTCTGGCTACTAGAATCACAGAGTAGAAAACTTGCTACATCTTTTTTGTTCATTTACTACAATGCTGGAGGTCAAATTCAGGACCTTGTGCAAGCTATGAAAGAGTGCTTTGTTGACTTTAATTTGTTTATTTTATTTTTAAGTGTGTGTGTGTGTGTGTGTGTGTGTGTGTGTGTGTGTGTGTGTGTGTCCACATGCATGAACACAAGTGAGTTCAGGTCTCCTTTGAGGCTGGAACAGGATGTCAGATCCCTCTGAGCTAGAATTATAGACAAATATGAGCTGTTCAACAAGAGTGCAGGGTGCTGAACATGGGTCTCTGCAAGAGCACTATGTTCTCTTAACGGCTGAGCTATCTCGTTAGCTCTGTTCAATTTTAAAGTTTATACTTGACTCATACAACTCATGAATACTTCATTTCATCTTTAAATAATGTAAACACCTTTTTTAAAAAAAGGACAAAAGTAAGTGTTAAAATAGGAAAATTGTGCTGATAAGCTGCTGCCAAGCCTGAGAATCAAGGTTCAATCCATGGGACTCACATGGTGGAAGGAGAGACTCCCTCAATAGGCTATTGTGCCTTGGTATATCCATGTTCACACATACGTGCATACCAACATATAAAATAAACACATACAGAAAAAAGTAAGAGGAAGTAGACAAAATTGCAGCCCGAGTGTGCAAGGTAGTGGAAGACATGCTTGAACAGCCCCTCAACACATAGATTTATTCATCTTCAAAGGAGGAGGCCAGCAGGGCTGTGTTTTGAGCTGTGAGCCATCATTTGAAACGGTGGGAAAACACAAAGTGGTATACTTCTTCGTCAATAGCTGCTGTGTCTGACACATGGGAACACATTCTACAAATAGGAAATCAACCTCAATAATTTAGAAGGGACAAAATTTTTGAAATTTCTAGATAGTTCCTTGGCCATTTTCTCAAAACAAATTTTCATTCCCCCCCCCCTTTTGTATTTATTGTCCCATTTCCTAAAAATCTGAAGGGTTGCATGCTGTGCTGAAGAATTTATTTGCAGGTTAAGAGTGCCCAGAAGAGGGCGCTATGGCCACAAAGCTGGCACATGTCCTCTAGACCAAAGGTTTCAAAAGATGCTAACTGCAGATTTGGTCACTCTTTAATGACCAGAGCATCTTAAAATCACAGAGGGAGAAATGAAAACTTCCCTGTCTTAAAAACTATTCAAGGACATTAAAAATATACATATAATGACCATTTAGCTGACGAAAGATAGGAGAAAATTCATGGCTGTTACTCCTAACAAGTTTCATTTAAACACTTTATATCATGTGCATGTTTTCTTTCCAAGTGCAACTTAAGTCACATCAATTAGTTCTTTTATTAATGAAAATCCCAAAGCTAAGGACAGTTTAAATAATAATGTGGCTGAAAGAATATACCTAGAAATTTATATTTTACTCAAGAATTTATCAGTGTTTTATCTATAAAATAAAGGAATCACTTCCACGCATCAGTGTACTTAAGGATGTCACTACTTAGAAGTCCTAACGTTACTCTGTGTCTTGGGTAATGCAGATCTTTCGAGAAAATGTTTTTCCCAGAGAACAGGCATTTTCTTTTTGCATTCCCTCTTTACCACTGTGGCTTTGCTTCCCAAAGAGAGCTTGGATTTCCCTGGCAGTTTCATTGTTGCTCTGTGGCGGCGCAGAACCAAGTCAGTTCAACTAAATCTGAAACAAGCCTCCCGGCACCTTCTTTGCTGTGTGGTTCTGCATGGTTGTACGTGAGGGACATCTGGAAGCTAAGAGTGACGACATCACCCTTGACACCTTCTGAAGGCTGGCGTGGGGCGCTGGCTTAGTCGGTTTTGTGCTGCTATCACATAATACCTGAGGCTTGGTAACTTATAATGGAAAAACACTTATGAACTCACAGTTTTCAAGGCTGGGAAGTCCTAAGTCAAAGTGTTAGCATTTGTTATAGACTGTGTTTATTGTAAGGGGTGGGCAATCCTCCTCATCATCATCATCATCATTATTTTCTTTTGAAACAGAGTCTCACTATATAGCTTTGGATGGCCTGGAAATCACAGAGATCAACTTGCCTGTGCCTCCTGTGTGCTGAGATTAAAGGAGTTCACCATCATGCTTGGCACGCTTTTCTTTCCTGCATATGGCATCAGTCCTGCTCCCAAAGATGTATCCATTGGAGCCTAATTATCTCCTAAAGCACCTCACTCTTAATATCGTTATCACAGCAATTAAATTTCAGCATGACTTTTGGAGAAAACATTCACATCAAAACAGGTGCCAAGCACAATGGCAATTTGCATTGATTGTTGCCAGTCCGCCATTTAACAACCTGGTGTACTAGGCTTATAACACTTCAGATCTCCCAGATCTCTGAGTCCTTGGTTAGCTTCATGTGCTCTGGATAAATCATGCCAGCTTCTCCTGCAGGTCACTGGGTGGGACACAGTAGGGGTGAAGGAGGTTCTAGATCGCCCTTGCTCTCCTGTGCTGATCTAAAAGACGCAGAATAGCATCGAGCTGAGCACTATGCTGCAGAGTCAATAGACCGTGCCACCAGCTCCTACATCTGCATGAGGCCTATCCATTGTGAGTCATCACTTGTGCCCTAATTCATACGTTGCCGTCCTGCCTCTTCCATACAAGTGTCTGTTGACAGCATCATCTTGTTCTGCTCGTGTGTGCTTGGCACGGGCTTTGATCTGAATATCTCCTTCAAAGCTCATGCTGAAACTTAACTGCCATTGTGGCAGTATTGAGAGATTGGCATTGGGCGGGGCTGCGGGCTTAGAAAGTAAGGCTTGTGTAGGAAGTGCCCAGAAGCTTCCCAGTGGTAAAGAGAAGCCAGTAATGGGTTTCTTCCTCTTGCCTCCAATCTACCCTGTTTCTCCTGCTTTAGACTCTGGAGGAGACTCTGTAAACACTGCTTCTCAGTCAATAGAGGATGCCAAAGGAGGGAGTCAGAAATCCCCAATCTGGCTCTGCTCTCCCCTGCGGAGACCAGCAATGTAGGACATCTAGATTGCTCAGTCTTGGAAAGATTTAGTGTTTCATTATTTCAGCAAGCTTTCGAGCAAATTCCACTGGCATTCTGGAGTCACCTTCTTAGGGGTGCTTGGCAACTCTTGCAGGTGCTCCTGTGGATGGAATCCCAGCAAGCTGGGCTGGTTCTCTAGAAGGTTGGTGGTCTATTTGTCATTGCTGGTGTAAAGAACCACCAGGAACTTCCCTATGACCCAGTAGGTACCATCACCCCTTCAGAGGTAGAAACAAGGCTGGGCAATGTGAGAGCCTTCTTTCAAATGTGTTTCTTGGCTGGGCTCTCTGTACCTGTGTGGGGCAGCTCTTTCCCTCTGTCATCTGTGAACTTACTGGAGTTCTTTTTCCCCTCTTGTGGTAACACTGTGCTACTCGTTAATATTGCTTATATTAACCTTCCCCTGTGTGAATTACTGTGTGCTTTCCGACTCCAAGCTGGATGCTGACCAATGGTTTTTGCTTCTAGTTGTTTTGTTTTTAAACAGAACTTAATTTTATTGGTTCAGGATTTTGTTTTAGAAGGAACATAAATCACTTCTAATATGACTTTATAAATAAAGGGATTACCCAAGTGTGGCATTTCAAGAGGCTATTTGCTTTCTTTGACCACACACAAGGCTATTTCTCAAACTAGGATCATATATGCCTGTGAGCAGAAGCAATGGTGCCTGTGTAATGCACCGCCCCAAACACAATGGTTGACACAGCGGCTACTATTTCTGATGTGACAAGAAGACTCCAGACTTAATCAGAAATTGTGTGGACATAGGGAGGGGTGGAGAATTTAAAGCTCAACCCCCCAATACCAGGGTTTAAGCACATAATTAGGTTCAAGCCTTAGTTAAAACTTTTTCTTTTCTACTCTGGGAGAAAATATAGCCATCAGAAGACCTCAGTGTCTGTATTTGAATTTATGGTCAGGTTCTCACAAAGGATGGTCTTGAGTGAGCATGTTATGTTGAACAATTATTAATATTTAATATTGATTCATATAATTAGTAAGGCGGCAGTTATTCCTTAACCTGATATTTTATAAATAAAAGACATAGAAACCTTTTAGAATTTTAATAAGCCTTAATGCACTGGGGCTGGGCAGATATTAACCCTCTAAGCTATTTTCTCTGCTTCCTAGCCAAAATCCCCATAAACACTTGCACATGTTTTCCATTTGTGCTGCGTCTGCTCCATCACGCCAATCCTCAGAGCAAGCTCCTCCCAGCCACATGCTTCTAGTTCACTCTAACCCTTGGTGACCTTTCTTTCTCCTCCCCCCTCTCTCCACCTTCCTTGCCTCCTGGTCTCCCGAATCTCAAGCCCGGGAACCTAAACTCCACCCAACTCTCTTCTGCCTAGTCAGGGAGCAAGCAACTTTATTAGTCAATGGGGCTAATTTGGGAGGCAAGGTGCACACAACACCATTTTGGATATGTGAGAATTTTGGATATGTAAGGATCTTGGGGGTAAGCAATTAACATTTGAATACATAGTAGCTCCAGATTAGCCGCCAACAATGTTCAGCTTTACTGATTTATTTAGTCATGTGTGTAGTTCCTAGTCACCTGTGGGGCTGAATCCTTTCTAACTTGTTTGTTACATTCCAATGACTAGCTGCCATCATGCCTCACAGATATTTTTCACAGGCTTTCATAGCCATAGCCAAACAGAAAAGTCTACAAGCTGAAACGCACTAATTACGACTATATGAGCTGGGTGCCTGGTGTTATGTATCAATTTCCTCGGAGATAAAACCATCCAGCTTGGAGGGAAGCTCATTAAAACATTTAACTTTCTAAAGGAGGTGAAAATTTCCAGGAAGTAAACAATGGGAAAAGTTCAGGAAGTCCCTAAAACTGACTAGATTCTCTAGGGCCCCCTCTCCCCAAGCATGTATAAACCATAAGGACTGCTAAAAGATACTCTCTGACCAGCAGAGCTACTAGGAAGATGCAGAAATCAGCTCAGTGGCCTAGAAAAGACTCGGATCACCTGAGTTGCCAGAAAGAGACTGTCTCCTACCCTTTGTCTGCAGGCTGCACAGTGTGTTCCAGGTTTCCAGCTTTTGTGAGCTGCCCTCACCCTGGGGTGGGTTTTTGGTGATGCAACTGTCTTTGAGTCATTTATGCTCTTGTAAGTAACCCCTCACTTATATTCCTGTAAGTAAGCCCAATTGCGCCCATTGGTTGGCCCTTTGGTGGTTTCCATTCTTTGATCTGTTATCAACATGAACTACATGTTCACATATCTATAGAAATGGAATCACACAAACTTGGTATTTTCCAAAAAGGTTTATTTATTTATTAATATGTACATAGCGCTCTGCCTGCGTGTAGAGCTTCAGGCCAGAAGAGGGCATCAGATTACATTATAGATGGTTGTGAGCCACCATGTGGTTGCTGGGGATTGAATTCAGGACTTCTGGAAGAGCAGGTGGCACTCTTAACCACTCAAGCATCTCTCCAGGCCCAGAAACTTGGGATTTAAGGGAGTTTTTTATTGAGCTAGCATCTGCCAAGGCCATCTCAAGCATCATCCATCCATGGCTGGAGTGATCAATAGGGAGGGAATATGTATGGAGCATATTAGAACTCAACATCTTGAGTCCTTTCATCAACCAACTCAGAGGATCCGGCCAGGTGATACGTAGGGATCGAACCTACATCTGCTAAACAGAGATAAGACAGTAGGAATCCACTCAAGAGGTTCCTGAAAAGCTAGAATCCACAGACACACTTAGAAGTAGAAAACTGTCAGTTCCTACAGCTTTCCACAGTGGGTTTATTGCACAACTGGGGGCCATGAACTCCATTGATCAATGTATAATGCTGATTTTCACTGTCATCTATATTGCTATGACATTGACTGTCTTGAAAACAGAACCAGGGGCAGGCGATTATCGCTCAATTGCTAGAGTGCTTGCTCAGCCTGCATGCTGTACTGGGTTCAGTTCCCAGCAATGTGTTAACCAGGCACGGTGGTACATGCCAACAGTCTCATTAGAGATCAGGAGATGGAGGCAAGGAGACCAGAAGTGCGTGGATATCTGTGAGCTGCTAAGACTGTCGATGAGCTACAGAGCTCAGTTGAAGTAGCACAGGGAAGGCTCAGTTTGCTGGAAATGGTTGTGACAGGCATGGTTAAATCTAGGCCTATGCCAGACATATTTACTGGTCATGTCCTGGTCCATTGAACACACAGAAAGCAGGTACCATAGTTCTACTATAACTGTACAAGGCTGTCCTTGAAGGCTGGTTAGGCAAGAAATAGCACAATAACCACGGATGACTTGGCAGGCCTTAAGAGATGTAGTCATAACTCAGGAAGGGATTGTATGTATATGTGCTCATAATATTTTAAAATTTAAAAACATTTTAAATTATGTAACATTCTTAGACTTATATTAAAGTTGCAAAGGCAGGATAGTTTCATAAACAATTTCTCTCATTTATTAACATGTTATACTAGTATATGATCCCCATTATGGTTCATGGTTCATGAAGCAACACTGTGTATCAACTAGAGCCCATATTTCCCCAGGTCTCCTTAGATTTTTCTTATCCTGGATCTCACCAAAGGAATGGCATTAAATTTAACTTGCACCTTTTCAGCATGGTTAAAGAGAGACAGTGTCTCTTCCCAGATTTCCATTGGTTTCAATAACATTAGCAGTTTTGATAAGTGCTGGTTAAGAATTCTATAGAATGTCATTGGAGTTTGGGTAATTTTTTGCATTTTAAGTGTTGCTAGAGACTTACAATGGTTGTTTTTCAAACATCTCCCCCCAAAACATATGAATAGAATATATACCATAACATGTGCTTATAAACCAGTAGTTTCTATCAAAACAAACTCAGAATCAGTATACACACACTATTCTACCATTCAGAGTTATCTTTCTTCCTTCCTTCCTTCCTTTTTTCCTTCCTTCCTTCCTTCCTTTGTGTTTTTTTTTTTCTTTTTAATTTTTCAAGACAGGGTTTCACTGTGTAGCCTTGGTTGTCCTGGACTCACTTTGTAGACCAGGTTGGCACCGAACTCACAGAGATCCACCTGCCTCTGACTCCCTGGATGCTGGAATTACAGGCGTGTGCCATCATGCTGGCTTCGAGTTAAATTTCAAGAAGCCAGGTAAGGGGAAAGAAGGAGGGAGGGAAGGAGGGGGTTAGCGTGTGGCGGGGGAGGAGTTGGGAGGGAGAGAGCTCCAGCGGGAACCCCCACAGAGCTCAGAAAGCAATCCTAATTTGTAAACTGCAAGTCACTGAAAATGAGGCAGGATCAACCACACACCCCAACCCGATCCCCCAATTCTGACTGAAGGAAGCCAATACCCAAGACAGTCCCAGTCACCTTTATATGAAGCTGTGGCTCAATTGTCAGTAGCAATAAAAAAAAAAAGTTCAACTAAAATAATCATTTCCTGTGGTTTCTAATAATTTTAAAAGTCTAAACCAGAACAATAATCAAACTATCACTCCCTCTCTCTCTCTCTCTCTCTCTCTCTCTCTCTCTCTCCCTTCTCCCTCTCCCTCTCCCTTCCCCCCCACCCAAAGGAGTAAAGCTCAAATTCAGGAACAGAAATAAGTTTGGTTTGCAATGACTGGTACCACAGGAGTGTTCTAGAAGAGCTGCCATGGACTTAAGTAAATCAGACTGTACAAGTTATAGACTGAGTTGGTCAAAACACCTTTTTGAAGTCTGCTCTATTATTACCGTGAGAATGAAGTTCCTAAGCCCTTAAGTGCTAGCAGCTTTGGAGCACGCCCAACAATACCAGCAGCAGTGGAAATGGCAAATTATTAGCTCAACAAGAAAAGACAATACTCAGTATAGCCTTGGAGCTCAAAAATTAAATAGTGGTATTGGAATACAGACAGGTCAGAAGGTGTGTTCTGTGAACAGAGAGGTACTCACGGTACTGGCCAGCTCTAGATAGCTTCCACCTGGAGAGGTGCCAAGATGCGGGGATTGTGTGAGAAGCTTGTGGAACACAGCCTGCTGAGGCCAAGAGCTTCCGCCACACTCCAGCAGCTTCTGGAGGGGCAGCTGGCTCTGCAAGTCGGGGCTCTGGAGGTCCCTGGCACCAGAATCGTACTCCCAGCTCTCCCTGGCTGCTGACAAGAGATGCAGGGAAAATAAAAAGACATTTCTTTTATTAGCCTGTGGGTGGTCAGTAAGCAATGATTTGAAACCTCCGGGTTTTCCCAGTGCCAGCATCTCAAAACACATGTGGCTCCCAGGCTGCCTGCTAAGCACTTTCCCTTTCAGATCGACACATGGGAAGTATGAAGATGAAAGCAATTTTAAATGAAGAATTCGGAAATAGTTATGCAATGAATATGCACACCCTCCCCAACACTAAAGTGGAGTGTGTGTGTGTGTGTGGGGGGGGGTGAGGCGCACAGGAGAGCAAGTAAGAAAAGAAATCCAGACCAAAGCCACATCTGTCTGTGATTTGCACTTGGTTATTGTGTTGGCCTTCATGCTTGCTGGTGATCCTGAGGAAGAAGAAGGAAGCAAGAGAGAAGACAGAAGGCATAGACATGTTCTCATCATGTCACCTGGAGGAAGCTGGGCTGTGTCCACGTTGGACGCAGCCATGCAGCTGAGTTCAGGACACTAGACTGAACAAACTAGCAAGGCTCGCTTCCTGGTCTCCTCATGAGCCCCTTGGGGTGCGGTTCCTCAAGCCCTTTGCCTTCTGGTAGGGTTCAAGTGGGATCAGCACTGTGGAAACCACACAGTGCAGATGGTAGAGCCTCAAGATGAAAGATGCCTAGATCTCCAAATCATCATCTCTTATGGGGAGTGGTCTGCTCACCCTAAATGCCCTGTGTGTTTACTTCATGTGAACAGGCACTCAGCTTCCATTGCAATGGCTCTCAACCTTCCTAATGTTGCGAGCCTTTAATACAGTACCACATATTATGGTGATGCCCCATCCATAAAATTATTTCTGTTGTTACTTTACAACTGTAGTTTTGCGACTGTTATGCATTGTGATATACATGTCTGTGTTTTCTGATGGTCCTTGGCAGCCCCTGTGAAAAGTTTGTTTGACCCTCAGAGGGGTCATAACCCACAGGTTGAGAACTGCTATTCTATTGTGTTTGATTTACCTTATCTTTTGATGTGTTGGTTATCGGACTTTACTATTACCCATTAAAACAGATTAAAATCGAGTTGTACTAATGACTGTAATACAGTGCAAAAGTGTAATGAAAAGTTGATCTAGAGGAGGAGCTAAAATCCTGGCTTCCATTGTTGCATTTTCAAGATTTGTTTGTTTGCTTGTTTTTCAAGATGGGTTTTTTCTGTGTAGCCTTGGCTGTCATGGACTCACTTTGTAGACCTGGATGGCCTCAAACACATAGAGATCCTCCTGCCTCTGCCTTCCAAATGCTGGGATTAAAGGCATGTGCCACCATGCCCGGCTGCGTTTGTTAGAAAAGTTAGGCTAGGAGAAAAGCCTATTTCCTCATATTGTTCACTCCAGATCAGAAGTCTCTTTCAGGTACATGTGGTAAGTGGAACCTGAGTTACATGCTTCTATCTTAGCTGCAAAGGAGGCTGGGAAAATGTTATAGGGAGGTAGGACTTTGTTAGGTAAGTCAGCTTTAAACAGAGGAAGAGTGTTCAAAGTTTTGGGTGGTAGACATGTGATCAAAGTTGACATAGACACAGTAAAGGTGCTGGGGATTCAGGAGGGAGCATGCTGAACCCTGACTCTGGAGTTCTACAATCTTTAATATAGGACTTTCATATAAACGGGATATTCTGCGATTTGAGTACAATAATGTACAGCAAACTACAAATTGTCTTCCTCTTCTTCTTCTTCTTCTTCTTCTTCTTCTTCTTCTTCTTCTTCTTC
>OU015744.1:41025348-41051268 GCA_907169655.1 Acomys percivali | reverse complement strand
CACACACACACACACACACACACACACACACACACACACACACACACTCCAAGCAATTTTAAAGCCCTGAGTTCTCAAGTTTTGTTCACATAGCAAAAGACATGGGGAGAAGGAACACAGCAGTGTGCTAGGAGAAAGACATCTATATTAGGAGCCAAGTCTGATTCCTATTCTTGTCCTGTCTCCGCCTCCTACCATGACCTAGCAAATCCTCTTCGGGCCTCTGAACTACACTATGCAGAGGGTGAAACTCAAAGACCTTTAACAGAGCCTCTGGGATTGATCTTGCAAACAAGGGCAAACGTTTACCAAAGTCTGACGTCATACCCATCAAATATGGACCTATAAATACTAAGAAAGAAACCATCGTGCTAATCTTTGCATGAAAATGTGGTCTAGAACTGACAGATACACATTCTCTGAGAGGACACTTTAATGCACACACAAGGTACCAGATTCAGGGACACTTGGGTACAAGCAAAAAATGTTCTCCTTGTCTCCGGCAAGCTAACATAGATCATCTGCAAGCCATACAAAATTCTTGCAAAACAGCTCTGTCAATTTAACTGATTTAAGCACTCATTTACTAATGCTCTTTCATCTGTGTTCTCCAAAGAATCTGCAGTCCTCTTTCGGGAGATAAGAAGGAAGCAAAATAAAGCCTTCCTGAGGCTTAGTGAGTAGACGGTGATTGGCAGACTCTTCAGAATGAACAATGGACAATAGAAACGTCTAGCCAAACCAAACAGTTTCTGTGAGCAGACCCAGCCTTTATCTCAGCCAGCAATCAGTTTTGCCTCCATGAAAAGCATCTAAAATTGTGCCAAGTTGTACAACTGCCACTGAAATAGGAACGGCCGATTCAACAACCCATAAAAACAGTGACAGTTAATGAATTGCTTCAGTTAGATCAGGTGGGAGTGATAAGATAGGTGAACGGTTTTATTGTGTTGCGTGTGGTCCAGAAGATCTCATCAACACAGCTAATCACTGGTGCCCTTCATGCCAGATCCACACCTGAGAGACACACACCTGGAGTCTCATGGCCCTTCCCACTCCAGCTGGTTAAAGCAAATGCCACTGCCACTAGGAAACAGCTAAAATAATAGAATCAAAAGGCAAGCAGGGGCGAAGCAATGAGAAACAGGCTGGAAAGGGGCAGAATGAGGCGAATTGTGGTAACAGTTTGTACCTGAGACATCATTTTAAAAGAATGTAGACTGTCACAAATAACATTAAATTGTGCAGGAAAGCAATCTATCTACAAGACAAATGTAAAATATTCAACATCTCAAGGAGTATTTGAGACTCCAGGGCTCTCATAGCACCTACTCAGCAGCTTTAAAAAAAGAGATACGTTTTTCCTTCTTATATTTTGCACTATGATTTTCCTTGTTCGGCAGTGAACACAAAATAGAGAGATAGATACCCTGTATACCAGCAATGAAATTGGGCATCAAAAATACAGAATCTAACGCTCACAGTAGGCAACACTATTTTAAAATAAATAACTGAACATGAATATACTGAAGACAAACTTTTCAGTAATTCTGATAAGTAACATGCATCTGACTCTTGGTTACTCTTATGTAGATGAGGTCAAAGTAATCTACTAGCATTACATCTATGAGATGACTGGCATTTACATTTTAGTATATGGACTCAAGTACCGAAAAGCCACAAACCCTCAAATAATCAATGAAGGTAGGTTAGTTGGAGGGGGGTAGGGGCAGGTGGAGTTTCCCACTTTATTTCCCAAGATCTCTTAGTGTCTCTTCACGACAGGACTTAAACTAAGTCTAAATAAATTTGCTAGTCTAGTGCTCCATATTTTTTTTGGTTGTGAAAATAAAAATATCCAGTTTTAATGGCTTCTACTGATCTTGCAGATTATAAAAGCCTGATACTTTATTAAGGATATTGTCTTGAAACTTTTAATTATGCTCCTATTTTGAAAGCAATGCTTGCCACTCATATGAATTACCTCTGGATAAACTGGATTCTTCTGTATTAATGTATTTGTACTTCATAATTGCTTCCCTATATATGTTGAGTGGGACACACATACACACATATACACACATACACACACCACTCACATAACTTAAAAGTACTGCAACAGCTAATTTTTAAAAAGCCTTTTAGCAGTGTTTGGGCAGTCCCAAATTCTTTTTCCTCCTGACTCAGATGGCTTTTATAAGTCATTGCCTGATACCAAAGCAATGGTGAGTTGAGCTCTACTGTCAAGATTCCTAATGGGCGAGTGATAACAAAGCAGAAGAGACATAAGCTTTGAGGCTTGTGCTTTATGGGGATCTTTCAGGACAGTGAGTGCATACTAATCTTTTCCACTAAAGCCCACCAAAGCCGAGAGTCAAGAAGTCTAAGAGATAAATGCAATCACCTCCAAGCTAGTTATTTCTTTTGAAGTCTCATGCCTCATCTTGAAAATTCACTTGAATTTTCAATTCTCCTGATAAGTCAGCATTTGCTTTAATCCGTTTTTGAAAGCAAAATACCAATATGTGCAATTTTCAACCAAATCATCAGTTAACTCGCTGCTTGAGAAAAATGAACATTTTCATCTTCCGGCTTTTAAAATTCTTCATCCTTAACCACTGCCAAGAGCCCCTACATGGCCCCAAGCTTTATTGCGAGGCACAGGAAACTTAATTGGTTACATCTCCTAGCAAATTCTTCTGAGTCTTTGCTGCTACGTAAGCATATCCCTTCATCTCTACATCCTTATGTTTCTTTGTAGTTACTTCCTGAATATTCACCCTGGCTTTACGTCTTCCCATAATCTTCATTACTTCTGACAATGGTTCTGTCTTTTCTCCTTTTTCACATCTTCTTGGCATCACCCGTTTCCCATGTGATGACTTACTTTTAATGCTCTATCAGTTGTAGTCATATCTTTTTGTCTTGATTCCTACTAATTTCACAGACTTCTAAAGGGTAATTCTCATGTATATCATATTTAGTGCTTCATAACAAGCCACTATAAAACTCAGTAACCTAAAAGAATAGCTAATCATTTGTCACAGTTCCCAGGCCACAAGTTTAGACTAGTGTTGTTTGGGTGGTACTTTGGCCAGCCCCATCTGAGATCAATAATGCAATAATTCACATCCTGTAATGGTTTGACAGGTACTAGAGAGACTGAGAAGTCTGCACTCACAGGTTGGGAGTTGGGGTAGAGGGTGATGACTTTGTTCTCCCTGTTAGCTGAGCCTCTATCTTAGTTAGGGTTACTACTGCTGCGATGAATCACCATGACCAAAAGCAATTTGAAGGCAAAACAGGTTTGTTGGTTTGTTTGCTTTTGTTTTATTTTGGCTTATATATCCTGAGTCACTGTCCAGTGAGGGAAGCCAAGGCAAGAACTCAAACCAGTTGGGAATCCAGAGGCAGGAGCTGATACAGCCATGGAGGAGTGCTGCTTACTGGCTTGCCTCTGTGGCTTGCTCAACCTACGCTATAGCACTCAGGATCACCAGCCGAGGGGTGGCACCATCCACAATGTGCTGCCTGCCCCTGGCTCCACCATCAATCAGTAATTAAGACAATGTCCCACAGGCTTGCCTACAGCCTGATGTTATGGAGACATTTTCTCAGTTGACATTTCCCCCCTCTCTGATAACTCTAGCTTCTGTCAGGTTGACCTAAAACTAGCCAGCATAGCCTTTTTCTATATGGATTTCTGTCACTTGCTAGTCTAGTTTAGTTAGACTAGACCACCACCAACCACTTCCTGGTGGTAGTCATGCCTCAAGAAATGGAAGAGAAAGCTGCTAAAGATCTGAACCCTCAGCTCTAGCATGTGTAGAATTTCCCACAACTTATGACATTCTACTGGCAAAAGTATATGACAAGGTTAGCCTAGACTCAACAACAGAGGGAAAGGATTCCCTCTCTGGAGAAAAGATAATGTAAAATGCTCTGGGTGTGCTTTTCAACTAGTCACTGGCCACTGCAAGCCTGCTTTTGTCAACTAGGGAGAAAGTGTCGCAGTGAAGGCACTTATTAGATACTAGCTGAAGTGAAAGCAATGTTGTTATGTTTGACTTCATCTAGCCTGAGACTACAGCCTGAGAGTGAGAATAGATTTGGCGGGAAATTAATATTGAGCTATACATTGCACTCAAACTCATTTTTTTCTTTTTATAGAATTTGCCCAGACCCAAACATTAGATGTTTTTATTTTGAAAGAATAGCTATAACTCACAGAAAGAGGCCTATCTAGGTGAGAAGATGGCACGTGGTTATAATCTCAGCCATCAAAAGACAGAGGCAGGAATTTCATAAATTTGAGGCCAGTTTGTGTTCCAATATCCTGTCTTAAAACAAAACAAAAAACAAACAAACAAAAAAAACCAATCGAACAAACCAAAACACACACATACACAAAATCTGTGCCCTGATGGTTGACAGTAAATTATAAATGGTTACTGTCTTAGTTTTCTTTACTGCATAGAGGCTCCATGACCATGACCATGGCAACTCTTATAAAGAAACACATTTAACTGGGGCTTGCTTACAGTTTCAGAGGCTTAGTACATTATCATCACTTTGGGAAGCATGGTGGCATGCAGGCAAACATGGTGCTGGAGAAAGAACTAAGAGTTTTACATCTGGATCCCCAGGCAACAGGAAGAGAAAGTGACACTGGGCCTGGCTTGGGCATTTGAAAACCCAAAGCTCAAGGACAGTGACCAGGCCACACCTCATGATCCTTCTCAAGTAGTGCTACTCCTTAAAGACCATGCATTCCTATGAGGGCCATTCCTATTCAAACCACCACAGTTGCAATCCCCAAAGACTAGGTGTATAACAGTCTTGTTAACTGATATTTGTAACCAGTGTTTGCCACTCTATGGATTCTTCTTTCTTCCACCTTTCTCCGCCCCTTTTCTTCCACCCTTTCAACTCCCTAACATTAGATAAGAGAGAAAAAAGAATAGAGAAGAAAAGAAAGAGATCCTGCAATAGAGTCCAGGGTCTGAAATGAGGCAACATTATTGTAAGACTACTTCCTGCTGTGTTGAGTTCCTTGGGGCAAGTTTGATCTTCGCCATCAGTCAGGATATCTAATTTCTTCTTGTTGTTTCTTTTTTTTAGCACAACTACTAACAAACCACAACCAACCCTTCTGAATGGCCAACAACCACCAACCCCACCTATGGGTCTCTAGCATTTTATACACCCTCTGAAAAATTCTCAGAATTCCAAATGTCACACAATTGCAGGAACTATCTGCAGCTGGTAAAACCATGCCTCTGCTACAGCATGAGGAAAATCATCGTCAGCAGCTTCAGAACAGGCCCACATCCCCACACCTTGGATTAAAATGAAAACATAATCATAGAATATTTCTATATTTCTTTAAAGAAATTCTCACTACAGATAATCCCTTTTTTTTTTTTTTTTTTTTTTTTTTTTTTTTTGCCTAACTACTCACTGACCACTTGTCAGGAGCAATGCTCTTTGCTATTTTCCCAGAATTCATAATCTACTAGATAAGATAAAAACAGAAATGAATAATTGAACACAACACAGTTCAAGATTACAATGCATGCACAGAATAGAACAAAAGCACAAAACCCATAAGATATCCACTTGTTCCCTAGAAAACCTAGTAATTTAGTTATATGACATGCAAAACAGGTATCTTTCAGTTCCCTATTACATATGTATATACATCAGCACTATCCATCATTATTATAGTCTTTTGAGGATTGTGGGAGAACATATACGAAGAGGAGAAAGTAGGCTTTGTATTTACGGTCTTGCATTTACATTACAAGACCGTATGGTGAACACCTGTTATTTCTGCCCGCTCAGCATCCATTCTCCTTCAAGTATTGACAGGACCTTGGCTTCTTGGACCTTTTCTGCAACTCTCAGTCCATATGGTAACACATTACCCTACCAAAATTAATCACATATTAATCATGTGATCTAAAGCCTGGCCAGTCGCTTGACTGCATTCTTCTGGCTAAGAGTAAGTTTCAAGTATACTGTAGTTGGGCTTAAGAAAGGCTAGTGAAACCAATTTCTAGTACTATTATGATAATGGTTTTGAAGAGAAAAATCATCTTTTCATGTTACTCCAGAATGGGTGCAAGCTTGGGTTTGCTAGAGGGCCATAACACAGAGGCCAAGAAGATAGCCAACTCTGAGGGCGCAGGCTGAGCCACCAGATCATGAGTGTGTGATGGCATGTGAGCCTCTGAATGTAGCCATGTGGGGTCCAGTCATCCAGACATAGAGATGGCTAATTGTTTGTTGCTCACTTGGTGCTCAGAGGGCATGTAAATCACTTTTGACATTGATTTGTAGGCAGAATTTTACATTCTAGGCCAATTCAATTAGAATGAAAAATGCCTTCTTGTCTCAGACTGTTTTAGGAATTAGAAAAAAAATTGAACTTATTAAAAAAACATGTACTTAGAAAAAAATAATGAATAGTAGGAGTAAAGTTCATCTGGAAAACTATGTCAAGACTAGATGGATATTTGTGGGATGTGGATGATGAATAATTTGGGTTGTCAACTTGACTACTTCTGGAATCAGCTAAAACCCAAACAGCTGGTTATGCCCATTATGGATTTTCTTTATTGGATCTTTCTAGGAGGGAAGACCCACCCTAAACCTGGAACAGGCAATGCCATGACACCCACAATTATTGAAGACTCCTCTGGTAGCATGAAGACCACCGGAAGCCAATGGATTGAAATGTTTGAAGAGCTTATTGTGGGGAACAAGGAACTTATTGACTATAAACCTTTTGATAATTTGTGTAAAATAAGGAAAATGACATGTTAGCTGGTTGTCTCGAGAAGCTCCAGATAAAATGGCAAATGAAAAGTATAAACTCAATGAAAATACTAACCAGCTCCAGAGTCGCATAAAGTCTAAAGGTTTCCAAGTATAACCTGGAAGAGAATCTTCTCGTCAGCATTCACAGAGCTCAAGTTGTGCAAAACCAAACTCAAGCTGGTAAGGTTAGCAAAAATTCAAGTCTAAGTCACAAAGAGCACTGGTGGTTAAAGTGAAAGCACTGGCTGGTAAGGAAACAGGATCCTGTAACTTGAGATGGTGATGTGCGGGAGGACTCCGAAGCTGAGGACTTAGAACTGTCATATCCTGAAAGCTTATCTCACTGGAGGAAGTAGTCTCCACTCTTAGCAGACAGAGGGTGCCTCCATGATCCTCACTCACATCCTCTGCAATGTCTCCCTCTCCACCTTTGCCTGACAATCCTTCATGGTCTGTCAAAGTGGCAGTGACTTTCTGCGAAGGAGATGCCAGGCAGGACAATATTTATGTCCCCCACGCCTAGGAATAGCTGCCTCTAGACCTAAAACCAGGCTGAAGGCGAAGAAGATGCCTAGCCGGGAGGTAGAACATGTAGTCCACAAGATGGTGGGCTATACCACTAATGAGCTTAATAAATTTGTTAATCCACTCAAGCAGAAGTCTTGGGAGTATGTGTGAGGATAGATTTCTTTTCAAGGGTGTGAGATGATGGTGGGAGGAACATACAACTGCATTCGGCAGAGTTTATCGAGAACAGCACAATAAAGATTCTAGGTTTACTTGGCTGCTCACAGTAAAAAAAAAAAAAAAAAATGTATCAAAACTTTGGTTAGCTGAAACATTTGCCGTAAGACAGCCTACTGAAAAGGAGCTGGAGACGCCTGATATCTCTTAGCTTGGTATTGATGAAGGAGTCTTATGGCTCAGAGACACTGTGATGCCAAAGTGGATATGCTGTGCAAAACCAAATCCTCCATAACGGGAAAGCCTGGAAGGCATGCCCTTCACTAATGCTTTAAGACACAAAATGGTGAGAGGGCACTGGCATACTTGGAGAGCTTTGTTGTCACTCTTTTCCTTGTGCCAGATGTTAAGATTGTAGATGCTGCTGCCCAATTGGATGTATTGAATACAATGGGTTTAATTTGGCCCCAGGGTAGCAGGGGCCAAGTGGCAGCAGTGAATAGCCACCTGGCAAGAGCAGGTACCACTATAGACAGCACAGACATGGTAACTTTCATAATGGCATTACTTGTGTGGGCCTTTGGTATTTGTTAACCTCTCCAGATGTTTTCACGAATGAAATAGATAAGCCTAGTAAGTGTTTGTTTGATCTCTGTAAGCAGAAAACTCTCAAATAAAATTTTTAAAGGGCTACATTGGATTCAAACTTAGCCTGAAAGTCAATATCTAGACTTGAGTAAGTTTGCAGATCCAGAGCCCCTTGAATGAAGGGATCCCTCTGAGAGACCTCACTGAAATACCTGAGATTTTTACAGTCAGCCTGTAGTGGAAGTTTGGGTGTCTTTAAAAATCTCGCTATGTTATGTAAATACTTTTTTTTTTGTATTTGTGTTTCACTTTCTCCACAGCTGTTAACGATGATTGCCTCATGTGGCTCTGAGAAGGGTGTGACCTTTGCCAGCTGAAGATAGCTTAATTTTGAAGACCCTGAGAGGGGATCAACACCAAGGCACGGAAAGGAAAAGGAATGTGAGGATGGAGAAGGCTGCTGCTGGTTCGTCCTGCTGCTGTGTTTACTGGTTAGCTGGACTGCCGGATATACTGACTGCAAAGACTGGAATTGCCTCATGGAATTAAGTCTAAAGAGGTTGAAGTTCCCTTTTCCCTCTAACCTTCTTTCTTTCCTACCTAGTGTTGGGGGTTGAAAGGGAGGTAGAGGTAGAAGAAACCCCAATAAAGTAGACAATAAGTTTGCCTACACCAGTCTTTCTTCCATCGTTCCCCAGGGAGATCTACAGCCTCTAACTATACACCAAGGAGAAGGAAATCCACGTGGTATACAGAAAACTCACAGCTGTTTTCATATGGCAGACCAGTCACTTTAATGTCAAATAAATGGGCTTGAATTAACATGAGTAGTCCTTGTATCTCCTCTCAAGAACCTGGGGGCCACACGCCTGCAATTTTTTGACATGTTCCCCAGACAACAGTGCTCATATCTATCTTGGTCATCTAAGATTTTGTGTTAAAATTACTGGGAACTGGAATGGTGGCGCACACTTATTGTACCAGCACTCACAGGCAAAAGTAGTTGATTCTCAATTACTTGGCAAGCTCAGTGATAGCCTGGGCTGCATGAGATTTCTGTCTAAAAACTGACATTGCTAGGGACCCAGAGAATCATCTCATTCAACAGACAAATTCTTGGTGTTCTTCACACCTTTGCTTTGTGGCTTAGAGCTTGATTCTGATTCCTCCTTTAAGGAAGGAGGAGCCTATTGTTAATCACCATAGGAACTCTCACTTATTGAGAGACTACTGTGAACAAGCACAGCTTTACAGATGATAGCTTACTAAATTGCCCCAACACACACACACACGCACGCACGCACGCACGCACGCTCGATCTAACTTTAAGGTTAAGAAAGCCAAAAAAAAAAAAAAAAAAAAAAAAAAAAAAATCAGGATAATTAAGCACTCACCTGGAGTCCCACAGAAACTCAGTGGTGACCTGGTATCTTTCAAGTACATAACACAAGTCAATTGCTTAAAAGTCATCTGGGACACACAGTAAATATTAGCAATTTTAACCATTTCTTATTGTCATTGCTGTAACTATCAAACTATACAGCTGATGTCTGCTGGTGATAAGGATTTAAAAATATTATTTTAAGATGATCTTAAATGGATATGAAAATGTATTAATTCCTAGTTGTTTAGGAATCTTAATTTTTCCCCAAAGCACATTGGAGCAGAGAGTTCTCTGTGTGTAAAAAATCTACAGTCAATTGCGCTAGGGAACTGTGATGTATCTTATTTCTCTCCTGGAGAGTCCTGCGAAGCATTAGCACATTAAAGGCTCTGAAATATCTTGCAGGAGAGAAAACTATTAATCTGCTTTAACCCAAACTTTTCAAATTCTTTGACAAAGGAATTCTTTCTTCTCATAATATTTATGATCATCCCTTGAAATCACCGTTCCACAGAAAACACTCAGGATAAATGAATCTGTTGAAATTCCTCTTCCAAGTTGAGCATGTAATGTTTTGACAGTTCTTTCTCTGCCAACTCGACTCCCTGCGTGGATGTGCTGTGAAATGTCAGAGCCGACAATAAAGTTTTTTTGACAGTTAATCATGAAACTGAAGTTTTTTTCTTAGGCTTTTCTCATGACAGCTCAACATGCTTTCATTTTTCTTCATCTTTATAGCCACAGGTAAAATCCCTATGTTTTCCTATGATTCATGTTCAGGGTATTTTTTTCAGCTCGGCTTACAGACTGTGTAAGTGCAGTCAGTGTCTCTCATTTTGTAATCTGAACACCATCGCTAGGACTGATATAGCTCGGCGGTAGAGTACCTGTCCCCAACGTGTAGGATCCTGGGTTCAAACTGAAGCTCTGCAACTTAATTTCTCATGCTCTTCTTTTTGTACAATTAAACTGCATATTCATCAATGTCTGAAACTGTACACTGTGCTTCTGTTCATCCTTAAAGGAGCATGCTCACAGCGAAGCCTGAGCTCAGTCACTCATGTAACATCTCCGCATCAAGCATCTCCCCCAAGCCAGGGATTCTTCTAAGTGTCTGTATTGCTGGGACAAAGAACTTGAAAGCAATATATCAAGGGAGGCAGGGTTTATTTTGCCTCACAGTTCAAGGCTGCAGTCCATCATGGCAGTAAGTCTAGGCAGGGACTTGAGACAGCTGACCACACTGCCTCTACAATCAGGTAGCACAGAGATTAATGCTGGGGCCCTGAGCTCGCTTTATTATTTTTATTAAATCCAGAATGACTCCAAGCCATGGAATGGTTCTAACCACATTCAGCCTTGTAAAAAAGTCTCCCATAGACACACCTAGAGGCTTGTCTCCTGAAGAATCCTACATCCTATTAAATTGACAATCAATATGAACTGTCACAGTGCTGCTGGAGTATGGGAGCATAAGAGACAATCAAGTCCCTTAGTACTCTAATAGGAGCTTTATTGTATTCGGGGAAACGTGTAACTGCGTGTTCAAGTAAACTCATACTGTAATGTCAGGTTAAGGCTGTGCGCTGTGCAGCTAGTGGGCATGAAGAGTGAAAAACATGATTGAGAGGAGGCAACTTTAGCTAAAGAACAGCTGTCCTGATGACTCGTCCCTAAGCTGAAGTCTGAATAACAGGAAAAAGCCAATCGTGCTAAAAGAAGGTCACAGAAAACATGGTTTTAGGCTAGAGGCGGCTGGCTGAAGGCCAGATGGAATATACAATGCAAGTCAGGGGAGTCACTGAGATCAACTCGGAGAAGCAAGCATGGGCCAGCCTGTGGTAAGGACTTGGGTTTGTGGAGATGAGGAGGATACAGAGCACATGATCTAAATATGCTTCCACAAGGCTAAAAGATGACTATGACTTCAGAGCAGAGAAGAAAATGTTGTGAGTAGGAAAGAAGTGAGTGGGAGGCACTTTAGGTTTTCTTTACTGGCACCTATAGATATGGTGGTTATTTTGACAGCATGGTACAGGAGAGCAAAGGTTCTGGATCTGCTTTGGCAGAAGACGTAAGTTTGGCTGGAAGTTTGGCTCAGTGGTCAAGAACACTTGCCATTCTTACAAAGCACCAGGTTCGATTCTCGGCACCCACATGGATGATTATCACTTCCTTGGGCACCAGGCACACATGTGGCACACAGACATACATGCAGGTAAAACACTCATACACATGAAATGATAAAAATAAAATCTAAAAAGAAGGAGAGAAGAGACAATGGGACTTTCAAGCTTAGCAAAGAGCCAGACAGTGACATTTCCTAAATTCAGCTATTTCCCAGATCATGATATGTTTAAGAGGAGGCGTTAGAGAAAGGGTGTGTAGAAGGGAAATAAATTATTGTATTTTATTGTGTTAAGGTTGGGATGCCTACGAATGATGCAGGAATACATATGACTGTTAACTTTTTTCTAGACCCCCATGGAAATACATGCACAAATCTCTGGTACTAAAATGTACCTGTTTAGATCCATGAGGCCAAATGACAGCATCTAGGGAGGCCATCACCAGATGCAGCCACATGAGCCTTCACAACTGTGACCTAAACAATCTATTTTTTCTTTATAAAGCATCTTTTCTCAGTATTTCACCAAAAGTAGTGCACAATAGCCTAATACGCTTGTATTCAGCTGTCAGTATGAGGCAGCCATTGCTTCACATGGTCGCACATGTGTGTTAACTCTTGCTCCTGAGAACAATAATTGCCCCACCTTACACTTGAGCAAGAAAAGACACGGAGAGTTTAAGTGAGTTGCAGAGTGTTATTTTGGCACTACAAATGACAAAAAGATTCACACTCAGACTCAGAGGCATCAATGACCAGAATAAAGTGGTAGTGGGCTTCACAACTTCTGGGTCTCACTCAATTCCTGACATGCATTATGATTCATCTCTTTTAAGTTACCTCTTCTCTTTCAGGAATATGAATTTATATCAAAGACTGAAAGAAAGTTATTTTCAGCTTTTCTCTGGCTGAGCCAATCTAGTGAGCTCATAAAACCAATATGATGCTACCATCGGTTCTTTTCAAATTTCCCATTCAGAATTTGCATAAGCTTCTACTACAGACATATTAGAATAAATATTAGTCTGCTGTAGTGTTCTGATGCTGTGGCACACATTCATAACCCTAGCAGTGGGCAGGAAGTCAGGAGGATTGCTGCATGTTTAAGGCTAGCCTGGTCTATATAGTAAGTTCTAAGCGAGTCAGGCTTATAAAACAGAACAGAACCACACAAAAACCTTTTAACAGTCCATATTCAGATTGAAAACACATTTATTCATTGTTTTAATGACCCTACAGCATTCAATCATTGGGATGTTTCATGGCTTACTTAACCCCTCACCTCCCCCACACATGCAGAGTGTGTGTTTATGTATTTATACAATAAATCTATGTTCCTGGGGGGCGGGGGAAGGACAGTAAGCTAGGCAGAAAGAATTAATTTCATTCCTTTATTTGATATTTATTTAGTGTCATTTTTTGTCAGGCAATCATTGGAAAGTGTGCCTTTAAATACTATATAAAAGTAAAAAGCAAGTGGAAGGAAATACTTTAAATACTTTAATACTTGAAATCTCTATGTTCAGTCCTCAGTATCAAATAAATGGGAGGGAGGGAGGAGTAGAGGAAAGAAGGTAGGAATAAAAATAAGCAGAATAAGTAAATAAATGAACCACTCACAGAGAGACATAGCAGAGAGGACAGTGTAAGGGGCAATGAGTGATGGAGAGACAGAAATCAAGTAAGACTTCAGAAGTCAGCGTAACAAATACATCAGTGTTTATTATTTCTATATGGTGGATTAAGATGAATTTTCCTTTCCTTTGTTTTGTTTACCTCTCCCTACCCTATTTTCTATAATGAATACATATTACTTTAATGTTAAGAAAAATATTTCATAATAAAATATTTATACAAATTTTGCTGAGAGCACATACATTACTGCAATCGCCTTTGGCACCTCGTCGTCATTCATTATGGTAGTAAAGGCTGGTAGGAATGTAACATTTAATGATTCCACTGTGCCCTTGTTTGTTTTATATTGCTTCGATAAAGACCATGACAAGAAGCAATTTGGGCAGGAAAGGTCTTATTTCATCTTACAGCTCACGTATCATTATGAAAGAATGTCACCACACAGACAGGAACCTGGTGGCAGGAACTGAAGTGGAGGCCATAGAAGAACACAGCTGATTGGATTACTCCTCCATGGCTTGTTCAGCTTGATTTCTTATACAGTCCAGGACCAGCTGCCGAAGGGTGGCACTGGCCCCAGTGAACAAGGCCCCACCCCCCATCCATCATCAAAATAACTCCCCACAGACTTGCCTGTAGGCACTCTGATGGAGGCATCTCATCAACTGAGGTTTCTCTTCCCAGATAACTAGCTTGGGTCAAATTGAAAACCCAAAACTTTCAGGACATGCTGTCAGGAACATTGACCTGGATGTATCTCCCTCAACCCTCTGTGTGGTGGTGCAGTACACAATTTTCCGTGCCAACTGAAACAAATTGTGGGAAAGCATCACTTTCTGGCACTTTCGTGGCACTTGTTATACATATCAAAGCATGAAACTAAGAAAAATCTAGAAGACAGTTTCTAGGTTTAGAAAAAAAAATCCTTAAGGGCCAGGCATGGTGGTTCACACTTTTAAGTTAAGCATCCAGAGAGATCTCTGTAAGTTCAAGGCCATCCTGGTCTAAAACAAAGAAAATATATGTAGAAGATATAGGTATTTTTCTCTGTGCCATTGTTCCAGCTACTTTTCAAGATGCTTTTTTGCTTTTTGGCTGTGTAAAAATTCAAACAATTAAAATGCATAGAGATGGGCCTGGAGAGATGGTTCAGCGGCTAAGAGCACTGGCTGTTCTTCCAAGGGACCAGGTTCTATTCTCAGCACCCACATGGCAGCTCACAACTGTCTGTAACTGCAGTTCCAGGGTATCTGACACCTTCACACCAATGCACATAAAGTAAAAAAAGTAAATTAAAAATAGACATATAATTGAGTACTCTAAACTATGTGTAACAAATCAAATATTTATCATCCAGTTTCACCAATTACCAAAATCATTAAGAGCATTCATTTTATCTTCCTGTCTTGTACCAGAAGAAATTATAAGAGACATGAAAGGAAGAAATAATCTCAGCACTCAGGAGGCAGAGGCAGGCGGATCTTTGTGAGTTCGAGGCTAGCCTGGTCTACAAGGTGAGTCTAGGACAGCCAAGGCTACACAGAGAAACCCTGTCTTGAAAAACAAAACAAAACAAAAAAAGGAAAGAAAAAATAAAAAGATTTTTAACAACACCTACAACTGCTCCTAGGACTATCGATGCAGTTAGCCCTTCTCAAGCTTTTGCACTGTCCATACTCATTCCCCTTTCCTCCCTCCCTCCCTCCCTCCCCCTTCCTCCTCTCTCTTTCTCTCTCTCTCTCTCTCTCTCTCTCTTTGCCCTTCCCCTCTCATCTAGACATCAAACTCATGATTCTTTTGTCTCTGCCCCTTAAGTACTGGAATTACAGACCTTTGGCTGCACACTTGATTTTCAGAGCTATTTTTTTTAATTTATTATTATTTTTTATTAATTTATTCTTGTTATATCTCTATGGTTATCCCATCCCTTGTATCCTCCCATTCTCCCCTCCCTCCCATTTTCCCCTTATTCCCTTCCCCTATGACTGTTACTCAGAGGGATTACCTCCCTCTGTATATGCTCATAGGGTATCAAGTCTCTCCTTAGTGACCTGCTGTCCTTCCTCTGAGTGCCATGAGGTCTCCCCCGCCAGGGGACATAGTCAAATGTAAGGCACCAGAGTACATGAGAAAGTCAAATCCCTCTCTCCACTCAAGTGTAGAGATTGTCCTGTCCATGGGCTAGATCAGGGTAGGGGTTTAAACTTTACCGCCTGTATTGTCCTTGGCTAGTGCCTTAGTTTTAGCAGGACCCCTTGGCCCAAATCTGCCTATCATAATGTTCTACTTGTAGGTTTCTAGGACCCACTGGATCCTTCTACATTGCTATTCTCCCATGGTTCTCTCATCTAGAGTCCCAATAGGATGTCCTCCCCTCTGTCCCAGTTTCCTGGTAAGGGAAGGCTTTCGTGGGACATGCGCATTGGGCTAGTATGCAGACATAAGTGAGTATATACCATTTGAGTCTTTCTGCTTCTGGGTTAACTCACTCATTATGATCATCTCTAGCTCAATCCATTTGTCCACAAATTTCGGGAATTCCTTGTTTTTAATAGCTGAGTAGTATTCCATAGTGTATATGTACCACGGTTTCTTTATCCATTCTTCTACTGAGGGACATTTAGACTTTAAAAGCATTATTACCATTGGAAAATGTGAAAACAGAACTGGGAAAAAAAAAAGAAGCAATAAGCCATTGGAGAGAAGCAGTGGCCAGAAGGAAAGTCCCACGTAAGCCGAGTAGAGGACTGGGGTGGCAACTTAGAGGTAATGTAGCAGGGACAAAGGGGTATAATCTCACTGACACTTGGCCATACCTACCCAGACTGTTGTCACTGCTCGTGGGCCAGGAGGCGATCCTATCCCCCGGCTTCTTTTTACTGGACTTGTCTGACCTCATGGAAAGGCCTACTTCCTCCTTCCTGATTTCTCGGACAAGCTGCATGTGGCACCTTGTGAAGTCCTGAAAGGAAATCTTCCCGTTTTCATCTGTGCCCAGTTGGTTCATGATCTCAGCCACGGACTCTTCCATATTGAGCTGTCGGCAGACCGTCAGCAAGTCATTCCTGCAGTGGGGGTGGGGGTTTGAGCAAAAGAAAACCTGTCAGGAGGGCTAGAGAGTAGTAGAGAGAGAAAATCGTTTGCTAAATGCACTTGCTACAGCATACGTCTCTTAGACATTCTCACGGCTTCCAGAACGGATTCCACAATGTGGTAGTGCACAAAGGCATCTGGCTGGGTTTGTGGGCTCATGCTTTTAATCTTAACACTGGGGAAACAGAGGTAGGTGGAGCTCTTGAGTTCAAGCCCACCCTATCTACATATCATGAGCTACATTGTGTGACTGTATCTCCCCCAAAACAAAAAACTGTTTCATGTGGGCTTTCTAGACAAAAGAGAGGGCGATGGAATTTGTCCTCTTTTGCTCTTTTTTCTTCCCATCCCTCCTAGCCCGCCTGACAGGTTTTTGTTTTTGTTGCTGTTGTTTGATTACTCCACCCCCTTGCAGGAATGATGTGTTGATGGTCTGCCGACAGCTCAATATGGAAGAGTCTGTGGCTAAGATCATGAACCAACTGGTTCATGAAAACAGGAACTTTTTTTTTTTAAGGAAGAAAAGTAATTTTCAAAGGAAAAACAGAAACAACAACACTATGTCCACCATAAACATTTATCTGCCAGATATGACATTTTGGTCCTTGACATTGAAGATTTGTCCTTTCTACCATTATCTTTTGGGAAACAGTTTGCTAATACCACCTCCATTGTAAGTTACAGTAAAGGCAAAGAATTATAGAATTTAAGAGTTGAAAGAGATTAAAAAACCAGCCCATAGTAACAAATAAAGCTAGTAAATGTCTCTTCTCACTGTACCTCTGAAGTGCAACTGTCTTGAAGACTGGACCAATATGATGTTTGCTGATTGATACCTGCCACCTCCGCTCTCCCAGGCCATCCCTCGCAAGTCCCATCTCCTGGCCAATGCCACCATGACTTCTCGAAGCTTTCTAGGCCCATAGACTTAAGTACATTTTAAAATATTTTGAATTCACTCTACCTCACTCTTAGTTTCCCTTTGTCCCTTTTCCTTTCCCCAAGTTTCTAGTATCTAAACACCATCAAATGTCAGTTAATCTTGTCCCTGAGATATTGAAGGGGTTAAAGACATGCCAACTCAGTGTATCCCAAATGAACAGATCAATTATTTTAAGTTGAAATTCCCAGAGGAATTGCAACATCAGAAATGGCCACTGTCCCATGTCTTCCTGCATGTAGCAAATCACAGACATTCTTTTGGGAGGAATGTCTTTCCTATACCAAAGCTGGGCAAGAGCCTGGACCATCAGAGACTGGTAATCTGGGCTGCGGCAAACATGAATAAATGCTTTTTAAAATTACACTTGCTTTCCATTTAGCATTTACACCCTCCCCTCCCCCAACCTGGCAACACGCTAAACCAGTGATTCTCAACCTTCTTGGTGCTGCGATCCTGTAATTAGTTCCTCAGGCGACCTCAATCTTAAAATTATTTTGTTGCTATATCATAGCTGTGATTTTACTGTTATGGATCATGATGTAAACATCTGATATGCAATCGCTGTGAAATTATTGTTTCCAATCCATAGGCTAAGAACCACTGCTCTAGAGTTCACTATGGTGGCCAGGACATCTGTGTATCCTGACATCTCTTCTCAAGTTTATTGGTTTTTGTCTAAAAGGTACAAGAACAGCATACTCTGGCCATTTCTCTGGACTTTAATTTCCTGTAAAGATCCCCATGTAAATGCAAAAGTAATAAAAGTTTCATGTTTTTCTCTTGTTGATCTGCTCTTGTATAAAACTGGTTTTCCATACCCAGTAAAAGCCATATCAGCTGACCTTCATAAAGACTTATTTGCTGGGCAAAGCCCACTTCAACTCATTCTATAATATATGCTTAAGGATAAATCCTTTACTGTTTAAAACAATGAAATGTAATCAATCATTTTCTTGAAATTTTGTGTTGCATAATGAAATGATGTTTTTAAAATAGCTTTTCATGTGCTTGTGTTATTCTTATCATTCACTTTATACTTCCTAGCTGATGTGTGACTAGATTCATCCAAGATAAGAGAGTGGTCAGGACTCCAAATGTATAATAAAACATAAAGGGTAGTTCCAGATACTCCTTTGGGTGCAGGGAGCATATTTTATTTTCTAGAATAAGAACTTCCTCCTTAGATTTTTAGGCAATAATTTTAAAAACTAATCCTGGTGAGACATGAGAAGGCTTCTAGATTTCAGAGGGTCAGAGGAAGACCCTAACATTGACACTCTCCAGGTGGTCAAGTCAGATTTTCACAATGGGGATAATCATGGTACCTGTTTCATAGCACAGCTGTAAGGTAAATGAGAAAACGCATGCAAGGCTCTTAACATGGTTTCTGGCACATATTCCCCCTGCACACACACTAAATACTAGCCATTACTACAATCCTTTCACTATTATTGGTTACAGATCTTCTCAGTGACTCTGTTTCGTGATTGAGGCATTTATAACGAAGCAGGAACTGCTCAGGGAAAAGGAAGTCTACTCAGTTCGACTGGCTTTCTCACTAAGAGGAACATCACTCTCGCTGCAGGTGGCCCACTTACCACACTAGGAACCTGTTGGGAGGCCCAGCTCCTTTCAGGCTTGAGAAGCCCCGCCCTAATGAAATCGCTCCAGAAGGCAGATCTGTGTTCTAGAACCGCCACCCCAAAGCAGAATGTGCAACACCAACTCAGGGGCCAGTGAGAGGCTGGTACCAAACATCAACTCAGAGTCTGCACATAGGCCTTTAGATAGAAGGACCTATATTTAAAAATTAAATTTAACTGACGTTCTCTCAGTATGGATTTACAGAATCGACCAGGACTATGAATATGCCTGCAAGGGAACGACTGTGCATATTTAAAGATAATAAGGTGGAAAGAGACAAAGGGATGATGTGTTACGGTCCAGGACTTTAAGCACAGTCAGTCAGAGCCCAAGCTCCTGTTCTTCTATTCTACCACCCAGCGCCTTGGATGGGCAGCTTGCTCATCAAGTGCCAATCATTATCAATATGCTATACTAAACCGGAAAACCTACACTCACTCATAGAAGTGTTACTATCCCATTTCAAATGTTCATGGAAATATGGTTCTGTTTTATCATCAGTATAGTGAATAAAAAAAAAAAAAAAAGAAGCAAGAGAGAAATTCCCAAGAGCTTTCTTTTAAATGGAGCGAAAGCCTAGCCTCAGGGTCACTGAGCTGGGCTGAAGAAAAAAAAAAAAAAAAAAAAAAAAAACTGCTCCCAGTGAATTGTGACCATCTGGTCCCAAGCCTCTCTGTAATGTTTCCCTTTTGTCCCTCCTAATAAGTGCAGGTTATTTCTCTGCCCTCACCTGGGCTAGCCTGGAAATGTCCTCTGGTTAATGGAATTGGGTAGGAATATGAATCTACTATTTTGAACCCATGAGCTTTTCCATTTGTTGTTTATTAAAACAGCATGTTGTGTAGCCCAGGTTGGCCTTAGGCTCTAAGTAACCGAGACTGGCTTCAACTCCTGATCCTCCTGCCACTGTCCCCCAAGTTCTAGGATCTCAGGTGTGCACCACTATGCATGGCTTGGACCATATAGACATGCAGACCTGTTGTAGCTTCTACCTTCTGCCTACCTCTGCGCAGCACTTTGGTCCACTCCATCTTCCTTCTGATAACATTCAACACTGCACCACTCAGTCTGTGATTATGCACAGCTTTGTGACAATTATTAAACATTTCAAAATATTAAACATTTTCTTTTAAAAATTGCTTTAACATATTTAAGACTTGTATTCCTAGCCTGATCTCAAGCTTATAGAAACCAATCTTGGCCTGAAATCAATATCTTCTGAAATGTGTGGAGCAGCCAAGGAGCACAGGGCATACCTCCAACACTTTTAATTTCATCAACTGAAGCATAAACACACAGAAATTAGAAACGATCCCCCTTCTGAAGACAGTCTTGCTTTAACTTTTTCCAGATATACTGCTTCCTCTGTTCCACTAGACTTCAGTCTATGAGATGCTCAGTGATTATGAACGACTGATGGGCCCCATAGCAAAACAAAAGGCCCTATAGTCTCAGTGCATGAGGCATCTGCTTTACAAAGGAAAGCAAATGTTTTACACGCCCTGAATGCATGATCTAAGGAAAAGTGCATAGGTAAGTGATTATTGCTTGACTGAATACCATAGCAAGTATGGGTACAAGTCAAGATAGCTCCACACGGAGCAACATTGTCTACAGGGGTCATTTGCAACTGAATTATCAGCACATACTGCATGATTGCATTAAAAACAAAACACGCAGACAAGCAAAAATAAGAAACTAGAGTTACGTGCATTCTCTGTCCTCAGTAATGAGGACAGAGAACATTTTGACATCTGTCATATAATTTTGGTGAGGTGGTTTTCTACTAAGCCACTATTGGGATAAGCGCTGAGAGAGGTGTGTTGTACTCACATTTACACACATGTACTTTGTCTTCAGACAATGCTACTGGGTCATGAGAAAGAATGGCATTGGGTTTACAGTTGAGGAACCAGCCAGGCCAGGCCAGGCATGCAGTCTTTAGTTGTGTGGAGAACACCAATCACCAGGCAGCAGAACTGAAGATTGCCTGAAGAACGATGTGAAGCACAGGGCTTCACAAAGCACAGCTATTACTTTTCTGTGTGTGAGTCCTTTTTCCTCTGGGCTATTTTTCTTCATTTAAAATACAGAGAAATTGAGGAGGAAGTAAAAATTCAATGAAGCCATTTATCATTTAGGGAAATTTATAGCCCAACATGAGTAAAATATAATGGGGAAGATGAGCTTTGGTCTCTCAAGGCCAGGAGAAGGAAAAACACAATTATTTCCCACAGTGACAGCAAACCCAGAACCCAGGCGGAACACAGGCTAAGCCAAGGCTGTCATCCTTTAAGTAACAATTTACATGTCTCTATTCAAATTTCTCAAGTATCCGAAATCCTTAGACCCATTCAGGAGGCCAGAAATAGATGTTCATAGGATAAACAACAATGACAATAGTCTTAAGAGCTCATTAAGTTCTTAGTTGCTTGATTTGAGATACAGAAAAATGTATCTGAGACCAGAATTCTCCAAATGCAAAAAATAAACACAGTTTTCATTAACTGCGATTCTGGACTGTGATTGCTGAATGTTGTAGAGAGGTGCTGTGTAGAACAATTGAGTTTGTCTTTCACACCTCTTCTCAGCAAAATGAAGCAAAGTACAGTGTGGAGAACTGTCTTGAGTGGATGTAACAACTGTCAATAAAGCTCTGTTTAGCCAATCAACTGGGCAGAAGGACAGGAAGTGGAAGAGGGACTTCCTGAAGAGGGGGAGGAGATTGCAGTTAACAGTTATAGAGTTGATGGCTGACAATTGACAGGGAGTTGGGGGAGAGAAGCCACTGGAAGACCATCAGTTGGCAAGTGCTTGGGATATATGTAGGTTATGAGGATTAGAATAGTTTATTTTAGTTTATTGTTAGATTAGTAGCAGTTTCGATTCTGCCCAGCAGTGCTTGCAGCTTTGAGTTACGTTTCAGACTCTTTGTGTCAGTTATTGGCTTCCTACGCCCAACAGATACAATTTAATTGTAACACTACAGATGAAAAAAGGGAAACGAGTGGGCCCATAGTGAGAACAACCTATAGTCAGGGGGGTTATTAGCCTTGAGAGGCTTCCACAGGTTTTAGAAATTTAAAGTACATGGGAGCATATTGCCAGAACATGAGGGTTCTGAAAGTCCATGCTTAGGCTATGGTGCAGGAGCTTCTGAGGAGAGATGGAAAACCATAGCCCTGGGTGTGCACCCAAACGTCTATGGCCACAGTAAGACCTGAGGTGGAACTTAAAGCAGCAAGGCTATTGTCACAGTTACAGCCTGGAATAAAGAGGCTCTGTTCCAGTCTTAGGTTCAGTAATATATGCATTAACAAATTTAAAATAAGAAAACGAGACTCTTAGGTTAAAAAAAAATTACCTCCAAGCCTGTCATGGTTATGCATGCTTTTAATCCCAGCACCCAGGAGACATCGCTATGCATTTGAGTTCAGTCTGGTTTACATAGCAAGTTGCAGGCCAGCCCAAACTACATAGTGAGTCTCTCACTCTGTCTCTGTCTCTGTCTCTGTCTCTGTCTCTGTCTCTGTCTCTGTCTCTCTGTCTGTCTCTCTCTGTATGTATATATGTGTGTGTATATATGTATATATATTATATATTTCTAAGGTGTAGCAAAGAGAATGTACAGGAAAGTTGGACAAAGGTTTATGATTATCACAGATTCTTCTATAACATGTTTTGTTTTTAAAATCATCATATGAATGATTTTGGTAAAAATAACAACTTCACATTTAAAAACAAGCCAAATACACAAATAGTATAATCGTCAATATATCAGGAAGAAAGATTATTATTTAGCTATCTAAAGAATTCCTAGGGGTTGGGGATTTAGCTCAGTGGTAGAGCACTTGCCTAGCAAGCGCAAGGGCCCTGGGTTCGGTCCTCAGCTCTGGAAAAAAATAAAGACAAGAAAGAATTCCTACAGTATAAGGGGGGGACAATAAAAAAAATGGTCAAGTAATTTGAATAGTCAACTAAAAGAAAAATTGAGCAGTCAGCACACCTGTGAGTATATTATCAGTCTCTCAGATATAAGGAAAAGACAAACCAAACCAATTTTTAAAAATCAGGTACTATTTCAATATGCCAGTGCTGGCAAAGGAGTGCGGGTTGGCACCTGGCATGGGCAGAAGAAAAGCTGTCACCACATCTTTGGAGAGGAGTTTGACAATGTTCATGCACTCCATCTCTGGTGGTTAATAGGGACTGTCAAACTGAAAGGATTTAGCATCACCATGGAAACAAATCTCTGGCTACTTTTATGAGGGATTAACTAGATTAAAATAATTGAAGGAAGAACACCACACACACACACACACACACACACACACACACACACACACACACACACACACCTGCACATCTACATTTAAGGTGGTTCCAATCCATGGGCTGGAGTCCCGGGCTGAATTTCAAAAAGGAGAAAGGTAGGTAGCACAAGAGTCTATCTTTCTCTGCTCCCTGACCCAAGATGCAGCGCGGCCAGCTGCCTCCTACCCACCCCCCCCACCATGCTTTCTCTACCACAGTACACTATATATCCCCTGAAATCATAGGCTGAGCAAGCTAGTCCACCCTTAAGCTACTTTTTAGTCAGTCGCTTTAGTCAGAACAAGAGGAGAGAGCGACCTGCTCTCTAATCAGAAATCTCCTTCCTGCTGCATGTACTAAAGAATCACATGGAGCTGTGTCCTCAGAGGGACCAGCACAGCAACAAGCAACTGGGAGCAGCTGAATCCTAATGCAAACAGTCACACTGACAAAAATAGCTAATGCACATTACATGTTTATTATGTGCCAGAGCCTTAGCCAGGATTATATGTACACATATGTGTCAGTATATGAGGTATATACATGTATATGTAATCACACACACACACAAATTAATTTCATCCTGACAATCTCCCTATGAGATTGATACTATTGTTATATTTATTTTCCAAGCATTACAGTGTGTATGTGTGTGTGTGTATGTGTGTGTGTTGTATGTAAACTGAGGTAGCATCTAGCACAGAAATACAATGGATAGAGCTTTTGAAAGACCTACATTTGTCATGGGTCATGACAAATTTCCCAAACAGTAGTGAGTAAACATCAAATTGAAGACTGACATGAGCACTGTCATAGCATTATTCTGTCAGCACTCAGAACACTACACATTGGATATAGATTTATAGAGAAACAAGTAATAAAATAAACCCATTAAACATAATTCCTTCCATAAAAAGTGAGGAAGAGGAAGGAAGGGGATTAAGTGGAGATATGAAAGGAGTTTAATATGCATTTGTAATGTTTTTTGAGCCAGTGCCTCATGTACCCTAGGCTGGCCTGGAGCTCCCCACTCTGCTAAGGGTGATCTTGAACTCCACATCCTCCGGCTCCCACCTCAAAGTGCTGGTGTTGCAAGTGTGCATCTGGATGTATCTGGCCTGCATTTGTAATGCTATGCTAAAATTATAGGCAGTCTATATGCTACTAGATGATTGTGTGTCAAAGCCATGTAGTTAAATTAAGTTTAGAGTCTTTCACTAATGCATTCATTCTATACGTTTCCCCAAGTTGATTTCTCCTAGCTACACAAACCATGCCATCACATTATGCATTGGCTAGACGACTAGAAGCTTCCTTCAGAGTCATCCCACACCCCACACCAAGTCAGCAAGAACTGCTCATTCCATTTCCGCCATTACTCTCTCTGCTTCATCTTGATCATCCTACTGCTCCTTCTTTTTAAAAATATGACTTTTTCTCATTATGTAATTACTTTGTGTTATGAGTATCTTGTCTAGATATTTATGTACTAAATTTGTGCCTGGTGCCTGTGGAGTTCAGAAAAGGAAGTCATATCTCCTGGAACTAGAGTTATAGATGGCTGTAACCTGCCATGCAGGATCTGGGAATTGAACCCAGGTCCATCTGGAAGATGAAGAGTACTCTCAATCTCTGAGCCATATCTCCGGCCCCTCTTACTGGTTATTCTTAACACTGCCATTACTTTCCACTTAGTTGACTGTGAAGCTTGCATAGTAAGCATTCTCTTTGCAGCTGACAGCTAACAAATTCTGATCTGTTCTCCTGCTCAGAATCTCTTATTTGTTTCCCTGTGATCCTCAGACTTTCAGCACAGTATCAAGCAGTCCTGCTTCTTAGCTGTGGCCCATCACAGTAAGGCTGGACTTTGCTCACTAGCTCATTTTCCTGCTAAACTAAGTGTCCTTCCCCACAGCCTCACCGGATTCCTCTTAGCTTACATTAAAGGCATCATTGTTTGAGGTGTTTGCCTTGCATATTTGTCCCTCTGTTTAGAGCATCCTCTTTCTCTAAACTCTGGCTCTTGCTTCACAGCTCACATGGACATCTCCTTCGGAAATCCTCCCTGTGTATCTCCGTAATTGCCAGACTAATTTGATGTCTTTTATGAAAGCACTTAGGTTCAGTTTGCTCAGTCACCCCGCTTCACAACATTTATTGACTTATCTCTCTTCTAATAGAGCAGTGGCCAGCAATGAAGCCTTCTAGCCAAGTCCAGACCATTGCCAGTTTTTATAAGCCTAATTACTGTGGGGCAGAATATTCCCTGATCTATGTGTTATTTGTGACAAGTTTCTGGCTATAATAGCAGATCTGAATAGTTGTGACAGAAATTAAAGGTCCCATAAAATGTATACTATATGGCCATTCAGAGAACAATCTTGCAAGCCTGCTCTAGACTATAAATTCTTATAGGATATGGTACATTTTGTTCATCTTTGAATCTGTAGTTCGTAAGTTCCTAGTATAGGTTAAGTTCTAAATAAACATGGTAAACTAAACAAATGAGTGGACCAGAATATTAGACTTGAAGTAAATAAAATGGAAAGATAATTGGAATGTTGAGACCTTTTAATCCCATTTCTCTTTTACTTATTTTTTTCTTTCTTTCTTCCCTTTTTTTTTTTGAGACAAGGTTTGTGTGTGTGTGTGTGTGTGTGTGTGTGTGTGTGTGTGTGTGTGTGT
>OU015744.1:40999133-41025338 GCA_907169655.1 Acomys percivali | reverse complement strand
TGTGTGTGTGTGTGTGTGTGTGTGTGTGTGTGTGTGTGTGTGTGTGTAGCCTTGGCCGTCCTAGAACTATCTCTGTGGATCATGCTGGTGTTCTCACAGAGATCCACCTACTTCTGCCTCCCGAGTGCTGGGATTAAAGGCATGCACCACTACCACCTGGCTCTCCTTTACTTCTTGAATGTACAAAATTTATAATAACAAATAAGCTTACGTCATTATATCTTAAAAATATTTCATGTTTTATATGCTGGACTCCATGCCCTTCAAGCCAGTAACTTAAACTTTGTACATAACTCTGACAGCATTTTGTAGTCACTGAGGAGGTTCAGCACTAATGCTCATTCACAGGATGCCATAGGGAAGACATCAGGCTTTGTCAAGACTTCTTTTTTTGTTCTGTTTTTTTTTCTCTGTTATATAATTTTTTTAAAATTAATTAATGTATTTATTTACTTTACAACCTTGTCATAGTCCTATCCTTCCTCTCCTCCCACTTTCCCTCTTTATCCCCCTCCTCCTCCCCTATTCTTTAGAATAGGAGATTCCCCCCCCCCCTTTCCCATCTATCCCACATCAGGACTGAGCTTGTCCTCTTCCCCTGTAGCCTGATGAGGCAGTCCCATCGGGGGAAGAGTAAATCTGGCAAGAGTGTCCATGTCTGAGCCCCTACTCCGCTTACTAGAGGACCCACATGAACCCTGGGCTGCCCATTGGCTACATCTTTGTAGTGGGCTTAGGTCCAGCCCATGCAAGACCCTTCATCGGTGCTTCAGTCTCAGAAGGCCCTGTCACCTCCAGGTCCTTTTCTCCTTCCCCTTACTTTTCCACAAGACTCCCTACATATTGCCCAATGTTTGGCTGTGAGTCTCAGCATCTGTTTTGAGGTGTTGCTGGTTGGAGCCTTTCAGAGAGCAACTCTGCTAGGCTCCTGTCTGCAAGCATAGCAGAGTATCATTAATAGTTTCAGAGGTTGGTTCTCTCCCATGAGATGGGTCTTGGGTTGGGCCAGGCATTGGTTGAACAGTCCCTCAATCTCTGCTCTATCTGATCTATCTTTACCCCTGCACATCTTGTAGACTGGGTGAATTTTGGATCAAAGTTTTTGTGTGTAGGTTGGTGTTCCCCTCCCTCTACTAGGAGACTTGTCTAGGTAGAGGGTATCCTCTTCAGTCTTTATGGCCTCTGCTACTAGGAGTCTTTGCTAGCTAAAACCATATAATGTAAAAAAGACAGCATCTTCAACAAATGGTGCTGGTCTAACTGCATGTCTACATGTAGAAAAATGCAAATAGATCCATATTTATCACCTGGCACAAAACTCAAGTCCAGTTGTATCAAAGACCTCAGCATAACACCAAATACACTAAATCTATTAAAAGACAAAGCAGGGAAGAGCCTTGAACTCGTTGGCACAGGAGACAATTTCCTGAATAGACTACCAATAGCTCAGGCTCTAAGATCAACAATTAAATGGGACCTCTTGAACTGAAAAGTTTCTGTAAGACAAAGGACACTGTCAATAGAATGGGAAAAGATCTTCACCAATCCTACATCCAACAAAGGGCTAATAACCAAAATATATGAAGAACCCAAAACACTAAACACCAACAAACAAAATAACACAACTAAAAAAAAAATGAGGAACAGGGCTAAATAGAGATTTCTCAACAGAGGGATCTCAAAATGGCTGAGAAGCATTTAAAGAAATGCTCAACATCCTTAGTCATCAGGGAAATTCAAATAAAAATGACTCTGATAGTCCATCTTACACCTGTCAGAATGGCTACAATAAGAAACTAAAGTTACAGCACATGTTGGAAAGGATGTGAAGAAAGGGGAACACTCTTCCATTGCTGGTGGGGGTCCAAACTTGTACAGCCACTTTGAAAATCAACCTGGTGCTTTCTCAGAAAATTGGGAATAGCTTTACCTCAATACTCAGCTACACCACTCCTAGTTACATACCCAAAAGATGCTCCACCACACAACAAGGACACTTGCTCAACTATGTTCATAGCAGTTTCATTCCTAATCGTCAGACTCTGGAAACAATGTAGATGTCCTTCAACTGAAGACTGAATAACAATAACGAAACTGTGGTACATTTACACAATGGAATACTACTCAGCTATCAAAATCAGGGAAATCATGAAATTTGTCAAACTTCTTACATCATTCTGAGAACTATTTTATATCAGCAGCTCTAAGGAACTGGCACTCTGAGGCAACTCAAGAATCCTAGTGACTGAATGGTAAACTAACAACAAAACTTCAGTTGTGCTAATTTATGTTCTCATGAACCAAAAGAAAATTGGTAATTGGAGAAAATCATCTATTAAAATAGAAACTAAAAGAATTCATGTAATTCTATAAAGACAGAGATTTTTGTCTGAGTTCTTAGTTATTGCATTCTCTCAGAGTGGTACCTGGCATTAATAAATAACCAGTAAACAAACTGCTTTCAATGGGCCAGAAACTATTGATATCAAATATTCCATGAAAACAAATTGGTAAGTATAGGTTTTTTATTCATCACAGAGAGCTTTAAGTATATAAACACTATATTATTTTTTGAGACAGAGTCTTGTTATACAGCCCAGGCTAACTTCAAGCATGTGAGTCTCCTGGCCCAAGATCTTAAGAACTAGGATTCCAGGTGTGTGTCACTATTCACCCATGTTGTCTTCTGGGCATAATTAACAGTACATCGTGCTTATGAACTCAGCAGTTGTGGTTACTTGTGCAAGATCAAGCTAGTAACAGTCCAGCACGGATAGGGAGGGGTTCATGAGGCCCCGCCCCTCACTGAGGTGCCGCTAGCATTTGATGCTTCTGGGGAAGAAAGATGATTTGTCTTTGCGAGTATGGCCACTCGAAAGTTTCCCATGCTTCAGTGGATGGCCCACACCCAAGAGCATATAGACAGCAGGAACTGGACAGCTGTAACTGGGCATCAGGAACTGGACAGCAGGAACTGGACACAGTGAGTTGTGAAGTTGAGCGGGATCATATTTGGGAGTGACTGAAGGGGAGTTGGAGATGGGGCGTGATCAAAATAAATTGTATACATGTTTGAAATTCTCAAAGAATAAATGAAATGTGTTTTAAAAAGAAAAACAAAAGACACTGTTATGACTAATCCCACCATGTCCCATTTTAAAAGCCAGTATTTACTTTAAAAGTTCAGTTTTGATCTGAAAATCTGAAAATGCCAAGAGGACACGCACAGCCATAAAGGACAGCCAATGTTAATTGTTACCTAAACAAAGAAACTACATACTGCGTGAAAGGCACCCTAAGGAATTAACTGAACACCTGAGCCTCCCGGGGACAGTTTGCAAGTGATTACAGGTCAAAAAGGCAACATGTGAGCCTGGTTTATAGTGGCCCACATATGCGTTTTTCCCTGTCTGTCTGCTTCCCACGAAATGACAGAAGCAATGACACAGCCCTGTCAAATTCTTATATCTGAAAAGTGCTTTTTAGCTATGCACACAGACTTGGGAAAGAAAAAACACCAGGAACACAAAATAAGAAGGTAAAATAGAAAGAATGTGTCAAGGCAACTGACTTAAAGTATTACACATCACAAAACTGGAGCTGTGCTTCCTCAGGAAAACAGGGAAAATATATCATAAACCTTTTTTCCCCCAGGTGATTTTCTAAGTTTTGGTTTACTCCTATTCACAGGACATGATAAAACGGTCGCTTTTCAGTTAAGGGAATCTTGTCAGATTACATTCGTGTTCAAATTACCCCTTGTTTATGAGAAACCTCAGGCTGAGAGATTTATCAGACCTGTGGGGAAATATGCACACTTCCTACAGGAAGCGCCAGCTTTATCTTCATAGCTTTGAGTGGCTGCAACACAAATGCCTCCTGCTTTCTAGCCTGAACTTTCTACGAGTTCATGGAAGTAATGAATTGCTGAGATTAATTATGGACATGCTAGCTCTCCCCCTTGCAAGGTGAAAAGTCAGGAATGAGTAAAGCCAATATTCAACAAGACAGTGCTGTGAGTAAGAATCATGCTCACATATTTTTTACACCACATTTTAAATATTTTTTACTTATGCCTGTTTCTCTGACTCTCCATTTTCTGAGCAGCTCTTCATTTGGCATTTCCTGTTGATACTCCAGAGGGAGAAAACATTTTCACACCTTTCCCTTTTGGAATATTTCTTTAAACCAGTGACATTTTATGCTAAGCAAGATTCAGCTTATCTTTATGAATAATTTGTAAAAAAAAAAAATCTCAGAAGCAATCTCTGCCATTCCTGTTGTATAGGGTGGGTGCTGTACTCTCTTAGGACATCTGCATCTCAAAGGTGTTTTAGATCAATTATTTCACCTATTTCCCACAGTAATTTAGGTATTCTCTACATTTTCCATGGTTGATTGGTACTTATAAATGGAAGCTGTTTTATTTCTTGGAACTATGCTTGAGACTCAGTAACGATTTCACAGGGTTGCTGCATGCATGAATGGACAAAGGGCATCATTTTGGTAACCATAGTGACAGATGTGAAATGTTGCAGTGAGCTCTCAGTGTATACCAACTCACTAAATATTTGAGCAATAGGCGTCAGCATGACAAATGTGTAAGTCATTCTTAGTATTTGGAAACCTTGCCAACATTTGAAACTTTATAAGAGTTGTTAAATTAACACTACCAATCTTATTAACCCTTCTAGGGCCTACTTTCCTGGGATAATGATATATTGCATCATTATTATGAAAAAGACAATGACATTCTCATTTATTTTTCACCCAAGCAGGAGGTCATTGATGATGATGATGATGATGATAATGATTACTACTACTACTGCTACTACTACTACTACTAGTTTTTTCAAGACATGGTTTCTCTGTATAGACTTGGCTGTCCTGGGTTGCTTTGTAGACCAAGCTGGCCTTGAATTCAGAGATCTACGTGCCTCTGCCTCCCCAAATGTGCACCACGGTGTGTGCTACTGTGCTTGGCATCATTTTTACTTTTTATCTCAAGAATGTATTTATACTAAAAGATGTAATTAAACTACAGAATATTGCAACCTGTTATGAATTATAAACTTGAAGTCGAAGCTGGGTGCAGTGGCACACACCTGTAACCCCAACACTGAGAGAGGCAGAGACAGACAGATCTCTGTGAGTTTAAGGCCAGGTTGGTCTACAAAGCAAATCCAGGATAGCCAAGGCTACACAGAGAAACCCTGTCTCAAAAAACAAACAAACAAACAACAAACAAAACCCAGAACAAAACAAACAAAAAAACCCAAACCAAATAAAATAAACTTGAAATTATATTTACTTTTCCTTGCAGATAGGAAATAGCTAAATAAGATAAAAGCTGGCAACATGGTTCAGTGGGTAAAAATGCTTCCCATGAAATTATGATGCCCCGAGTTTGGTCCCTGCAACCCATGGTAGAAGAAGAAAAATCACTTTTGAAAGTTGTCCACTGAACACTACAGGCTGGCCATGGAGTACATGCTGCCCCCTCCCTATTCTTTCTGGTTTTCTTTAGTGCTGAGGATAGACCCAAGGTCATCTGCAAACGTGAGGCGAACTGCGCACTCAGCATCCTGGCTTCTTCTTCTTCTTCTTCTTCTTCTTCTTCTTCTTCTTCTTCTTCTTCTTCTTCTTCTTCTTCTTCTTCTCCTCCTCCTCCTCCTCCTCCTCCTCCTTCTCCTCCTCTTCCTCCTCCTCCTCCTCATTATTATTATTATTATTATTATTATTATTTATTATTATTATTATTATAGTTTATTCAGATTACATTCCAGTTGTTATCCCCTTGCTTGTATCAGCCCATTTGCCCCTCCTTCCCTCTCCCACCCTGTTTCCCTCCCCTATACCTCTGACAGAGGGGGCCTCTTCTCCCACCATATGACTATAGCCTATTGGCTCTTCTTTTTAAAAAAATATATTTTATTAATTTATTCATATTACATCTCAGTTGTTATCCCATCCCTTGTATCCTCCCATTCTTCCCTCCCTCCCATTTTCCCCTTACTCCCTTCCCTATAACTGTGACTGAGGGAGACCTCTTCCCTCTGTATATGCTCATAGGGTATCAAGTTTCTTCTTGGTAGCCTGCTATCCTTCCTCTGAGTGCCACCAGGCCTCTCCATCCAGGGAACATGGTCAAATATGGGGCACCAGAGCTCGTGTGAAAGTCAGTCCCCACTCTCCACTAAACTGTGGAGAATGTCCTGTCCATTGGCTAGATCTGGATAGGGGTTCAAAGTTTACAGCCTGTATTGTGCTTGGCTAGTGCCATAGTTTAATCAGGACCCCGGGCCCAGATCTGCCCAACATAATGTTCTACTTGTAGGTTTCTAGGACCCTCTGGATCCTTCTACTTTGCTATTCTCCCATGCTTCTCTCATCTAGAGTCCCAATAGGATGTCCTCCCCTCTGTCTCAGTTTCCTGGTAAGTGAAGGCTTTCATGGGACATGCCCATTGGGCTAGTATGCAGATATAAGTGAGTATATACCATTTGAGTCTTTCTGCTTCTGGGTTAACTCACTCATCATGATCATTTCTAGCTCAATCCATTGTCCACAAATTTTGGGAATTCCTTGTTTTTAATAGCTGAGTAGTATTCCATAGTGTATATGTACCACAGTTTCTTTATCCATTCTTCTACCGAGGGACACTTAGGCTGTTTCCAGGTTCTGGTTATTATGAATAAGGCTGCTATGAACATGGTTGAGCAAATGTTCTTTTTGTGTGCTGGAGTATCATCTGGGTGTATTCCAGGGAGTGGAATAGCTGGGTCTTGAGGAAGCCTTATTCCCAGTTTTCTGAGATAGTGCCAGATAGATTTCCAAAGTGGTTGTACTAGTTTGCATTCCCACCAGCAATGAAGGAGTGTTCCTCTCTGTCCACAACCTCACCAGCATGTGTCACTTGAGTTTTTGATCTTAGCCATTCTGATGGGTGTAAGATGGACTCTCAGAGTTGTTTTGATTTGCATTTCCCTGATGATTAAAGATATTGAACATTTCTTTAAGTGTTTCTCAGAATTCTCTGTTTAGTTCTGAGCCCCATTTCTCAATTGGGTTATTTGGTTTGGTGATGTTTAATTTCTTGAGTTCTTTATATATTTTGGACCTTTAGTGTAGGGTTGGTGAAGATCTATTCCCAGTCTGTAGGCTGTCGCTTTGTTCTCTTGACAGTGTCTCCTGCCTTACAGAAGCTTCTCAGCCTCATGAGGTCCCATTTATTAATTGTTGACCTTAAGGCCTGGGCTGTTGGTGTTCTGTTCAGGAAGTTGTCTCCTGTGCCAATGTGTTCCAGGCTCTTCCTCACTTTTTCTTCTAACCGATTTAGTGTCTCTGGTTTTGCTCTCCTTTTTAAGATAGAAGTTGGTTCAGCCACAGAGGCTTGAGGCATGAGGCTCACTTTTTTATAAATTTCTTCTCCCTTGGTCGATCTCTCTCTCTCTCTCAAATACCTCTCTGTTTTTCTTGCTTCATAAACTTTGAAACTGTACGGCTGACCTTCCCTCTACAAGCTCTGATAAGTGGGATCGCTGTCCTGTGATTATGCTGCCTCCTACGATCACACCACACCCTGGACAGAAACACACTTCTCTTTGTGGCTGACTCTGTGACACTAGTAACACCCCCAGATTTTCCTAGGTTTTTTCCCCTAATATTTCCTATTACTTGTCATACACAAACTCTACAAACTTTGTTGCTGTTGTTGTTTTTCCCATCTGAGACAGAGTTTCTCTGTGTAGCCTTGGTTGTCCTAGAACTCATTATGTAGACCAGGCTGGCTTTGATCTCAGAGATTCACCTGCCTCTTTCTCTTCCTCTCTAGTGCTGGGATTAAAGGTGTGCGCCAGCACCACAAGGCTTTCTAAAAACTTTACAAAGCATGCAGCATACAGAAATGCTGTGGTTCTTTGGTCTGCTTGTTTTTTTTTTTTTTTTTTGTGTGTGTGTGGGGGTAGTCATTTCATTAAAATTTTCCTTGATCTCTTCAGAGCACTCTGCAGTTTTAGAAAATGACACTAAGGTTATCCCAGATTTTCTGAGAATCAGCATAAAATGTCAATATTTGGGAAAATAAAATATAAATGATTGTTGGAAAAAAAGAGAAAATGACATCAGGGCAAAAGTAATATGGGGAAAATGTTGCTTACCTTTCCATGCATAACTTCCCTTCTTATTACACTCAGTCTCCAGGAAACCTAATGAAAAAAAAACCCTGATATAAAAAAAAAAACAAAACTGGGGAGGCTTTGGAATCTGATATAGAAATGAGGAGATCTAATGTCAGGCAGCCTCAGGCAAGAGACCCCAGCACTGTGCCTCCCTTCCTCGAGTCACACAGGAGTGCTCACCTGTCATACTTTGAAAAGAAAAAAAGGCAGTAGCTTCTACACAGCAATGAAGCTTCCTTACAAGCTACTAAAACATGAAGAACATCTTAAATTATTTAAAAGATTGAATATGGGATCAATTAATATTTTGTTGACTAAAGTGAGTTATTAAGGAAAGGATTTTCTAAAGTATAGAAAATACAAATTTATTTTTTATTAATTTATAAAAGTAAATTAATAAAAAATGGGAGTTTTGCTTATACATGTTTGTCTGTGCATCGTGTTATGTCAATGTTTGCAGAGGCCACAGATGGGCACTGGAGCCCCAGGGACTGGAGTTACAGTCTATTGTTAGCTGCTGCGTGGCTGCTGGGAATGGAACACAGGTGCCCCAGCCAGCAATCTTAACCGCCGAGTCATCGCTCCAGCTTCCAGATTCAATGTTTAATACTGGGTTCAGTGCTGCCAGAATGCAGTGACAGTTTCTGAGTGCTTCCAGTTCATGTACTTACCTTCTTATAGACAGGCAAGATTAGCGCTAGTGTGGAGCCACCCTGACTCTATTCTAGCTGGCATGAGCCAGGCCAGATCAATTCCTTCCTCCACAAATTATAGAAACCAGTAATCAGATGTGAGGAGAAACAGGAATCTAAGGAACCCACGAAGCAAGGATCGTAGGTAACATGTCATCTTTATTTATCTTGACACATCTCTCTCAGCAAAGTAAATATACGCCAGAGTAACACCCAAAGTATACAAGCCCTATATGAGGATGCACCTCACAGAAATGTCACCAATGTTCCTTACTTAAAACCCCCAAATCCTTATCAGAGCATTATATCCCCCAACAAGTCACGTCATAGACATAGGGAGCACTGCAAACACGCACTGTATGGTTGAATAAAAAGGGCTCCTTTCACTTTGGAATTTGGAATGAAAACAATATCACAGATCATAAGACACCAATGGCAGAGAGGGGGAATCTACAGATAGAAAGTTCAAAAGGGGCTGGCTGTACTGTAGTTCTTTCTTATAGCTGAACTGCACTGCTAGCACAGCTCAGGCAGAGGTGGGAGCGCACCAGCAGGAGTAATCAGGACCGCCTGGGGAGGAAGGAGAGGAAAAACAGATGTGGTGGAAGATGAGGGAGGAAGACATCGAATCAGCTGCTGTCAGGAGCTCATTCCTACAGCAAGAATGTGGTGGCTGGTTCGCAGAGCAGCTCAGAGGTGAAATAGAAGGTACCGCCGCTGGCACTTTATCATTGAAATGCCAAATGTCGGCGTGCCTCTTTATTTGAGGACAGAAAGAACCCTTCTTATGATTTTTCAACCTAAGGGAAAACTGACTGACCCCACAAAACATTACACACCGCACCACGCGGCTGGACCATCATTTACTTTAGCAGTACACCCCCCCCCAACCCCGCCACACTGCATGGATATTAGCTATCATTAGCTAAAAAGCAAGCTTCTGCACTACCACCACCTCTTTTAATCCTCTTTTCTATAAATCAACCCAGTTGAAGTAAGTTTATTTCCTATAAGCGATGTCCTCAAATAATTGAGAATGGGTACAGTGTCGGTGCAATTTAAAAAGTCACTAGTGTAAGTGAGCCCATAAATTCCACGCTGTGCTCAACATAAAAAAAAAAAAAGCCAAGAACAATAAAACATGGAACATCTGTTACTGTCAAAATCCAGGTCTACACCTAAAAGTGCATGGGCCTCCAGTGCCAAGCTGCTCAGAGCATAACTCATTATACTAATTAAAGTTTGCGGCATTTGCTGAAATTAAAAAAAAAAATGCATAGGGAGTCTTGTGGAAAAGTAGAGGGGAAGGAGAAAAGGACCTGGAGGTGACAGGAGCTCCACAAAACCAACACAGCCAACTACTTAGTATTTAACATGACCATGATTTGTTCAACTAACAATTAGCTTGTATTACTTAACTATCCGAAATAGACTGCAGCACCACTTTCAAGTTATTGGAAGTAAAACTTGTATTATAGTTGAGTTGGATAAGTATAATACCTCACATTAGAGTAGAAATATATATATATATATATGTGAAGAATAAATTTTAAAAAGAGAAAAACGCATGTATATTTTGTTTCATTTATTAATTTTATTTATAAATGTGTGTCCTATTGATATATTGATGTATACAAAACAATGAAGGAATAACTACTAAACACAGTAAAATATTAGACATTAGCCAAATATCCACCAGTGGGGAAGGAGCTAAAATAAATGATGGTTCAGCCATATGGTGCAATGAATAAAGACTAACCCTTAACAGAATGCGGCAGAGTATAGAATTGTAGCAGAACCTTCAAAAATGGTAAATTTTAAAAGAGAAAACTAAAATTGGAGCATAAGGCAGTGACAGTGCATCGGAAGAAGTAGAGGCTCGTCTCTGGGGATGGGACAGGGACAGAACAGAAATTTGCTCATCAATCTACCTTTTTAACAACAACAACAAATTTATTTCATTTACACTCTGTGTGTGTGTCCCCATATCTGTGGGCTGGCAAGAGTGACACATGCATGTGGAAGCCATCCTCTCCTTCTATCACGTGACTCTGGGGATCAAAGACAGCACTTTTACCTGCTGAGCCAGCTATCTCATTGGCCCCTGGACATCTATCTTTTTGGGGTACAGTTTGAGCCTTCCTCTGTTTTATAAGTCAAACCTGGGGGCAGTATACATCACGTTGAAAAGCTGCTTTATGCCATTTCTATGATGGGAGCCAGAATCCCCATATCCAATGAGCAACAGTAGAGAAAATGACCCCAGGAGATCAGCTTTGGCAGCCAACCTCACCAAGCGGAAACCCAGGTGCCTCTGTGAAGGGGAGTCAATGGTGGTTGTTCTGGTTCTCATCCTTCCAGAATTTTCAGTGGCTTGCAGTTCACACTGGGCCATGAGCCTAGCAGTGTACAACTATCCAAAACAATTCCAGCTCATATTTGCAGGTGAGTTACTTAGGTAATAAAGCTGACACTATATGATACTTTAATAAAACCTAATGAATTACCTGGCAGTTGGGAGAATTTGAATGCTTTTCACTTCTCAAATGTAGTAAAGATAGAAAATGTTCACAAATCTACTAGGCAAAGTGATTGGAGGATAAAGGTAAGAGTCATAAAATATGCTGTGGGTTTTGTAACATGAAGCTATTTGTTGATGTTACTCAAGACTACTATGTCCACACAACTATGCTTCTAAATACCGTGTTATGATGGTCGATACAAAGCATCCTTTCCCCCCAGAGACTCAGGATGTTCTCCAGCTTCCATCATCAAAAGCTAGGAAATTCAATGACTAATTACTTCCAAAGCAATGTATAAATTAAAAGTTCACAGGTTTATCTTCAAATTTACTACTGGTGCGTGTGTGTGTGTGTGTGTGTGTGTGTGTGTGTGTGTGTGTGTGTGGTGTGTGTGGTGTGTGTGTGTGGTGTGTGTGTGTATGCTTCCCATACGTTAAAAGCCCTGCTTCCTCCCTGTGCTATCTAATGTGCAATTTGTTCATCCCGTAGAATTATGGTGATGCTAAATGCAAACAGTACTTCTCCAGTTAATTACAGACAAATCTTTCCTACAATTAGCATCTTAGAATCCAACTCTAGGCTGTTTCATTTCCTCTCAGCTTTAGGAAAAGGGTTGTGAGTTTAAGTCTTCCATGCATGCGGAGATATGATTTTAACTGGAAAAAAAAAATCAGGACAACCCTAAGCTCATTTATGCTGCAGAGTGCCAACTCAGGTCCCATGGAGTTATCTAAAATGACCCAAATAAGACACATTGTAATTGCAACTTAATCGTGTTGTGTAAATACAATGCAAATTGCTCCAGCTCAAACTCCTCTTTGGTATTCTGCCCTCTCCCCTACTCCCCTACAGAAAGAGGTCCTTATTGTCCTATTTGTCCTCTGCCTTGGTTCCACCAGTGAAACCATAATTGAGCCAGTTTTACAAATCAATCTAAATATGGCTGGGTGCTCATTCAGAATAATGTTTAAAACCAGGAAGGAAAGCCTACAGTCCGGGGCCTTATGTTGGCATATTTAATTCTTATATAGGGAATGGAGAAGATCCTACATAGGTTCAAGCAGAAGAGCTACATGAAGAAAATCTCAGGGAAGTATACTTGCATCCTAAAGAACTTTCAAAAGGGGAGTAAGGGTATGTTAAGTCGGCTTAAAGGCCCCCTCCCCTTGAGCCCTGCCTCCCTGGTACAGTGCAGAAACAACTAACCATATTAAAAGTGCATGATATAGCTAGCAAAGCATCGGGGCTTTTATAACTGTTGTTTGTTTGAAGATTAATAAAGATTAATCTTCAGCTCAGCCTGCAAAAGTGGTACTGTTATTTACAGCAAGCCCAGACAGCTAACTCATGGCCAATAGCAACAGCATTAGAAAACTGAACTCAAATATGCTCCTTAAAAACCACTGTTCTTTTATATGGTAATAAAATAAGTAATAAAATGTAAATATTGCTCATAGAGTAGATGAATAAATAACTGTACACTCTGTGAAACCAGATATAGCCCCAAAACATGAATGCGAAGATCCTGGAAAACATAATAAATGTTTGTAATAAACGCTTAAGAGTAAAGCAGAATTGAAAATTATATATACTGTGACTTTAGCACCCGAAGAAGTCAACATAATTATTATTTACTCAGCCCACACTTTGTGTTCTCCACTGTATACAATCTCTATAACAAACAGGTGGGGGCTCCTATTCCCTCCCTTTAGCTGGTAAAGAGACTCAGTGTTACGGAGCAACGCCGGGTAAGGTGTCAGCTGTAAAGCAAGCGAGACTTAATCCAAAACTCACTCAATTTCAAAGAACTCGAGCAAACGTTACGAAGTGAAAGCAGCTCAAGAGGCCAGAAGGTGAACTCTTATGACTGCGGGTCGGGCAGAGCGTATTCTCTGCACTCTGACCAGGGCCACTTTCTAGATGTGGTACTTTATTATGGAATCCCTTTCAGTCTCTGTGACTTTGTCTGCAAAATGCACGCCCTAATTTGCTTTCTGTTGTTGTGACAAAACGCCATCCTCAACGGCAACATGGGGAGGAAAGGGCTTATTTTGCCTTAGAACAGGCTGTCATCAGGGAAGTACGGCAGGAAGTCAGGGCAGGAAGCTGGAGGTGAAAACAGAAGAAACACGTAGGAACATTTCTTATTGGTTTGCTTCCTACAGCATGCTCAGCTTGCTTTCCTCTGCAACCCAAGTGGTTAAGAGAGCTTCCTGGTCTTGCAGAGGACCTGGGTTCAGTTCCCAGCACCCACATGGTGGCTTTCAACAACTTATAAACCCAGTTCCAGGGGGCATGTCACTTTCTTCTGGCTTTTGTGGGTACCGTCATACACACGATGCATATGAACTCATACAAGTACATATACATACACTAAATAATAAATAAATAAATGCATCTTTAAAAATGAGTGCACTCTTAGAATGATTGCTCTGGGTAGATATCTAAGCATTGAGAGCTATATTTACACAGATTTACATTTAGATATGTATATGTTAAATGTTCTGGTGTTTGCTTTTCTAATGATACATCTAATGATACACCTGCATATCATTGTACTAAATTAGATAATACGGAAATGTTTTATAGACCATGCATTCCATGCAACAAAAATTATAAACATCTTGCCATGGTACTACCAATAGTTGCATATGTTTTTAAATCTTTGTACTTGCAAAAGTTATATAGGTATAACATGAGACAAGTTTGAAATCTATTCAATTGTTTGCAACATTTTTCTCTTGTGAAAATGCTCTGACAAGTATCATTAAGAACCTTTCTGACTTGTTCCCTTATGGAAACCTACTGGGGATGGAATCAGTGTTACCAAGAGAACCAGGATTGCAAACTTCCACCTGCTAAGCTACAGTATAGAAAGACACTGCTTTCACTGTTACCAATTCTAGATGATACAAGTCTTGCTTTTATCTCACATCTACATCCACAGGGAATTGTACTGGTTAGTTTCTGACAACTTTACACAAACTGGGGACACCTGGAAAGAGGGATCCTCAATTGAAGAACTGCTTCTAGCAGATTGGCTGTGCTAATTGTTGTAGGCGGGCTCAGCCTAGTGTGGCCAGTACCATTCCTGAAAAGGTGGGCCTGAGCTAAGTAAGAAAGGTAGCTGAGAAAGGCAGGAAAAGCAAGCCAGTAAGCAGTATTCCTTTACGGTCTCTGATTCAATTCCTGCCTCTAGATTCCTACCACACATTCCTAGTTTGGCTTCCCTTGATAATGGACTACAACCAGTAAGCCAAACAAACTCTTTCTCTCCAAGCTGGTTTTACCCAGTGTTTCATCACACCAACAACAATCAAACTACAGCAATAGATAATCGGCAAGCCAGTGTCCCTTTCACAGTCTCTCTCTTTTTTTTTTCCTCTTTATTTTATTTTTTTTATTAATTTATTCTTGTTACATCTCTATGGTTATCCCATCCCTTGTATCCTCCCATTCTCCCCTCCATCCCATTTTCCCCTTATTCCCCTCCCCTATGACTGTTCCTCAGGGGGATTACTTCCCTCTGTATATGCTCATAGGGTATCAAGTCTCTTCTTGGTGACCTGCTGTCCTTCCTCTGAGTGCCACTAGGTCTCCCCCGCCAGGGGACATAGAGAACATGAGAAAGTCAAATCCCTCTCTCCACTCAAGTGTGGAGACTGTCCTGTCCATGGGCTAGATAAGGGTAGGGGTTTAAATTTTACCGCCTGTATTATCCTTGGCTAGTGCCTTAGTTTGAGCGGGACCCCTTGACCCAAATCTGCCTATCATAATGTTCTACTTGTAGGTTTCTAGGACCCACTGGATCCTTCTACATTGCTATTCTCCCATTGTTCTCTCATCTAGAGTCCCAATAGGATGTCCTCCCCTCTGTCCCAGTTTCCTGGTAAGGGAAGGCTTTCATGGGACATGCCCATTGGGCTAGTATGCAGATATAAGTGAGTATATACCATTTGAGTCTTTCTGCTTCTGGGTTAACTCACTCATTATGATCATCTCTAGCTCAATCCATTTGTCCACAAATTTCGGGAATTCCTTGTTTTTAATAGCTGAGTAGTATTCCATAGTGTATATGTACCATGGTTTCTTTATCCATTCTTCTACTGAGGGACATTTAGGCTGTTTCCATGATCTGGCTATTATGAATAAGGCTGCTATGAACATGGTTGAGCAAATTTTCTTGTTGTGTGCTGGTGCATCTTCTCACAGTCTCTTTAGTGCCAAGTCTTTACATCTTTTATAGTTTTTGTTGTTGACGTCATAGTTTAGAGCAGCCTCCATGCATAGTGTCAAAGTCCTGTCTGGTTTCCTAGGCCTACATGGATGTGTGCTTAGATGATCATCATTCAGGAATGGGTTGTAGGGCTGTTGGCCATGAGCTCAATGCCGGTAAATCAGTAATGCATATTAAATAAAGTATATTTAAGCAGGAATGCATATAACAGGAGGTTCTGTATTGACCAGGCGCTCACAGATGCCTCTGTCTCCTCACCATTTGCTGCAACTGCTTTTCTCTTAGGTAAGAAGATATCTGAGTATCGATCTAATACTACATAATTATTAGAAGTATGCATAAAGTGAAAGAGAGCACATGTTTGAAGGAAGATGCTAAATTCACTTTTTTAGTAGACTCGACACAATTATCTATAATTCATGAAAAGTGGAAGAGAAAGTAACATGAGAAAGTTATAGACTATAGGGGCCAACACATGAGACAACAGAACTTAAAAGTTCGATTAAGAAGACATAGGAAAGATGGACATGAGAGTGCTGTTTTCATTAAGAATTTAGATGTTGTGTAGGTGTGTAATGGGAAAAAGATGAGTAAGCAGAGGTCAAAGGTCACCTATTACAAGAGTGCTGGTACTCTGACGCCAAGCTAGTGTGCATTAGCCTGGAGGAGGAGGGCAAGTGAGAATGAGGCAAGCCAGTTCTCAAGGAGCTGAATGGGTTTCTAAGGAAGGGACTTAGGACCAGGAAACAAGGCCATGGGAGACTTGGTATCAGAAATGAAGTCAGAGCCTGCCTGGCAGCCAGCACAAGCTGGCACTAAGGTCCAGAGGGTAGAGCATTTATTGTTTACAATTCCCCTTGACCCATGAATCAGCATCCGGCTGAACGTAGCAGATGAGGACCAGAGAGGAACCAGAACTGAAAACCCGGAGGCTTGACAAACACTGAGTCAGCAGTGGGTGTTGTACGGGAGAGCCCCAGGTCATGTATTTCCTTCAGAATGTTAGTCCTCCATGGATGCCAGACATAGCACCCTAAAGACTGGGACTTTCAGGACTGCTTTCATTTTGACGCATTTGCTCCACAAAGCAACAGATACGATGAAACAAATATTGAAGGATCCTAGGGAAATAATATAGTGTCTACTTCATCCTTGTAGCATGGTACCTGGAAATGTAGACTACCCATACAGGTAAAGCCACCTGGTGACCTTGAGGTAACAAGTGTGAGGACAAGCCTGACATTCTCAAGGTGGCTCAAAGATGGGGAAAGGAGAGGGATCTGGCGTGCTTTGTGGATTGCTTGCCTGATATAAGAGAGGCTTTGGTTCAACTCCCAACACCAAAAGACAAAACAGAGTAAAACAAAATGATGTATTGAAGACATCATTAACTCCCTACCACTGTTCATTGACCTTGAACTCATGATAACCCTGCTTCAACCTCCAAGTCTATGGGACTGTAGGATCAGGCCTTGTGTCAGGCTCATTTTGGAATTATTGATCCCTCAGATAAAAGAAACCTATTTCTCAATGTGATCGAAATGGATTTCATTAGAAATTACAACTTCTAATCTTTTTAGTGTTTTGAAAGCTCAACACTTACTTCCCTGTAGCTCAAGGGGAATGTAAAATGAGTTAGATATTCTCTCTCAGGACTCACGTTTGCAATAATTACCACTCTGGAAACAAAATCCACAAAACTTATCCTCAGATGCAATTGCTTTTGAGGACTCCAGAGAACTCAAGCTCTACACACTTAATTGCATATCACTTTACCACATCCTAATTTGCATTTTTTCCAGTCCTATTGTGCAGACACAAAAATTGAGGGACATACCTCCTTTGGGAAAATTCAGCAGGATAAAGAATTATAAACCACTACCTTGAAAGTTTGCTTTTAAAAAAGTCGTCATGAACATATTAATAAAGAACATTCACAACCAACTTAAAGTCCTTATCTAATTTAAATGAATTGCTTATTTTTAAAAAGCTATAAGAAGTTTGTGTCATTTCACTAATATGCAATTAGAACAATTAAAAACATTTCCCAAATGCTTATGTGAGACTACTGCTGATCCAAGCTGCTGCTGCTCTGCAACGGGTTGGAAAGTTCCCACTGATTTCTCTACATGGAAGAAACATATTGTTGACATCTTGCAAGAAAATCAAGTTATTCAACTTAATGGATCAGTACAGAAAACAAAACTCTTGTCTGCCAAGCAGAATATTTTGCTGTGTTTGTGTTTCCTTCAGATCTAATTTTGTTAGCTTTAGATGGCGCTTTTAGATGAATATACACAAATGGCATTCGGAATGGCCTGTTTAATTCATTCGCACAAAGCAGAGAACATTATAAAATCGGTTTGAAAAGTATTTTGGGCTTTCTTATTTAATTAATCCATCACACATAATCTTCCAGGATTTTACTCTTGGAAACTATTATTAACACTCCACAGATACGTTTTACATTATTAAATTTAAGAATTTATACTCAATAAACTCTCAGCAGGAATATTGTTATTAAATGAGTTCATTAAAGCTAACCACACTAATTAACAGCTAAATATTGAGGGGGCACTTGTACAGCAGTGGGCTGCATTCCATCTTCCTAACCCCTCTGATAATTCTACCAAATGAACACAAACTTTGTGGGGGGGGGTGGTGCGGGGAACCCAGGAAGGTTACGGAAACCACACCTACCTCTGTGGAAATAGATCCGTCCAAACTAAATGTCTAGGTATGACTAAAGCTTGATCATCATCAGCTCACCTGTCGGTCACTTTCAATGATGTGTGCAACTGGTTCTAGTGTCTCTTCTCCTTACACCTGTAATGGCATGACTGGAACCATCCTGCATTTTAGTCCTACTGCTAATAATTACTCTTAGCCGGCACACGTTCACATCTTTGGGCACCGCCTCTACATAAAATCTGCAGCCTGTAGCACACGGTGACCTTTTAACTAGAGAGGGACAGGATCAGTTGAGAGGAGGAATCCTAAGCAGAAGATGTTAATGGTACACCTGACATCTCTGTGGCCCCCGACACTGTCCTCTATAGTGGATCCTTTTCTTGGCTTCCGTTGTTCAAAGAGAAAGGCAGAAAGCTGAGAGACGCCAGGCTAAGTTACCAACAATGAGAAGAGAAGAAAGAACCAAACTTTTTTTCCATAGAGTGATGGCAGCTGGAATTCAAAACTTATTAGCTACAAGGTGTTTGTCAGCTCTCTCTGGAAAGGGTTCGCCTATACAAATTAGCAATAACTAAATTCAAAAGAATAGGGGACGAGGCTTTGCTTACTGAAGCCTAACTTGGGGCAACTGACCCAAGACTTAGAATGTTTTTGTTAACTCTTGAATATTACTTGAGAATTTTGAAGATTTTGACTGGAACTGAGATGAAATATTTATGCAGGGCAGTGGTGGCATACACCCTTAATCTTAACACAATGGAGAAAAGACAGGTAGATCTCTGTGAGTTCTAGACCAGCCTGATCTCCACAGGGCGTGACTCCCCTGCTAATAAATTACTTGCAAAAACAGCCTAGGATTCAAACCGACACATTTTTCCTTAACCGCATGCCTCCCATGTCGAAAAGCCTTTGTATGCTGAGTTGGGGGGTCACTGCTCTGGCAGCCGGCTTATCCCTCTAAACGTGAGCTACTTTCCCGGGGACAGGTGGCGGTCCCATCAGATACAAAAAGACACTGAGGACTTACCTGTGATAAAGTACACACTAGGCTAGTTAGGTCCCGAAAACTCAAAGGCTAAAATTCATATACTTAAAAGGGTAACCTTAATGCCTTTTCTTTTGTTCAGGGCAACCGGCTTGTCTCTAAAATGGGATAAAATGGGATACATTTTCTCGGGAGACAGGTAGCAGTCTAACCTATCCATCAGGTGCCATAGAGCCTAGAGAAGGACATTTAGTTAAAAGGTGGAAGTGTCCACCCCCTATGGAGAGAAGGGTGAGACAAAAACACCTGCAACAAATGTAAAAACCCAGGTAAAAGATGCCTAGGATATGGATAAACTCTAAAATGGGAATTTATATAAGTGTGAAGACCCAGGTACAAGATGCCTAGGGTATGCATAAACTCTAAAACAGGTGTTTGTTTAAGTGTGAAAACCCAGGTACAAGATGCCTAGGGTATGCGTGAGTTTATTTAAAGCTTAATGCCTCTTCTTTTGCTCAAGGCAACTGGCTTGTCTCTAAAATGAGATACATTTTCTCGGGAGACAGGTAGTGGCCTGACCTATCCATCAGGTGTCACAGAGCCTAGAGAAGGACATTTAGAACTATACAATCTTGTTTTGATTTCAATTAAATAACGACTGTATGCTCTTTGGCAATGGTAATGTTATACTTCCTCTTTGAAAGAGGTCAAAATAAAACAGATCTGGATGAAAGGGAGACTGCTAAATTAAGTGAGTCTATACATACATAAATTCAAACTACAGAATCAGCCTTGATTGTTCTGTGCATCCTGCATACCTCATGCATTTATAGTTTTAGAACTGTATAATGCTTGTGAGAAATTATATTTTCAGAACAAAGTACCAGACACTGATGCTGGATCAGACCTGACACGATTCATCCTCCAGCATGCTGATATGCTGACATCCTGCATTCCTCATGTTCCATCCACAAGTGCTTTGGTTGCTATTCATCATCAGAATAGAACATCTCCCAGGACAGCTTCAAAGAAAGCTCCTGATTCCAATTGGTCCAGAATTTCATACCACCCTACACAGGACTTTTATTAAGCTTGAATTTCTCAACATTTAGAGACTGGACCACAAATGCTATCTCTAGCTTGTTGAACCATTTTCCCAGTTTTATTTGTGTCCCTACATAGATATTATTTGTCCCAAATCAGCCTAAAGAAGCCTTTAAAAAGGACACCATCCTATTTCCCTTAAAGGGGGGCTGAGTAAGATTTGGGGATTATTTTCATTGGGAATTGGTTGTTATTATTGGTCTTATTCAGAGAAAGAATGAGATTGGACTCATGGATTTTTCTCTGAGAATATAGAAATATATAGTGATGATAGGACCAAAGGTAGATTATTGGACCTATTCTTCAACTTAAGTCCTTAATTGTTACTCACAAGGCTATTTTTAACACATTGGTATAGAATATTATATATTGATATAAAATAAGTTTTTTAAATTCATTGTACTAGTCAATTTTATCACAAGAATATACATCCTAGGTTCAATAGATAGATAAGCTAAAATATTTAGATAAGGTCTTAAAAAATGTCAGAGACCTACAGAATATGGCATTTAAAGAATTTTTTTATTGTTTTGAGGATTCTTTGAAAATGAGACAGGTTGACTCCTGTCAATGCCCAGCCTGCCTCAAAGAAGATAATGAACACCAAGCATCCTCCTTATGGAGATGGCTTCAGGTGTGGCAAACCAGCCACTGGGCAAAATGTCCTTGTTTTCTGTCACAGGCAGAATTCTGCCTGAAACGAGCAAGTTTGGATGCAGATGGAGTTGATGGCCACATTCTGCCAAGACAGGGTAGGCAAGTCCTCAATAGTCCCTGTTACACAAATATGTCTGTCAGATATATTAGGCCAGAAGGCTGAAGATGATGCTCCAGTGTGTTAAAGAGTTTTGAGTGACTGTTCAGGCAGCAAACTGTCCCTGTCACTTTTTCATTTTGGAAGCTGTTAACCTGCACTTCCTGTTTACTCAGGTAATTAATTTTATTCCTTCTCAAGTCTATGATGGGGTTGAAGACAGCAGAATATTATGAGTATAACATGAATATTACGATTGTTTTGTGGTACTTCTGTGTGTATATTGTATATTGGTGTAATAATATAAATGTATAGGTAAAAGTTTTTTTTATTAGACTAAAAAGGGGACTTGTGGAGGAATATCTTGAGTGGATGTAACAACTGTCAATAAAGTGCTGTTTAACCAATCAGCTGGGCAGAAGGACAGGAAGTAGAAGGTGGGATTTCCTAGAGAGGGGGAGGAGCTAAGAATTGACAGTTGTAGGGAGAAGGAGGAGAGCCTTCTCCAAGGATCAGATTGGCAAGTGATTAGGATATATGTGTGTTATAAGGTTTAGAGTAGTTTATTTTAATTTATGAGTAGAATAGTATCAGTTTAGATCCTGCCCGGTGTAGTGCTTGCAGTGCTCTTTAGGAGGGTGAGCTTAGTGGGAGGAAGATAGGAATTGGGGCCTCTTTTGAATGGGATAGGAAAACCAAAGCTTCTTTCACGTGACTTCCTCCCATGCCCTCTCACCCCGCCCCCTGCTTCCCAACTGCTATGAGGTGAGCAGCCTCCCCTGCCCAGAACTCTGACCATGATGCTTCACCTGCACAGATCTGAAAGGAGTGGACCAACTGACCAGGGACCAAACCGCCAACAATTGTATTCATATTGAAAATAAACTTAAAAAAAAAAACCAAACTTTTCCTCTTTATAAGGAGATTTTTCTCAGATATTTGCTACAATAATAGAAAGCTGATAAATATCAAGAAAAGCACAGATTTTAGGGGAAGTAATAAGATCTGATTGTAGTGTGGGAAAGAGAGTGGAAAACAATTTTTGTAAACAACCTGAACTATAGTAAAAGCAGTCTCAAAAAAATTGAGCATAGAGGGCCATGTGTGGCATCTGTCACATTTCTTACTTATTTTTTATATAATACTTTAAAATGTAGAAACCATGTGTACTTTGGTTGCAGACAACCCTAGGAAGAGGAGGAATAAAGAAAAAGAAGGGAGCGATGAGATTACTCAGTGTTTAGAGCACATATTGCTCCTGAGAGGACTGGCATTTAGTTCACAACCACCCATAACTCCAGTTCTAAGGGATCTTACACATTCTCCTGGGTTCTGCAAGCTCCTACATGCACATGGTGCATATTAACTCATAACACACACACACACACACACACACACACACACACACACTAAATGACCCTTTGTAAAAGGAACAAGGAACCTGACAGCATGTCAAGAGTTCAAGTTTAGAAATGGAAATAAGGAAAAGAAAAGATAGACGGGGCAGTAGTTACCAGTTGAAGGAGCCTGTAACTAAGGATGGGTTTGTTGTTCCTCTTTCTCTACATCTCTACAGTCCATCATCAACAGGGAAGTCAAGGCAGGAACTCAAGCAGCTAGTCACATCACACACACAGTCAAGAAGTAAATGCACGCAGGCCTACTTGTTTACCTGCTAGCCTGGTTTCAGCTAGCTCGTCCTTCTCTGTTCAGGACTACCCCCCCCCCCCATAGGGGATGATGCCACCTACAGTGGACTGGGTTCTCCTACATCAATTAACTAGACAGTCTTCCGCTAACAAGCCCATAGGCCAAGCTGATCTATCTAGATAACTCCCCGTTAAAACTCTTCCCAGTTGCTTCTGGGTTGTGTTAAGTTGACAGTTACACCAAACAAGCACACATGGGTAGCTCTTTCCATGGCACTGGTACTGCTTTCATAGCTTGGATGCAAAGACCAAGTGTCTTCTCCTTTTTTTGTGTTTGTTTTTGTTTGTTTTTATGAGACAGAGTCTCATTGTGTAACTTTATCTGTCCTGGAACTCACTCTGTAGACCAGGCTGGCCTCAATCTTGAGAGGTCCATCTGCCTCTATCTCCTGAGTGCTGGGATTAAAGACGTGCACCACTATGCCTGGCTCCAAGTATCTTATGGCTATGGATTCCTGTCTGTGCTACTCATGTGCATAAGAAACAATGCTGTTGTTTATCAATTGTCATAGATCCTTTAGGTTAATTGATCATTTATCATTATAATTCTCTACACTGAAGGCCTTCAACCAACTTTAGGCTGAAATAATAACCAATTTATTATTAATAACAATAATAATGACAACAATTTGAAATCTGCCTTTGCATTGCTTTCTGTAACTTACCTCTGTCATAACCCTACGAAGGAAATACTCCTATGAATAGGGAAACTAAATTTCAGTTTAAGGGTCTTAGCAAAGACAGCCAGCAAAGAGCAGCAGAGCTATACACTTAACTACTACATCCTCTGAAAAAGTCTCATCATGACACACACATTTACACACTCAAGAATCTGATTTTTAAAAAACCCTAAGCCAGAATTGATAATGTATATTCAAAGGACCTGGGAGGTAGTGGGGTGTGTGAGGCTGACTTAACATTATGAGACAACGGACCTCCAAAGACGCCTTTGAGTTCTACCGTGTGGTGGGTTGTTTCTCCAGTAATACTCCCTTGGACAAAACTAATTTTTCACTTGCAAGTGGAAATACCTTCTGGGTCTCCATTTTTGAGTTTATTAGAGTTAAGTTGGAACATATTTTCTGGAGCATGAGCAGTGGATACACCATTGAACAAAATGATACACTATCTCTCCACAATCAGTAATGGATAAGTGTTCCTCAGGTAGCATATGAGCCGTTCCGCTACCCATGGATGCCCTCCTTTTCTCTGCATTGCTGGGATAAACACCATAGCTGAGAGCAGTTTGAACCATGAAGAGTTCCTTTCAGCTTACAAGTTAAGGTCCATCATCAAGGAAAGCTGAGGCAGGCACTCAAGGCAGGAGCTTGAAGCGGAAACCATGGCGGCACAGTTTCCTGGCTTTCTGCCAGCCTCACACTCAGTTGCACAACACCTTCCAGGATAGTGAAAGGAAGGAGGAAGCTTCCAACTCCAATCCAGCTTGAAGTCTCTATGCCCTACAACCGACGAGTGTAGAGCTGTCAGCAGTAGATTTTCACCATGAAGTTCTGATGGGCCACCAAGAGTTATGGCAAAAGCCTGGTTGTTCTGCGAACTGTGAGGACTCCATAAACAACTCAAATAGGGTAGGGAATCTCTCTCATGTCTGGCCCTGGAATTATTGTTTAGTAATCTATAACTTCTAGAATTATCCACTCATGCAGGATACTAAGGAAGAACATTTGAGATAGGGGGCCAGCTGCTCCATCTCTGGGCAATCCCTGGAAGAGAACTACTACTGAATACTAGTCTTATCTACTCAGGAGGCTGAGGCGCCAACATCTCCTTCTCCAAACAACGAGGGCAACAAATAGCTGTGGCTTCACTGACCTTCAGGAGCCAGACAGGCCTGAATCTGGCCATTATTATGAGGAAACAAGGAAAGAGGCTGGAAAAAGGGTAATAGAAGCAGGAAGGAAAATGAAATCTACAATGGGAACCATAAGTAGTAAGTGTAGGGTCACTGTCACTGTAAATAAGACACAGCACACGTATCTCACAGTAGGATTTTTCTGCCATGTGTCTAGCCCCAAATGCCACATGTTTTTGATTACGAGAAGCCCCTGAGCCCCTTTCAGGAGATGAGTGGCCATGGGGTGGGCAGGTGCCACTCTGTCAGTGGGGTGAGTTGTTTCTCCTTTCTTCTCCTTCCGGTGCACAACCTTTGAAGGGAGAACACATGGGGAAGAGCTATGAGTCTGGGGAGGATACATAAATTGCGAAAAGATCACGGCTGCAGACACAGCTGGCTTCACATCAGAAAAACCTTTCCAGGGTAAACATTTTGTTTGACTATTAAGCTTAAGCAAAACCAGACAGCAAGAATTCAGACAAAATAGCAAAGAAAGGCAGCAATGTTCTCAAGTGAAAGGGGGACTAGTAAACGCTTCCCCAGACAGACAGGTCCTCCTGACATAGCTGTGCCCTGAAGGTCCATGCCGTCTTCCACCCTTCCCCTTTGATGCTCTGTCTCCCTGGCTGGGATGCTTATAGACCACAGCGGTTGCTTTATAGCTAAACCTTAGCTCTTGTATTGATTTCAGGAATAAGTAGCTCATTATGCACTAGGATATTCTTCTCCACTTTTTTTTTTTTGTGTGTGTGTGTTAAAAAATTATCCTAAACAATGGGTACCGTAAAGCCCTCAGATTTCAATGACAATGAGAAAGAAGGTTCTCTAAAAACAAGAGATTCTTTAAGATGTCTCCAGGGCAATTTCACAAGAGAGAGCACATTTGATTTTGATCTTATCAGTCTTGTATTTGATTTATTCCCCTCAGCGAAAGTTTGTAACACGTATTCAATGCCTCATCAATCTGTGTTGTATTTTATGCAGGCATAGAGAGACTGCGAATGTGACAGGTGCTAGGGCACAAGGTTTGTTGTGTGGTCTGACTGGTAGTTAACGTTCAGCTGCTCACTTCAGAAATCCAAGAAGGCCAGCTTGCCTCTGACTGGGAAGAAAATAGCACAAATGACCCGTAAACTAATCAATTGCATAACTACTCCTAGGTCAGGGCAGATCCTTACTGGAAGCCAGTTTAACAATCTTCAATTCCAAAGAGTCAAGTGAAAGAACAGCAGCTCATTTTAAAAGCTGGAGAACAATCACTTAAGGCTCCATGCATCCCTCCCCTCTCTCTGGGGATTTATATGCAGTTAATGGTTGACAAGGAAGGACATTTTCTTCAGGGTGTAGCCACTGGTAAGGTGTCCATTCTCCTGTAAACAATCCTAATGAAACCCACTGGAATACACACACACACACACACACACACAGAGAGAGAGAGAGAGAGAGAGAGAGAGAGAGAGAGAGAGAGAGAGAGAG
>OU015744.1:40955121-40994644 GCA_907169655.1 Acomys percivali | reverse complement strand
GCAATTTTTGAATGAGGGCACTCCAGTAAAAATGTAACTGTGTAAGGGTACAAGACAGTACAACGGGAGCATGGGGCTACTGATATATGGGCCAGTTACTAGGAGTTAGAAATGAGGACTTGGGCTGGCGAGATGGCTCAGTGGTTAAGAGCACCGGCTGCTCGTCCAGAGGTCCTGAGTTCAGTTCCCAGCAACCACGTGGTGGCTCACAACCATCTACAATGAGGTCTGGTTCCCTCTTCTGGCCTGCAGGTGTACAAACAGGCTGACGACTGTATACATAACAAATAAATAAATCTTAAAAAAAAAAAAAAGAAATGAGGACTTGAGGGGTTGGACACAGAGAAGGGACGTAGGGCTCTGGTTAGCAAGGTTATATACAACTTCATTGTCATCTGCTGGTAATGACAAAGCCAAGAGCTGAGCTCTGGGAGAAAGCAAATGCAACAGGGAAGGAGCTGTGCTGGTGCACGAGTGGGGAAGGAGCTGGCTTCAGGAAAGTGGACAAAGAGGAAGAGATCCATGGAAACTGAGTCCTGAAAAACTGAGAAGGTCCTCATTGAGAAGACAGATAGGGAGCAGGGTATTTGCAGGGGTGGGGGTGGGGTGAGGGCTGGGGGAGCTGTGTGTGCTGTGCCTGGTGCTTGGAGCTGCCTGGCAGCACTGAAGGCTGGAGGGTGAGAGGAATGTGCGGGGAGATAGCACAGTCGCTGCGCAACAGGCAAAGACTTTAAATTAAGCACCCAAGAAGGAGTCTGAACTTATCTTTAGAGAACAGGCAAAGGCTGAAGGGTTTTAAGAGATGCCTGTTCAGTTTCATATTATAGAAAAACAACTTTAGTGTCAGTAGAGTGGCCTGAAAGGGGCAACCCAGAGGGTTAGAATAATACCACAGTAATTCTGGTTATGAGATAAAGTTTAAGAAACCAAGTCGTGAGTATAGAGATAAGCCCCACAATTTTCACCTCTTGCCTATAATACATATAAAACCTCCATCACATTGTTTATAAGAGTGAACGCCCCACCAGCAATGTTCTCACAGCAATTTTCTTCTGTTTATGACTGTGAAATAAGCTCAGGTTAAGATACCTGCCTTTTTGCTTCCCCCATCAATAATCAATGGCGTGAGTTTGGTAATGGCTCATTTACATATTTAAACTGACATTTTGAAATGACAATGAGAAGCTGGCAATTAAGTGTTCTCTGAGGATATGCCCTTTCCCCTCCATATGGCTTCCACTTTGGGACTAAGACTTGAAGAGCTTTTTGATTTACTAAGCAACAGAGCCTCTCTCCAGCTGAGGTCCTTACGTAATTTCATTTAGAACTCAAATGCCTGCACCAAGATTGTAAATGGCATTCCTACCGATGCCAAGACGCCAATTAGGACATGGAGTCATTCTTACTATAGCTGGCTAGAAATTAAAAAGTAAAGGTCCTGAAGGCTTTTGAAGAAGACAAGCTCTCTTGTCTTAGCTGGGTATGTGATAAAAAGGCTCTCAAAAAGCACAGGGCACCTTTGCTTCTCAGTTTCAAAAGGAGATACTGGTTCCTGCGGCTAGGAACACACAAAGGGATGACTCAACTCCAATGTCCAAAACACACACCATCATTAGACTACCCTGACAAAACGGAGGTGCATCTTAGTGCTAGGAGCTCAGTAGTCCCAGAACTCTGGGTTTTATCTTTGGCAGCATGATGTTTTCAATGTGAAAAAAATAAAAAAGAGGACAAGCGAGACAAATCAGAGGGTACCCAAGAAGACTTAGATCCCCAGAGGGAGAGAAGGAGAGAAATGACCACCACAAATTTTTATCTGATCTTTCACACAATCACCATGGCATGTGCGTGTGGGTTCACACACGCGCGTGCGCGCGCGTACACACACACACACACACACACACACACACACACACACACACACAAAACCACTTTTAAAAAATTGGATTTAGGGACCACTGTATCAGACAGAACCCATACCTAACATACCCAAAAACCTGGAAACTCAGGGATCATAGGCTCTAGGGGAAACTTACCACTACTCCTCTGCTACAGGAACATAGCTGTGAAACAACTCCCAGGGACATTGTCATAGCCACAGATGACTGCCTCAGTCAACCCTCATTAGAGAAGTTTCTAATTGCAGTAAGTGGGAATTAACAGAGACCCACAATTGGAAAATGTGCAGAGTGAGAGGCTTTGGAGCACTCAGCCCTAAGCAGTATGTGTTTGTTACCCCTCCCCCCCAACAGGCTCAGGGATCTATGAGGAAGAGAAGATGATGTCAAGGAAACAGTGACTTCCAGATAAACACATGTGAACTCACAGAGACCCGCACAGATTCAGACTGGGCAAAATCAGAACAAGTAAGTGGCTTAGTTGAACAATGATTCGCACATTAGGAAATCCATCTCATTAAAGTGAACAGTACATTTTTTTTTCAGTATATTCACAAAGTTGAATTTGCACATCAACTTGTGTAATTAGCCATCTTAAAAACACTACTTTGCTCCCAGGTGCAGAGGCACAAGCTTATAATCCCAGCACTTAGGGAGGCTGAGGCAGGCTGATCACTGCAAGTTCAAGGCCAGACTGGTCTACAAAGTGAGTCCAGGACAACCAAAGCTACACAGAGAAAGCCTGTCTCAAAAAACTAAATTTAAAAACAACCCGAAAAGCAAAGAAACAAACTTCCCTGTCCATGAACATAGGATGGTTTTCAAATAATTTTAATGTACTAGAGCAATGACAAGATATATATGTCACTGTTAGAACAAATGATACCCTTAGTGATGGGATCACGGCTAGTTTGGATTTTGTTTTTGTACATTTGAGTATTTTTTAAATTGTTAAGAAGAATATCTTCCATATATCAAAAGAAGTCATCTTAAAGTAAAACATTCCTTCATCAAATATATACAGTAAATAATCATGTGATTTACAAAATGAAAAGAGCGTTTCAGAAAACAAAGTTTGGTACTATGGTAGAGAATATCAATAGGATAGAATGAATCCATTTTAATAAAATAAATCTACTTTCTTTTTAAAGATCAGCTTAGGGGGCTTTGCAATTCTATAACTCAATAATAAAAAGACAGATAACAGAAACCTAAACCGGGTCAGGCATTCCTCCAAAGATCATCTACAAATAGCCAATAAGCACACAGTGAGATGTTTAACATCATTAGCCATTAGGAAAATGCAAATCAAAGCTAGTATGAGGTACCACTGTATACACAACAGAGTAGCCATAGACAATTAGTGCTTGTAAAGACGCAGAGAAGCCACAACTGCTTGTAGGGATGTAAAATGCTGCGGCTACTCTGAAAAGCTGTCTAATAGTTCTTCAAAAACTTAAACATAAAATTTCCTTGACACTCAAGAATTTTACTTCTAGGAATACTAGGAATACACCTAGAAATAAAAGAGAATATGTGCATAGAAGAATTTGAACATGAAAAAAAATTTGTACATGAATATTCATGGCAGCATTATTCACAGCAGTCAAAAGATAGAAACATTCAAATGTGCCTCATCTGATGAACAAACAACATACGTTGTATTCTTACAATGAACTATATGATTCAGCCACAAGAAGGAATGAAGCATCGATACACATGAGAACAGGAGGAACCTTGAAAGTGCTAGCTAACTGATAAAGAAACACCACAATCACAAAAGAGCATATATAATTCCATTTAAATGTAATATCCAGAAGAGAGACATAAAACTGATTAGCAGTTGCTAAGTTTTGGAGCAATGGGAAGAATAGGGAAACAAGAGCCAAGGAGAACAGGTTTGGTTTGTCCAGCTTTTAATGCACCAAAGTTTGAGCAGAGATCTTGGGGTGAAGGTTAAAAAGCAAGTATTAGGCTTTAGCTATTTGTCAATGGTATGCTCAAAGTAGGCAGCTTCATGCTCTGGAAAGACAGATGCCATAGCTGATAGTGTTCATGATGCAAGCACAAAGACCTGAGTTTGGTTTCCGGTACAGCACATCCTTGAAGCTCCGAGGTTTGAAGATGTGCAGACACTAGGATCCCTGGATCTTACTGTCCTGACAGTTTGGTAAATTAATGAGCTCCAGGGTCCCTGAAAGACCTTGTCTCAAGAATAGAGAGGAGGAGCCAGAGAAAAGGCTCAGCACAGAGCACATGCCCCTTTTCCAGAGAACTGGAGTTCAATTCCCAGCATCCATGCCAGGTGGCTCACAACTGTGCAACTCCAACTTCAGTAGGGTCTAACACTTCTAGTCTCTGCAGGCACTTGAACTTATGTGCACGTACCCACCCACAGCACATATACATAGATAAAAATAATAAAATAAAAAGCTTTAAAAATAAATAAGGTAGAAAGCAATTGAGAAACCTGATGTCAACTTCTGATTTCCATGTACTCGAAAACACATTTACATGCACACGTACATGCACACACACACACACACACACACACACACACACAGAGAGAGAGAGAGAGAGAGAGAGAGAGAGAGAGAGAGAGAGAGAGAGAGAGAGGTTAAAAAGTAACCCTTACTGCTTCCTATAATATGATACATGGGATCCAGAATTCACTACTGTGGAACTCAAGCTTAAGTCATTCTAATAATGAAGTGTACTAAAAGAGCCCGCTATGATGTCATTCCTATCCCGTCCCAGGATAAGAAGCCTGATGATAGTTTCGTGGACCGTCTCAGATACTGAATGGGGTTCTACATTCTTTTGACAGCTTGGAAGCTCCTTGTCAGAATCACCACTTCTGGCACTCTTCAGGTAGCTACATCCTTTTCCTGGTGGGGAAGTCTAGCTCCAGAGAACAATGACACCATGAAGTCCCATCTTTTTTCTCCCTGACATTCACCCCCACTGCTTCTCGCTTTTAGTTTTCTTTCCTCCAGACATAAGGTTGCCAGCCCACTCCAGTTTAGGGTGAGGACTGGAGCTAGTATAGTCAAGTGAAGATTACTGTGGACGAGGGCAGCTTTGTCATAGGGACTGGCTACTACTTTCCCATCTGAAGCTACTGCTTGCTCTTAGTGACAGAACAACTCAGATATTGTTCAGGGAGCATTGTACCTAGCAAGATTACAATTTCATTCACACTCTATTGCAAACTGAGGTGTTGAAGGGTTGTAATTTGAACAATAAAATATTTGGGTAAGACTTGTTATAATGATACAGGCACTGCATATTTCAACTCTCTTACATCTTCCTCTAAAACTTGAGGGTTTTTGTTTTGTCTTGTTTTGTTTTGTTTTTAGCTGGAGCTACAGTAATTATCTTTGCATTATGGGTGGTTTACATGAAGAATTGTGCTGGAGAAAGGAAGAGGAAATCTGGGAACTCGTGGTCCCATAGAAATGTTATGGTTTCAGTATAGAAATTCTGACTTTCATGTTTAACAAAATTTTCAGTCTTCAAAACAAAGTCCTCAAATTTTGTTTAGAGAATTCATTACTCTCAAGGATAAATAGTTCCATTATTGAAACTAAAACAAGCATTTATACAGCTAAGAGTAGTTCAAATAAAGTAGGCCAAATTAGGAAGGGAAAGATAAGATGTTGCTAATTTCCCATATGCACTCTTGCATGTGTGAAATTAAATTCCTCCTGTGTTCCAATTTGAATGTATATTGCTTTTTATTATTATTATAATGAGAAGATGGCCTTCCACATAGGCAAACTCCTAAACCACAAACTATAATAAACTTTAAAAAAAAAAAAACATAGCACTAAATTGGAGCTAAAAACAAACAAACCCCCAAACCCAATGTGTGATATATCAGAATTACATGCTGTTTTCATTTCAGAGCACAATTATTCTATATTTTTTGGTTTTTCAAGTATTTCTCAATGAAAATTTGGAAAAATAATAAAAATTCACCAAGATTGATAATTGAATCAAGTCTCAAAAAATGCTGATTTTTGTACTTGCCAAATTGTTACTGGTTAAATGGCCTACTTCAGAGCGCTTTTCAATAATGTAGGGAAAATATTTCTTGCTTCCTATTTCATTTAAGTAGGCAAGTACAAACAGCAAGCTGGCAGCCTCAAATTTTCAGAATGGATATTGAGCCTACCCAAGACGTAGTCTAAAGAAACAGAATATACAAAAGTTAGAGTGTCTGGTTTGTTTAAGGCAATTAAAAATTCGGTGCATATTTCTTCATTTTCAGATGTCAATCTTTCATAACGCATATTGCACTTTATGATTGCACACTACACCTTTATCTTCTAAGGCTTACACATTTGGGAATTACTCATCGTTTGGCCCAGTGCTATAGGCTAAAGCCACAACACCAGACTTGAATCTGCAAGCAAACACCACAAGGACAAACGGAGGTGCCAGGCTCCTGCAGCGACACACCCTCCAAACAGGGTGGAGAGCACGGGGCGGGGGGGAGGGGTCCACCTTCTAGACTCATCTTCAAACCCTAGATCGCTCCTGGTCTTTTCCTGTGGTTCAGGGCAGTGTGCCCTCTTTCTGAACTCTTAGGTACTTTTCCTAAACTGATTTCCTGTAGGTGTCTGTCACTGACAGGGTTGGCAGCCTGGCCACCACAACGCACTGGCGCCTGCGGGATCTCTGCAGCCCCAGGAGAGCAGCGCCTCCTACCTGGGATCCACCGGTAGCGCCGGAAGGCAGCCAGAGCAGCACCTGGTCTACGTTAGTCCAGCCCGGACGAGCTCCCGAAACCACACCAACTTTACTCGCGGGGCGAGTGCGCGAGCAACTTGCTGGAGTTGGGCCAAGGGTTGCCTACCTGCTAATATAGCCATCGCCGTCGCCATCGCATGTCTGGAAGAGTCGCCGCAGACGCTCCTCCTCGCCGGTGCTGGACGTGTCGCTACTGCCTCCGCTGCTGTTGCAGGCGCTCACAGCCGCCATCGCGCGCCCGCCCTGGGTAGGAACAGCCAGGACCTGCACGGTTTGCAGCCGCTGACTGCCCTGAACTTGCCCGACGACGGAGCATGCCCAGTGGCCGCCTGGGCGTTCCCGGAGACCGATTCCACCTCTCCGGGTTTTGCTGGGGCAGAGAAGATGGGTTCTCCAGAATCGTTCAAGTGGCACCTGCCGAGTGAGAGTGGCTCTAGGAATCAGAGAGCCCGGGTGCCTACCTGGACACCAGAGAAGGCTTCGGGCTGGGTCCCTGACTCTTGGAAACCGTTCAGGCAGAAGGCTGGTGTTTCCTGGCACTAGTGTGCAGAGTAGGGGATTCCTTTTCGCTGGGGCGGGGTGGGGGTGAGGGATGGAGGGCACCCGTATTGCAGACTCAACCCTCTGTATGATCCTGCTTTCCAGAACGTGCTGGGAATGAGGCCCAGATGGCTAGCATTTAATGTTTACACCTGGCAAGCCCCTTCACTCAGCCCTTATTTGTCTTCCACTGGAGCATTTTCTGCCTTTCAGTGGGACTATCTGTACTTTGGGTTGGTTTCTGATAACAGTGCTCTGCTGACTGACTGGCTGCACTTTATGCCAATTGCTTTGATCACATCAGCACTGAACATAACAGATCGTTTCACTTGATCCACACTACAGACCTAGAAAATCCCTCGCTTGGGAAGTTGATAGAGTTATCGGGTTATCTTAAGGGTAAAGGAGATAGTGCATAATGCAGGACAACACCTCACCTCAGCTGTGTGCTCAATGGATACTAATCCTGACCTGCTGGTAGGAGTCCTGAGGTACTGAGCCTTGCTCCAGGTTCCGAGCCTTGTGTCAGGGCAGAGGCAAGCCTAGGCAATCATAACTACACATCAGGAGCTCTTAAACACCACACTAGCCTATCATAGCAAAAGGCAAAGGAACCACAATGAAACAATTTGTGGTTTAGTGAATGATTCATTATTCTGTTCCAGGCTTTCTGCCAGAGGTCTGGGAAGTCCTGGGGTGGTTTAAAAACATGCCCAAAAATTCTTTGGTGCACTTCTCATCAGAAGGTGGAGTATGCTGTCTCCTCTTAAACCTGACTGGGACTTTGTAACTGCCATGACTTCTGAAGCTAGCTTTAAAATGGGAGCAGATTCTACTTGGCGGCTCTCTTTTGGGATAAAAACCTTACATGCTACAATCTTCTCTGAAAGAAGTTTGGCTACCCAGAAGCTGCTGTGCTTGAGAATGCATGCAAAGAGACTGTAAAAACAAGAGAGCTGTGGAACAGACTCCAGATGTTTGAGCCTTCTCTGACCTGGATCCAGACATGAGTGAGATATGATGCTTTCTCTAGATATTGCAAACCCATAACCAAAACCAGAGCCTCTGAGAGTCCAGCCAACATTCCGGGGCACTAATGATAACCACAAAAGGGCTGCTGTGGCTTAAGTCACTGGGTTTTAAGGTGATATGTTTGTTCAGCGGTAGGAAGTTGGAGTTCATCTGTCTTAGGACTGTCTTTTTTTTTTTTTTTTTTTTTTCCTCTTGTTTTAAATCCTGTTTACCTATTCCTACTTCGGTTCCTTTTAGTTCTGCAAGTTCGGAGTATTTCAGGTGTTTTGGGGACCCTTATCATCAGACAATGGATGCGTTAGAAATTAGTCTGGGGTCGCAAAAAGTAACCACACAATCCAAAACTTCAGCAAGGAAATTTTTTTAAACTTCTGGACTGAAGAGATGGCTCTGCCTTTGAGGTTCCTTGCTGTTCTTGCCGAGGACCTGGGTTTGGCTCTGAGCACCAACATGGCAGCTTGCAATCATGCTTGGATCCAGTTGCAGAGAATCTAGTTCATTCCTCTGGCCTCTGTGGACACCAGCCACACACACAGTGCACACTGGTAACATGCAAGCAAAACACGCAAACACATAAGCAAACAAACAAATCTTAAAAAAAAAAAAAAAATTTCGCCTCTGCGAAGGGTGTGCAGACACAGGGGTTCTGGTTTTTTTCTGAATGCAAAGGGGTCCTATGCCTCACTATGAGTGGTCAAAATTTGGCCTCCTATGTCAGCACAGATGATAATCAAAGCACAACTTTTGAGAATATGGGAAGCCTTGAACACATATTTTGATCTTAGAAAAATACTGAACAGAGAAGAGGTTTTTTTTTTTTTTGCCAGATGGCATCTTTATACATATTTTTAAAGACGATGTGCTTTTTTGTCTCATTTAATTCTTTGAAAGGAAAAACAGCAAATTTCATCAATAGTTTTCACAAATAGAATACCTTTTTAGAAAAATTTTGCAAATATACCCAATAATATTTGCCTAAAAGATGCTACCAACACCATTAATATTCCTAGGGAGAACCCATAGTTACTTTGTAAAAACTTTTACATTTTTATGTTCCTATTTTTGTAGAATAAAACATTTGTAATCAAAACAGGAGTTGTTTGCCCTTGTGTTAATTCAGGTTTTAATGCTGTGAAGAGACACCGTGACCAAGGCAACTCTTATAAAGAAATAGCATTGAACTTGAGCCTGCCTACAGTTTCAGAGATTTAGTTCGTTATCATCATAGCAGGAAGCACAGCAGTGTACAGGCAGATGTGGTGCTGGAGGAGCCTAGAGTTCTACATCTTGGTTTGCATGTAACAGCAGGAGACTGTACCCCAAACTGGGCATAGCTTGAGCATAGGAGACCTCAAAGCTCTCTCCCACTGTGATGCTCTTCTTCCTACAATGCCACACCTACTCCAACAAGGCCACACCTCCTAATAGTGCCATTCCCTATAGGCCAAGCATTCAAGCACATGAGTCTGTGAGGGCCACTGCTATTCAAATCACCATAGCCCTCAAACCCACCTTGATGAGATTGAAAAACATTTTTCCCTAAGTAGAAAATATATAAAGGGGCCTGGAAATTCAAATATTTTTCCCAAGACTTGAGTGGGTCTTTCTATAAGTTCATATCTACAGAAAGTGGAGATTTAAATATTAACTGATAATATTTCTAGGACAATAATGTTTTTCTTGTTAGAAAATCTGTACAATAGCCCTTGAGATTTACATTTCAATGTTCTTGGACTAAATCTGAATACTCTAAAAGAAGATCTTAAAATTTCCTAAACACCATTTCCCCATGCTTGGGTAACTTAGAAATGGCTAAACAAATAGGTTCAACTTTTTAGAGAAGAATTTGTTTCTGAGTTGATGTAAAGCATTCGAAATGTACATTGAGAAGGTGATGAGAGAGGATGGTATTTGCAGAATACAGAAAATAGAGATGGCATATGAATATAAAGATGATAAGTGTAAGGTAGGAACTAGGAATGGGAGCGATAGCCATGGTCATAAATCTAACAGTATTGTTTATATCATAATTCCAAAGGCTCTGCGTATTTATTTGAAATGGCTGCATAGCTCCACTTCCTCCCCCACCCCCGGTTTTGTTTCTATTCTCAGGTTCTTCACGGTTGTAATCTCCTTTCATATTTATGTAGTGCATTTCAGTGTATCTTGCTATACATACTGCAAAATACACGGAGTCATTTATCTAAAGTCACCGGTTAAAGGGAGCAAGCAAAGCACTTTGCAAACCCAATTATTTTCTGCTCATGCTTCCAAACTCTTAAATGCACTAAGACTACATGCAAATGCTGGAGGAGGGCTCCCTGGAACCCTGTGCCCGCCTTCTCTCAGGAGGGTTTTTATAAACCCTGCTGAATTCCCATATCCTTCCAGGAGTCACCTCATTCTTCCAGGGCTTCCTTGGCTTGAAGAACACACTTTGTAAAGAAGAATCCTGTGGTGAAATTGTGAGTTGTTTCCCCGCCTTATTATTAAATGAGGCTGCAAATTTCTGAGAGAAAATACTGAAGTAAAGTTAAAAAAAAAAAAAAAGATAAATAAACTTTTATGGAGTTCTTGTCACAGGTGACTGACACCTTTTGAAGCTTCCTTAAAGCTAGGTCGTGGCCATACACTTTTAACATCTTTTTAATTTTTTTTTTTTACACTTTATTGTTGTGTGGGGAGTAGAAGAGTATGTGGGAGGTAGAATATGTAATACAATCCAAACAGGCTGCATGGGGTGCCCAAGTAAAGGAAGCAGCTAGAGTTGAGCCCATAACCACCAGTCAAAGCCAAGGCAGAGTTTTGGGTGCAGAATCCTGAGAATTGAGTGTCCTGAGTACTCCAACCTGTGTGGAAAGAGCATAGGAAACAGGATGAGGCACAGGGAGGAGCTACCCAGTGGCACCAGCCTGAAGGCACCCATGTCTGACCATATGAACTATGACAGAGGATTTCCTTCTGTATTTCAGATTAACTTATTTTGTGTGCATGAGTGTTGTGCCGTATCTATGCATACATATGGATGGATATGCACCATGTTATGCCTGATACCCACAGTGAGCAGAAGAGGGTGTTGGATCCCCTGGAACTGGAATTACAGCTGGTTGTAAGGCACCATGTGAGTGTTAGGGAGAGAACCCAGGTCCTCTGCCAGAGCAACAAGTGTTCTTCAGCACTGAGCCATCTCTCCGGCTCATTGCAGAGGATCCTAAGGTAGTCTGGATTCATTTTCTATGCATGCTGGAACAAATCTCCAGAGCATACTTTTATTATATTAAAATATTATTTCTTATCTTCTAATTCTGGAGGCCCAAAGTCTGAAATGACTCCAGTTGGGCTAAAAAAATTTAAAAGGTTGGCAGGACATGTTCTTTCTGGAAGCTGTGGCAGAGAACTGTTTTCTTTTCCATCGGTCGGAGGATATCTGTTTTCCTTGACTCCCACAATCTTCAAAGGGAGCTAATGAGCATTTTCAAATGTGATTCACTTTGTGTCCTCTTACGGACTAGACGGCCCCATAAACACTCATCTCACTCAAGTCATTGAGGATTATACGTACTTCAAGGGCAGGCAATTAACATCCCTGACTCTTGTCTGCAGTTTTGCCACATGGACATTCTTATAGATTCCAGGAGTTACGATGGAGATGGCAGAGACTGCACCAGTCTGGCTAGTCCACCAGGTTGTCCTTCTCTGACACGGAATGGCTAGGTCTTTACACTCATGCCTCAACTGACCACCAGAGAACCTCTAGACACTAGACTTACAGCTCAGGAAGGGTGTCTCTCTCCATCGCGTGGTGAGTTTCCCAAGGGGTCAGCAGTTGAGAGGCCTTCTGACAGCACTCCTAGCAGCTGAGACGCAGCTCATTCCTAGTGAAGAAAACAGTGAACCCCAATGAAAAGACCTACACTCCACCACCAAATGCAAAGCCCAAGCAGTGGTTCCCCCATTTCATATATGGTGTTTTGCATAGAAAGTTCTTCCTGTGTGGTTTTCCCTCCCATCTCCCCCTTTAATGTGTATCTCTTCAATGCCACATCACATTGAAAAGAAAACAAACAAACAAACAAACAAAAGGTGGGGGAGGGTGGGAGTGGGAAGAACTACAGCATATGAGGAGATTGTTTCATTTCTCTCCCCAGCCTTCCCCTGAAGGAGATGGCACGTGCTCAGTCAGCTACACTGTGCATTTCCTAGCCTGTTGTATTCACAATTTGGAGCTGGAATTTTAGTGTTCAAAATACAGTTTAAGGGTAATTTATATATAACATTATGTAAAAAAAACACAATTTTAATGTTTAAGGGTAAAATATAAGAAACCATGTCTGTTGTCACTTTTTAATCTGTGGAATATACTAGTTTTTGATGTTTTGAATGACATAGTAGTGGATAAGAAAAAAAGGAAGAATACAACCAGTTTTATAGCATATTCTGAACAATCTAGTTTTATGGTTTTAAAAATGTATTGCTTTATCCAATTATGGCTATCTTGATTTTTTTTTTAAAAAATTTTATAGTTACTGCTAAAACAGTTCACAGAAGTTCTATGTGGAAATCAGTGGTATAAAACAGGACTGCTGGCAAAAGACAGCTTTCTACTACCACCTTGTGGCAGATTTAGTAATGTGTGTTTTTAGGTTAATTGCTACAGAGAACAGTTAGTAAAAATTCATACAAATCAGCAACATATACATTTTGATGTGTCCACGTTATACACACATCAAATAAGTTAGAGGTGGTTTTACAGTTACTTCAACCTTGGGCAATGAGAAAACTTTTGTCAGATATAAATAAGCAGGACTCACGTTGTCTGCAATTAGCTTAATCTGAGATCATTTCAGGGTCCTTCAGCTCATACTTAGGTTTGCTTCTACTTTCTAGAGGAGTTATAGCCCATCAAGGCATTAGGTAGTGCATTTCTGAACCTTTGGGTCTGTATAGGTCAACGTTAAGTTATTCACTGCTTATTCCAAACTACAAGACTCCATCTGCCTTTGCCAATTATAACCCCCCCCCTACTGATGTTTATCACAGCGAGTCTCACTTGTCTACACATATTGCATCACTATTCTTTCCAGGGGCCACTCTAGATCTCTGCTTAGGAGACCATCTGTCTTAGTCCATTTTCTACTCCTAATACAAGATTATAAAGAAAAGAGGTTTCTTTTGGCTCAAATTTGTAGTCTAGGGCCAAGAGACCAAACTTAGGTAGGGTAACCTAATGGCCGAGTCTACAGGCAATGTAGAGAATCACATGGCAATATGCTCAATTCTCCCCTGCCCTATTGTGCCTAGAATGGGAAAAAAATGTCCCTTGCTAGCTCATGTATTTGAAAACTTGGTTCTTCTTCTTCTTTTTTTAAAAAAAGATTTATTTATTATCTATACAGTATTCTGCCCACATGAGTGCCCGCCCCGCCTGCCACAAGATGACACCAGATCTCATTACAGGTGGTAGTGAGCCACCATGTGGCTGCTGGGAATTGTACTCCTTATCTTTGGAAGATCAGCCAGTGCTCTTAAACTCTAAGCCATCTCTCCAGCCTCAAAAACTTGGTTCCTAAGTGGTAGCACTATTTGGGAAGTTATCAAACCTTTAGGAGGTGCAGCTTTACTGGAGGAAGTGCATCACTGCGGGCAGGCTTTAAGGGATTACAGGACTGTGGCCACTTTCTGCTCTGTCTCTCTGTTTCCTGTATGCAGCTGACATGTGATCTCTTACTTTCATGCTCCTACCATTATGGATATCTACCCATCTCCCACCCCCCGGAACTATAAGCCAAAATAAACTCTTAAGTTGCTTTTGGTCATGGTAATTTATTTCAGCATCAGAAAAATAAAGTAACTAATACATGTCCACTCAAACTCTTCTCCCAGCTAACTTATTTAACCTGGCTTCTCTATTGGCCTGGAATTGCTCTGCTTGGCCTCAAACTAACTCAGCAATCTGCTCTAATCTTCTGGCTTCTTCTTATTTTCTGGCTCATTCTGTCTTCACCCGATTTCTCTCTCTGAAGCCCACTTCTCTATTACTGTCCTGGTAAAACTGCCTCCCCTCTCTCTCTGAAAAACTGCCTCTTAAATAGCTTCCCTTTCCACTCTCTTCTCTTGAGAGTTGGGTGTATCTTATTCTGTCAAATCTTCTCTTGATTTATCACCTTTTCTGCCACTGGATTAGACATCACTTTCAAACATGTGTGCTTCCTTCTACAAACTAACTTTACCTTTGTTTGGGATTAAAGCCATGTACCACCACGCTTGTATCTAAGATTTTCTTTGCCCAAAACTTGCTCTATACCAGGCTGGCCTTGAATTCAGATCTGTTTGTCCCTGTTTCCTGGATTAAAGGTCTATTTGTACTCCAGCCAGATCACACAGCCCTAGAAGACCTTTGGATGTGATCTCTTGCCAGCCAGATCACATAGACCTAGAAGATCTTTGGATGTGATCTCTTGCCAGAGCAGCCATGTTCTGAATTAACATTCTTCTACAGACACCACCAGTGCTTGGGCAACTACAAAGAAACTGGAGTTGTTCTAGTCAGTTTTCTTGGCCCAGTTGTGTCTGGACAAGATAACCCTTAACTATATCTGTCTATAATAGTAAGAACATACTACTTTTTTAAAAATAAAATATTTCATGAACTCTTGTATGTCCTCAAACTCTTTACTGCAGCTGCACAAGACCAGCTCTGGGAACAGTGAAGAGGAGAGAAGGAAGGTAGATCTGTGGTAGGGAGAATTGAGCAGGCAGTGAAAGGCTGGTTAAGGGAAACCAACTGTTGGTTGAACAGCTAGCTAGAGGAACCAGTTGTTGAGGAGCGGTTGAGGAATGGAAGAAAAAGAAATACTTGAAAACTCAGACATATGCGGTACAAGCTGAAGGTCTTAAAGCCCAGGAGAACTTTTCTTCTGGCTCTCTATCTGTCTCCATCTCTGTCTTGTTTACTGTCTGTCTGACTCCTTGCTCCTTGCTCCTAGCTTGCTGTCTTTCTATCTAACTAACTCTCTTCTTCTTTGCTCTTGCTCATCTCTCAATCTCTCTTGCTGTTCCTCACTCTCACGCCACTAGCTTACTCTCTCATGTCTGTTACTTGATTATCTCCTTTCCTTGGGCCAACCCCAGTATTTTATTGAAATGAAGTTCAATTTTTTCATTACAGATTACATCATGATTTTTTTTCCATCTTTGCAATCACTAGAGTAATCAAAATCAACAGAGTAACAAGGAAATACAAAAAGTTCTGTAACCTACCACAAAACATACAACAGAAATCAATCAATTTTCAAGCAATGATCAGCAGGACCTGATTGTTAGTCTTTTAAACAATACACAGGAAAGCCCCTGGCTAAAGCCATAGTGCTTACAAGACGGTCATAGCAACATAACTTGAACTAGATATTCTCTACATAAAAAACTTGACCTACTTCCATTCCCACACCAACAGGTGTGCTGTCCAAGCCTAGGCTAACTGCCAAGGTATCCTCTATTGTAAAATATCTGTAAAGCATGACATTTCAAGTCCACTTTCTATTGCTCTCAACATAGATTCTAAGGAAACATTTCTACAAGTAACAGTATCTAGCCAGGTACTGTTATGCTTAGGTCTTAACTTTTGTACATGCAGTTTCTGCTTGGGTGCTCACAGTCAGAGCAAAAAACTTTATCATTGTCACAAGCCTTTGGCCAGATGCCCTCTTTCCATGTATGAATTTCCTAAGGGCTGAGAAATAAAGAGGAAAAATAGTTTTAGGAGAAACAGCAGATGTCTAAACAACATTACATCCAGACCATACATAATATTTAGGGGCAGTGGTGATCAGCTGGAGGTCTTTGAAACTTTGTCAAGCAAAGTCTCAACAGCTGTTCTGTATGTCTAGAGATCATGCTGGACAGTCAGACATCTCTGGAACATTGTCAAGCAAAGCTTCTACAACTTATCCTCATGTCTGCGACACTTTACAAACTCTTTATGTAGCTAAAGCTGGTCTTGAATTCCTGATTCCCCTGTCTCCAAGTGCTAGGATTACAGGCATGTGCCACTGCCCAGAAAAGAGTAAGTTAACTTTTTATTTATTAGCTGTTGTTGTATAACAAGCCAAACCTAAAATGTATTGCTCAGTGCAGTATGCATTTTATTCATTCATGGATTCTGTGGGTAAATCTTGGCCTGTGTGGCAAGGAGAGCGTTTTGCTCTTAACTCTGGGCCATATATGTGGCTGCAGTGCCCCTTCTCCTCTCAGCAGCTTGTTGGAGGCTATATTTTTCCAGTATGTTTTCTTTCACATATCTAGGCATTGATGTTAACTAATGGTGTGTCTATAAGCCTTTAGGCTCGCCCCAGCTTCCTTCCATGGTGGAAGCATGTCTCACAATAAAAGGAGGGTAAGTATCATTCAAACTTCTGTTTATTGATGTCATGATAGCGAAAGGTAAGTTCATAGCTGAAGGACAGAGTCATGAACAATATAAAGATTTGAGTACAAAGAAGTGTGATTCATCAGGAGCAATTCCTGCAACAACTGCCATGGTGCTGTAAACAAACATTTGCAACAATCTCAGTGGCTCCCACAATCAAGTATTATTTCTCACTGATATCAAACTAGGTTGGTAAGAAGATTCTATCACAACCATTGTGGACACCAGGACCTTTCTATATAGCATATCTATCATTGTCTAAGAACTTTCAGCTAGCCAGGAAAAACAGAAAATAGAGAGAGAATGGAAGAGTTTAGAGACAAAGCCCGGAAGCAGTGTATATTCCTTCCAGCAATATTCCAATGGATAGCATTTATCCATGTGGCTAACAGATAACTTCAAGAGAACTGAGACTAACATAATGCCCAAAAGACAATAGTTTTTTTTCTTGTATCCATTGGTGAGCACTGCAATTAGCTGACATGATTAATAATGCCAAATTAAAATAAAAACCAACAACACTGTTTGAAACTCAGTTCCTGCACCAGAATCCAACAAACCAGAAAGAAAACCAAAATAAAGTTAGATGCTACCAAACCAAAGCTAAGGTGCTCTCTGGTTTCCTGAGAAGTTATGAGAGGTACATGGGAGAGAGAGAGTCTAAGAAGGAGGGGGAGCAAGAAGGGGAGGGAAAGCAGATGTGGAGTGAGAGAGCTGGCCAGCACATTTATGGGCAGGGCAGTTTCACTTGACCTGAGAAAATTTTCTCTACCTTAGTCTTTATGCCTAAATCAATCAAATAAAAAAATAATGATAACAACACAACAAAACAAAGTAAACACCAGAAATTAGACATGTCTATAATCTCAGCACTCAGGAGGTTAGGGCAAAAGAACTATGAGTTTAAGGTTAGCCTGCTCTACATAATAAGATCTTGTCTCCACCAAATAAATAATAATAAAATAAGCTGACATAACCTCATGCAAATCAGTCAGTTTTCCATTGTTGTGTCCCTCCCTTTTTGCCTTACAAGGCAATCTGTTTTTGTTGTTTCTACTTTCTTCAGTTTTCATAAAGCTGACATCCTCTAATTTATGAACTAAGCTTTTGCTTGATTCTAGAATCATAAAGAAAATTAAAATATTTAAACAAAAAACTGTTGTAATTTTGTCTTCTTGCCCACTATAGAACATACACTCCCTGACTGAGAAATCCAAAGTTCCACTTAGTCACTGCCTGCCTCCAGGATCTGTTGTTAAGTCACAGTTCTCTAATCAGGTCCAAATGTTTTACCTCCTGGTCATTTGAGTTATAAAATGTGTAAATATGTACACTGTATGTCTCTACCCACATGCTACATGCAAAATGATAAGCAGAGCTAGAATACCTGTATTAAAATTTCCTATTTAGAAAAGGGAGGCACGTAAAACACAGTAAACACTCAGCAATCATAGTGCTTCTACACCACTCCTGACACACATGGAAGAGGCCTTTTCCTGGTGTGTGATGGTTAATTTTGACTATCAACTTGGCAGGCTTTACAATCACCCAGGAGACAAACTTACGGGTGTGCCTGTGTAGGTATTTCCAGGGAGATGTAATCAAGGTGGGAAAACTTACTAGAATGCATGCAGTACCATTTCATGGGCTTTGAGCCTAGACTAATCCAGATGGAGAAATTGAGTCTAATGGCAACATGCATCTCTCTGTATAATTGTTGTTTTTATTTCTTCAGAAAAGGGGATGATATGACAGACATTCCCAAGCCTTTCTAGCTCTCTGTGAACTCTCAATGGCTGGTTCAGCTCAGCTGTACTGGCCCAAACTCCTCTCTAAGCTGACTGATTCAAATCAGCTTCTCCTGGATTCTCACTGAATTGCTCTGCCTGGCCTCAAACTAATTCTGGCAATATGTTCTAGTCTTCTGGCTTCTTCTCATTCTCTGGCTCATTCTGTCTTCACCTATGCCTTGCTTGTTCTCTTCAACATGTCTCTGTAAAACTGTCCTGGTTAGAAACTCTAGGTTAAAAAACTCTTTTCTCCACTTGACCTGCTTTTAAGCAGCCTCTCTTTTCCTTTTGGGGGCTTCACTCCCATTTAAGATTGCCAGGTAAAACAAAGTTAAATCTTTATTTCGGATAACCAAGTTTTCAACGTGTCTCAGAATGAAAGATAGATACCAATAAGTTATTGGTTCTTCAAAATTAAACCAATTGGCTTACTCACTGTACTTAACTCTGTTCCCACACCCTGAACCCCAGAAAGGCGGGGAAACCCCTTTTTTCCAATGTTCGAGTTTGTGAATCTATCGCTGAGCAGAAGCCCCTTCTGAAGAAGGGAGTAAAGCATTAAAGGAACAGCCGGCCGCCGAAATAATGTCTCCTCCAATTAAATTATGCCGTCTGAGCACCAAAGCCTCGGAGGCACGAGAACCGCATCACGCCCTGGGGGGACCGAATTCCCTAAGCTTAGGACCGGCTTAGCCTGCGGCCCCGCGTTCTGCAGTCGCGTGCGGCGCGCCCTCGGTGACGTCATCATGCGCGCGCCTAGGGCTTCTCTAGGCTGTAGTTGTGCGGACGCTTTCGCTTCTAGCGCTGCGGAGCGGAGCTTCGTCCGCGGCGGTGCCTGCCGGGCGGGAGGGAGGTCGGCGGCGGCCCCACAGGCTTTCTGTCTCTGTCACTGCTCGCTGGCAGCAGGCCTGGCCGCTCCCACGCGGAGCGAGCTTCTCCTCAGGGCCATGTCCAGGCCGAGCAGCGTCTCGCCGCGACCGCCGGCTCCTGGCGGCGGCGGCGGCCCCGCTTCGTGCGGTCCTGGAGGCGGTGGCCGGGCCAAGGGGCTCAAAGACATTCGCATCGACGAGGAGGTGAAGATTGCCGTCAACATCGCTCTGGAGCGATTCCGATATGGTGACCAGCGAGGTGAGGCTCCTGATTCGGGGACCTTGCTGGCTGACACCCATCCCTCCCCGGCCCCTTCCCCGAGACGGGCAGAGGAACCCCCGGGCTGGGCCGTGGAGGTGAAACCCGCGACTGTCGCGCGTGACTGTTAGTGGTGGAGTGAGACGCCTTGGGTGGGTCGGTGGGGTTATGGAGCAGTTGGCGGGCGTCAGAAAGTGGAAAGGTGAGGTTGCTCCCTGGTGGGAAAATTTTTCTTCTTGCAGGTACTTTTCTGCAACCCTAGGCTGTTAAGTCAATATCATTTTGGGGGGAGTTGGAAAGCCCCTACCATTATCATCATTAAAAAAAAAAAAAAAAAAAAAAAAAAAAGAAGGTATAACCTTACTTTAAGGTGCCAAAAAAAAATCCAGGGGAGCGTAAGGAAATGGAAAAGATAAGTAAAAACCACCTGCAGTATAGTATATAAAGCTTTATTGAAATCCTAGACACAGCAAATCGAACATAAATTAAAAATTGTTTTGGCTTTGTAAGTGTATTTCACACAGGTGAGAGACCTATTTGCTGCGGACCTCATAATACACTGCTGAGCTTATCCGTAGTGTCTTCATAACGTATAAATGCTCATTCAGATTTGCTGGCTTAACTAATAGGAGACCCCTTGCTGATGAGGCTTATGGCCTGAAATGGTTTGAACATATATTTGACAGAAGCAAAGCCTTGACAAAATGTCACCACAAATTTAGTCTGAAATACTGACTAGGAGCTCGATACAGTTTAGAGAACAGAAACATAGGAGTTTCAGCTTGAGAATTCATAATACTTGAGCATATGTCATTACTGAAGGAAATACACTTTTGGAGAGGAAGACAGTAGTAAGTTAAATTAGTAAAATTAGGTTCATAATATTATATCAATTCAAGATTTCAATTCAGGTGAGTATTTTTTGATGAATTTCAGAGTCCTTTGTCATATTTAGGTTTTATATCTAACTTAAAAATTAATACCAGTATTCTCGGCTGAAGAGATGGCTCAGTAAAGAGCACCGATGGCTCTTGCAAAATACACAGGTTTGATTCCCAGCACCCCATGGTGGCGCAAAACCATCCATAACCGAACTCCAGGGGATCTGATGCCTCTTCTGACCTCTAAGCACTGCATGCATGAGCGCGTGCGCACGCACACACACATGCACACATACTTGAGCACACATGCACTATGTGATTAAAAATATTAAAAGTTAATATCAAAATTATATTAGACATGAGTTACTGAATTAACTCTGAATTATGTGAATTAACTCACATAAAGTGTATACTTTGCTTATATACTTACATGTATTTTTCACCTATAACTGTCTATAAGTGTAACTTTTTTCCCTACATAGAAATGGAATTTCCTTCTTCTTTGACCAGTACGGAAAGAGCATTTATTCACCGACTGAGTCAGTCTCTTGGTTTAGTTTCTAAAAGTAAAGGGTAAGTTTACAGCTTTTCTTATACTTACAAAATTGTCTTCTAAAAAGGATAAATGTGCCTTTAAATCATTATTTCTCCACATTCTTAATTATAGTATGTGTAGATATATTTAGGAATGTGCCACGATCAGCTTTTCTTCCTCCAATGCACCTTACCTCCAGGTGCAGAAAGCATTTGTTGTGTAAGCCTGACAATGTGAGTTCCATCCTCAGAATGCACCTTGAGAAAGGAAAGAGAAGTCAAGCTGACTGAGGTTAAAATAATGACAACTACGTACTCCCACGGTGAAATGGGAGCAGGAGACTGCAAACGTTTGCACAATGGTAGAAATTACAAGCTAGATCCAGTTGTAAGAAAGTGACAGGAGAGAACAGACTCCTAATAGTTGTCCAATGACCTCCATCTGAACCCCTGAATTTATATATACTCATAAAATAAGTTTAAACATTAAAAACAGAACAAAAAAAAACCTGGCATGATGTAGCACGCCTGTAATCCCAGCACTCAGGCAGGCAGAGGCAGGTGGACATCTCTGAGTTCAAGCCCAGCCTGGTCTACAAAGCCAAGGCTACATAGAGAAGCCCTGTCTTGAAAAATGAAAAAAAAAAAAAAAAAAAGATTATAGCTTCCATTATTCATGGTAGGTTATCATTAGGCTATTAAATGACAGATAATTTTCAGTGGTGGTTTAAACCAGAACCTGCTTAATTTGAGTTATTTTACATACAGATGTAGCCTTTGTTAGAGGAGTTTCAGTTTGACCCTTCAGTTCAGTGGTAGGCTTCAGCAAAGAGTCATATGTCTTACTCAGTTTTGTAATAACAGCCACTACTATAGGATCTGGTGTATATTTATGAATTCTGAGATTCTGAGTAATTTCAGAGGAAAACAATTAGCTAAAGGTGAAATGTAACAAAGCTTCCCAAGAAATTAAAGGGTCTTGATTTCACAGGCATGCTAGAGATATTTTTATTAACCAGAGAACTAAAATGATGTACTTTTAATCATATAGTTAATTAATTGAGAGATTATTACTGAATGAGCACTAGCCTCCAGACTCCTTCTTATTTCATTTCAACATTATTTCCACCCTCTGTAGTTAAAATTTTACGAGATGAACAGCATAGGAGAATTAGTAGGTGCCCCATTAGTAACTGAAGGTTAGATGTTGCAGAACAACACAGGGGAAAAGAACCTACTAGAAAGAACACCTTTAGAATGCAGTGATTCCAGTTCACTGTAGAAGTAAACATTTTTAGACCAGGTTATATCTTTTTTTTTTGTTCAGAATCTTAGGTAGCCCAGGCTGGCCTTGAAGTCCATGATTGTCAGGCTTTCACCTTATGTGCAGATATGTGTCATCACACCCAGCGTTTAGACTGTTCTTTATCTCATCATTTAGGATGATTCTAAGCACTCACAGAGTAGATGCCAGTACTGAAAACTTATCGTCCATTCTGATATTTGCAGAATTGTAAGTGTTAGTAAAGTAAGAGCATCACCTAGAAGGCTTAGAGCTGAAGCTACAGTTTAGCCCCGAGGTTAATGCTCTTCCTTTCTTCTTTTCTTTTTTTTTTTTTTTACAACTATCCAAGTAAGGACACAAACATGCTCACACATGCCATGGTACACATGTGTGTGGTTGTCCGATGACGGTTTTTTCCATCTATCATGTAGACTCACAGGATTCATCATGTGGATGCACTCAGGTTGTCAGGGCTGGCAGCAAGTCTGGCCCCAGTTTAATGTTTTAATGGAAAAGATGTTGACAAAATGTAAATGTAATGAAATTTGGAAAATTAGGAAATAATGTCGTTCTCACCGATTTGTGAGAGTTACATTAGCAATTGAAAATGCTGCATGGAATATTTTGGGTAACTATGAAATGATTTTTTTATTATAATAGCTTTCATTTATTTAAAGCCTGCTTTGTGATGGATGCTATAACTCACATCTAACTTCTTTATCATATGAATACCTACTTCAAAGTAGGTATTATCTTGGGCTTAGAGGTATTCATAATTTACTTAGGTTCTTACAACTAACAAACAGTAAATCTGATATTTCCACCAAAACCACAAGTCTGTGTGCTCTTTAGAGCTGAGTTCTTAACCTGTACAACTTGGTCAAATTTAGTCATATATTATTTAACCTCTCAGAACACATTTTGGGGCTTCTTGTGGATATATTTTACCTGGGATGCTTGGCTTTATGACTTGCAGAAATCATAAAAGATGGTCAGCTCTGTACTAGTGTAACAGACAACTAGCCAGGAGCCTAAGCTGAGGAGTATAGTCATAAGCTTTGGGAAAAATCTTTATGTTTACAAAGTATGTGCTTGAAGTAATTATTGGTGATGCTGTTGTAACACAGTTTTGGTTCAGCTATTAAAAATGGCTCTTTTAACAGGTACTCCTGGGATTTGACATAACACATTCCCAAAGCATCCCATGGGACGTGCTACCATGAATGGTCAGCCGTCACCTTTTCATTGTGTTGAGGTTCTTTGGTTCAGACTTCCCCCATCTTTATATTCTTCCCAGTATATATTAACTGCTGATATTTCACCTACCATGAAGTCTACTACATTCTACTTTTAACATTTATACATAGATGAGGCTTTTTTCTTTTGTTATTGATTTAAAATTAGGTTTGTTGCATTTTGATATTTTAATTGAAGACAATCATGTGATTGCTTTATTTTTATTTTCCTTTATTTTTTGAGGGACTTTTAATATCTCAAAGAATTCTTTTCATTGTTTCACTTGAGATTTCTTTTCTTAGTAGGTGTACGTCATATGTGAACAAGCTGACTATATATAGTAAATAAATGATTTCTATTAATATTCAGAAAGGGAGCAAATAGATACCTAACTGTGAAGAAGAAAGATGGATCAGAAACAGCTCATGCAATGATGACCTGCAATTTGACTCATAATACAAAACATGCTGTTAGGAGCCTAATTCAGAGATTTCCTGTCACCAATAAAGAGCGTACTGAACTTCTTCCTAAAACAGAAAGAGGAAATGTGTTTGCAGTTGAAGCTGGTATGTATTTTCCTGGGAGCTTCCTTATTTACCCTATAATTTGGTGATTATTTTTTTCCTGCCTTAAATTTATTTTTTAGAGTTAATATGGTACAAGTTTCTTTTCAGTTTTAATAATGTATTAGAGATGTTGTATATACTTATTTTGTGTGTCTGTGTGGGAATCGTAGTCAGTTCTCTCCATCATTTGGTTCCAAGCTCAGTGGCCTGCGTGCTCCTCACTGAGCCGCAGAGAAGTTTTTAACCAGTTCCTTATTTCTCCACAAATCCTTATTTCACATACTTTTTAAAAGGCAGTAATTGCATCACTTATGCGTCTAGTTTCGATTTTAGGTTGTAACTGCTATCTTTGCCTGTGGTGAGTGGACTTAGATATAATTTTTTGGTGATAAAACAAGAAAGGTGTTAAAATTAAACAGCTTTGAAATGGCTCAAGGGTTGACTGTTAGTTGGCATCTGGTTTACTTTGTTGTTGTTGTTGTAAACTGCGAATTGTATTTTGATGGACAATTTAATTAAAAATTTTAACAATATAAACAATAATGATGAAATTTTTGCAATAAAATAAAGCATTAAGACATATTATGCAATTGAACCAAGGTTTTTAAGGATTCTAGCAATAGTTACTCTTCACTGAATGGTTACTATGTGCTTGGTGATACCCTCACTCCTAACCTCACAGTAGTGACCTTGCAGTGAAAACAATGTGAGCAGTGAAGAAGCTGGAGCTCAGAAGAGTGAACTGTTGGCCTGGGGTTACTCAGCTGGCTAGTAAACCCTGCTGAGACGTGACTTCTCTATGTCATTAGCATGATGTCCTATTGAGTAAGACTTTAAACTGTGGTTTAGCTTCTGCTCAAGGATGTCAATTTATTCAAAGACAGTTGACATATGAGTTATAAAAGGAAGTCATGATTTTATTCAGGAAAATAGTTTTCAAGGTGAGAAAATGATCTAACTGCCTGGTGAGGAGTTTGCATCATCATTGTCTATGGCTCATAGGACATACATGGTCCTAGATATCAAAGAACTTGTTTCATTTATCTTTAAAGTTTTGGCTGTTTTGCCATGTGGGACTCCTGGGTGCTGTACAGGTACTCTACCATTGAGCCATGACCTGAGCCCTAAAGAAAGTATTTTAAGTGTGGACACACAAAAATAGTTTAGGCTATTTGGAGAATACCATCTTTATTATCCCTGCTTTGTTGTACGTGGATATTGGCTGAAATGTTCTCTTGGAAAATTCATTAAGCATTAGTACTTTTGTACCTACAAATATTATTCTATTAATCATTTAATTGTACATGTGTCATTTTAAACATGTAGAATATTTTACTTTTTGTAATGTTACATCATCTGTAACAGATTTTATAATGCACATTATTTCTTGGCTAAAATTTTAATTTTTTGAAGTTACTGATAGTAGCTTATGGTAAACCTGAAAATAATTTATAAGATTAAAATTTGTTTGTTTTAATGATTACAGGATAATTTATTTTATTGGCTTTTATAGGTTATGTATTGAAAACACTTTTGAAAAAGGCTTGCTTTGTAATTGATGCTGAAGCTTGTGGCCTGTAAAATGACACATATAGGAAGGTGTAGATGAGGCACTGGGTAGAGAAGAAACATTCAAAAGCAGCATATGAAATTATGTCGCTTCATTTCCACGGTGTCACTTCATGTTGGTCATAAGCTTCCCTTCTGTTTGCTCACTTTTGAAGAGAACCGAGAGATGAGCAAGACAAGCGGGCGGCTCAACAATGGCATACCTCAAGTCCCCGTGAGGAGGGGCGAGTCGGAGTTTGACTCCTTCCGACAGTCCCTACCGGTTTTTGAAAAACAAGAAGAAATTGTTAAAATAATTAAGGAAAATAAGGTCGTTTTGATTGTAGGAGAAACTGGATCTGGAAAGACCACACAGGTTTGTTTTCTCTTTGTTATTTATAGAAGAAAATACAATTTATTCCATTTACTAGTTTTATGTCAAATTTATACTGTTTAAAAACAAACCTCTGGTTATTTTACTATTATTTCATACACAAATTATTACTGAATGCATATTGAGAATCTATAGGAAGGTAATCTTTCAAATTATTAATTTTTATTTAATATTGATTTTTTCAGATAGGGTTTCTCTGTCCCGTCTCTGTCCTCTGTTCTGGCTGTCCTAGAGCTTGCTATGTAGAACAGACTGGCTTGGAACTCACGGAGATCCTCTGTCTCTGGCTCCAGTGCTGGGGTTAAAGGAGTATGCCACCACACAAAACTAGTGACTTGGTCTGTATGAAAACATAAGTTCTGTAATTTGTTATTTTGGAAGGACACTGGACCTTGAGTTCAAATTCCTGTTATGTTATCTATTAGATGTCAAGTCTTCATCTAGCTTTGTAACCATGGTGAGCCTGTTTTCATTTATAACACAGGACTGATAATTAGTTCATTTTAGGGTGAGGGTTAGAGATAAGCTCTACAAAATGCCTCATATAATACTAACTAGCCCCTAGTGGTAAGGTTTTCTTTAATGCAAGATACTATCAAATTTTTTCCTGATGTTTCTGTTCTGTGAACCACAAGGCTAGAGAGAACTTAAAGAAGTCTATTAGCTGTTTTAGGAAGTAAAGTAAATTTTCAGTATTTTTCTTCTTATTCATGCTCATAATGTAAATGTCATACAGGCTATTATATATAAAGTGAATGATTTTTTTGTTTGAGGATATCATACACGCATATAATGTACCTTTCCCTCACCTCCAGTTTCTTCCCTATCCCTTGCCATTGATTTGTTCCCAATTTCATGTGCTCTTAAAAAGCCCACTCGCTTCTTAGTGTGCCTCTCAGGCACCGCATCCCTGAAGAAAACTGACTTCCCTTCACCAACAGCCCTCAGGTGCTAACAGCTCCTCAGCTGGTGGTGGGACTTCATGAGCCCCTCTCTTATACATGATGGGATTTGACTGGCTGGATCTTGTGCAGATCCTGTGCAAGCAAACACAGCTACTGGGAGTCCATGTGTACGGTGGCATGTCTAACGTATTCTGCAGACATCTGCCTGTGACTCTTACAGTCTTCCTATTCTGTGCCTTGGGAAAAGGGATGTGACATTCTTTCTCATGTAGAGCTGAGCACGCCATCCTCTCCGCACATTGGCCAGCTCTGGAGGAATCATTCTCTTACTGTGTAAAGATGCTTCTCTTAGGCAGATTAGAGATAGACTGGTCTATGGGTATAAAAATAAGAACAGGGGTAATATATCACTCTAGCAATTTAACAGGGTAACAGTGTTTGGAATTATCCCCCAGCTTCAGGGGTTTGGCCCAGTTAACAGTATCATGCATGTGTTCTGTCTTTAGCAGGCTTTAAATGCTGTCAGAAATCGGTGGTTTACTCCCATAACATTCTAGTTGTTCTAGTGGGCATATTTTGGTAGACCATTAGCTATTATAGCTCACAGGGCTCTCATCTGGGTAAAGCTGTTGATTATTTCTCTTCCCTAGAAAGATGCATAGCACCTTTAGCACTCTGTAACTAGTCTGTAGAGAGGATGCTTCCAGGTCAGTACCAGCTTAATTTTTCCAGAGCCTGTGCCTCAAGTATTTGGTGTCATCAGTGATAGGGTCTTACCAAGTTCTGGAGGGTAACCAAGAACAGTGGAAATAGTCTGTAATATTTGGGTGGGGCTATGGGACCCCAGTAACCAACAATTCAAAAAGATGTAACCCTACTATTCTTTTTTATAGCCTACTGTGTGTGGGAGAAGCATTGTCCCTCATTATAGGGCAGCTCCATTTAAACTCCTCTTACATAATGTGTATGTATATTAGGAAGCTTCTACAGTAGTAGGTTTTCGTGTGGCATTTTTAGAGGTCTTTCATGTTATTTCTTTCCATACTCTCTCCTCTGTCTTGCCCTCTGCTCCCCTACAACAGTTGAGCCTTCCTATTCCACTATTCCCCTTTCCCCTGCATTCTGCCTCCTTCCCCGTGAGACTCCCCACCCTTGCTGCCCTTAGTTTCCTCCCTTCTGATGGTACTCCAGTTCATACTCTCGTTATCATACATGTGTGAGAGAGAATTGGCAGCACGTGTCTCCTGGGTCTGGGCTATCTCAGTATGATTATGTACCACATGTATATAGTGACCAAAGGAAGGACTCAGATCCTTAGAGTCTGGAGTTCGGGATGGTTGTGAGCTGCCATGTGGGGAACTGCAGCAAGTGCTCTTTACTGAGCCATACCGTTAGTCCCAATAAGACTTTATTTTAGATATTTATGACCCTCCTGAATTTTATTATGGAAATGTATAATTCTAGGATTATAGGGTGTTTTTGTTTTCTTGATGATTTTGACTATTAAAAAATCACAGTGGGACATTGTCTTTATAAGATAATTTGGGGGAAGCTAACCTTCTATGGTAGCGATTATTACTATCCAGAATTACATTTCTCAGGATAGTCTGATCATTTTTGATTTTCAGTAGTATTTGAAAGTCTTCTTTATGTTGGATATTTCTTGTTAGATTTTATTTAAAATATTTAGGTTTAGTTTTCCTTGTGAACAAAATCTCTTTAAAATTACACATTCTCATTGATTATTGGCAATTATATGAAAATTATTGACTTGAAGATTGTTTAATGTTTTGACATGTTATATACTTTGAAATTTGATTTTCATTTGATTTCTTTTGATATTTTGGGTATGCAAAACGAATGCCATTTCACAGTGTTCTAAAACTTTTGTTTTAGATTCCTCAGTTCCTGTTAGATGATTGCTTTAAAAATGGCATCCCATGCCGAATATTTTGTACTCAACCAAGACGATTAGCAGCTATAGCTGTGGCTGAAAGAGTGGCTGCGGAGAGAAGGGAAAGAATTGGTCAGACAATTGGTTATCAGATCCGCTTAGAAAGCAGGTAAAGGCAGCCTTCCTCCCCCTTAGTGTGCTAAAGCCGGGTAAATGTATATTCGCTAAAGACAGAGGGTTAAATGGTTATGCTACATGGAAGGGGAAAGTCCCACCCTAGACAAAGAACACAGGCAATGAATGATTGTGAGACGGAGAAGTAAGTGGTCAGCTCTAAACCGTGAACCCATGAACTACAAAACTGGACTTAGCAGGTCATATTTTAGCTATTTATGCACATAACTGTAACAATAAAGAAAAGGATGTCATTTGTGAATGTGGGGAAACATGGGATGGGCTGGTTGGAGGGAGGATAGGGAGGGGGAAATAATTATATTTTATGTAAAAATATAAAATTCCCCAAACCAAAGAATGAAATGCTAATTTTACTATCAGTGATAAATCTATATTCTGATACTGTTAGCATATCTAAACTTAGTGAGGTTTGAACAGCTAAGACATGGGTGTAAATCCTATTTGTGTCATGATCAAGTTAAGCCATTTTACCTTGCTGAGCCTTTGTTTTATAGAACGTTGATAAATACTGAGTTTAGCGAGAAACTCAGTGGTAGTGATTTAGTGTTCATGATAGTGGGTGCCTTATCCACAGTGCGTAGAATCAAGTTTATCAGACTTCAGAATTTTTTGGATTTGGAAATTACTATAAACTTTACTGCTTGAGCTTCTAGAGTGTCTGAAGTCTGAAGCAAGGCACTTGGGAATTTGGATTTACAACTAGGGTGCTTAGCCTTCTGTAGAACTAGTAATGCGTTCTTGACAAGTGTTAGCACATCTTGGTTTGTGGCAATGAAATTTTTTTCTACTTGTACTGTAATTTTTTTAACGAAACTAAAAATTTTAACTTTTTTTTAATACACTGATGTTCTTTAACAAAGTATGTAACTTACATAATTAAGAGCTATTTTTGATGAAAAGTTTGATTGTCAGGCATTATATATGTATTTTATATAACTTTTAAACAAGCTACATATAGTAATACATTCATACTATTTATAATATACATATTATATTCATATTTGTTAAAGTATATATGCAAAGAACATTAAAGTAGTTGTACTTTAATGATGTAAAAGACTTGTAATTATGTACTTCACTTGATTTTTAAAAAGGGTTTCTCCAAAGACACTTCTGACCTTCTGCACTAATGGGGTGTTGCTTCGTACACTGATGGCAGGAGATAGCACGTTGTCAACTGTGACCCATGTTATTGTGGTAAGACTATTGTGGAGTTTGCCATGTGTTACTGAGACAGCTTAATATTTAATTATGTAAGGATATTTTTAGAATAGGGAAAAATAAAAATGAATTATTATTTTCAGTAGGTTCTGTTCAAGGTAATTTGGTGGTGTCATTATTAGAAATATATTTATATTACATAAAGGTGCTATTACCATTGGATGTCATGGAGAAATAAACAAATAGCAAGTTTTTGAAAGTACAGTTTTATCTGTGAACATGATGCATGTAGTTTAGAATTTTCTAGAAATGGAAAAAAAAATTTTAGTCTCTGTACTTAGCTTTGTCATGTCACAGGCTTCCTATGACATCACAGCTATATACTTTATAGTCATTTAACTTCATGGCTAAATTGTAAAATTAATTAGCTATTTGTAAAGTAAGAACTACCCTCTTATTAAAGTATTCTAAATTTTACCAAGCATGGTGATGCACGGCTTTAATTCCAGCACTCAGGGAGGCAGAAGCAGGTGAAGTGTTGTGAGTTTGAAGCCAGCCTGGTCTACCAAGTGAATCCAGAAGAGCCACGGGTACACAGAGAAACCCTGTCTCCAAAAACCAAAAAAAAAAAAAAAAAAAGGACAGGACATTCTCCACAGATGAGTGGAGAATGGGGACTGACTTTTCACACGAACTCCAGTGCCCCATATTTGACCACATCCCCTTGATGGGGAGGCCTGGGGGCACTCAGAGGAAGGATAGCAGGCTACCAAGAAGAGACTTGATACCCTAAGAGCATATACAGGGGGGAGGAAGTCCCCCTCAGTCACAGTCATAGGGGAGGGGAGTAAGGGGAAAATGGGAGGGGAGGGAGGAATGGGAGGATACAAGAGATGGGATAACAGTTGAGATGTAATATGAATGAATTAATTAAAAAAAAAACCTACCAACAAAAAATTTTCCTAAGCTCTTTTCTAGTTTGCATCAGAAAAAAAAATAGATTATTGTATTAGCCTTTAATTTCAGCAGGTTTTAGAAACCTTCCTAAGCAAAGGATTGATTCACTTTATCCCGAGTGCTAACAGCTACAGGTTATATTGGTTTGTTTCTTGATGCTGAGACAGGATCTCGTTATATTGCTTAGACCTCCAGCTTGTGGTCTTGCTTCAGCCTCTTCAGGAGCTGAGATACTCCTGTAGGAGCTCAGCATACTCCTGTAGGAGTATGCTACCATGGCTAGCCAGACATATGCTTAAATTGATTTTGTCTATATTAAGACTGCATTGAATAGACTGACATAATTTAGAATTTTAAATAGTTTTTGTAATTTTACATTCTGTATGGAAAAGGACAGTACTTTGTCATCACAATAAGTTGTTAATGTATGATGATTTCTGAATTATACATAATGCAAAATGTTCTGTGGTATTGATTTCTGTATTAATTTGAACAATGTAAATCTAGCAAAGTGTTTCTGATACAGAAGAGTCCACTGTATTTTACCTGATCAGGATTTCGTTTCTGTTTCTGTTCCTTGCAGGATGAAGTGCACGAAAGGGATCGATTCAGTGATTTTTTACTTACTAAGTTAAGAGATTTGTTGCAAAAGCATCCAACTTTGAAACTAATTCTTTCTAGTGCTGCCTTGGACGTGAATCTCTTCATAAGATATTTTGGAAGTTGTCCAGTGATATACAGTACGACTATCTTATATAACTTCTTTGAAACAAAAACTTTGCAGTGTGATTATGTTTGATTTTATTTTATTTTTTAAACAGAAACTGGGGATATTCTGAAGTAGAAAGTATCTGTTCATATTTCCCATGAGTCAAGCTACATAGTAGTCTGTCTCTACTTTGACCTCTCTTTTGCATCTGTAGCCCTCTGATGCTGTGTAGCAAATCTAATGATCTAACCTAAAAAGAAATGCGCTTCTTTTTGTCCTGTGTCTCTCTTGAAACACTGTTCTGTACGTTATGGCCCAGTCTCTAGGAACAGTCGTCTGGATTGTCCTTTTTATCCACTTGATGACCCCAGGCTCAGCATTGTCAAACTTCAGACTTATTCTTGGCTGGTAAAGTCTATTCCTCAGCACCAGCATTGCACTTCCTTTCCCTGTATACTTTACTGCTTGAGCCATTCCTCTTACTTTCTGCACATTTTGTCTTGTCAGCAGGGGCCCAGCTACCTCTTTATATTGTTTCTCACCCTGACACTGTGGCAGTTTGAATTTAGGCTTTTTCACTTGTTGAATCCTCATTTGAATAATTTTATGCCCCCAAGGCATGTCAGTTTTATACAATAGATTTTCTCAGTACTATCCATCAACTCCAAACAGGGTGGGGGTCAGGGGGCTTTCCACTCCTGACCTGTCCTGCAAGAGAAATCAGTTATTTCATCAGTACCTATAACTGGACTTGAGTTTTATGGGTAGAAGCTGTAGCCTTTTTCTCCTGGCTGCCTAGTTTGCCTTCTAGATGAGTCTCTGCTTCTCTTCCATCTGCTGCAGAACTGCACGTCCTTTTTGCTTGCTTTTTGTTTTGTTTCCCTGTAGTTTTCAGCCATACTATGACTCTCTTGTATGTTTCCAAATCTCTTCCTCACTTGGTTTTCTTATCTGGGTACTTTGCCTTCACTGGGTCACAGGATAGCATTTTCTAGCCTGCTGTCATATTCAGAGGTCCCTTCATCATTATTTTATTAAGATTCACTGTACAAGTTTTTCTAAAGGATGCTTGATTTGCATTTTTGAATTGTTAGTAGCTGTTCAGTTAGCATTTTTATTTAAAATAACATTTTATTCATTTTGATTGTGTGTATCATGTGGTGTGGAGGTCATTGTACAGCTTGTGGGAATTGGCTTTCTTCTAGCTAATGTGGATATCCATTTAGGAATTCTTAACAATATTATTTTGGCACGGATTTAATTGTTAAGCCCAATATTTTGATTTTAGGCAAACATTATATACATTCTTCATTATATCTCAAGGTTAACATTTTTTGTGTGTGTGAGAAATTTTCAGATTTCAGTTTGTTTGGGATCATTCCTTCTTGAGTCTTGTTTTACATTATAGTGTTTTCTTACTTTTCTCTCTGGAGAAGTATAATATATATATATATATATATATATATATATATATATATATATATATAGTATACCTTTATTCTTTTAGTCTCTCTTCTCTGTTCACTCTTATTTCCCTCTCCCTGTTCTTTTTTACAACTCCATTAGCTATTATAGATATACATTTAGTTGCCTTTTTTTAAGTGCTTGTGGCTGATACCTTCTGTTGTATACTGATGGTTGTTCTCCAGAGTTCTGGATGTAGAGATTTTATAGACATCGTTTCTCTGTCCCACGCTAAATACTTAATATATAAATTATGGATTTTTTTGTCTTGCATATCTTGGGTGATACCTAAAGCCACCTAAATCTCAATCTTGTACATTCAACTGATAATATTAATAACATTTTCTTGGATGATTAGGCACATAAAATTGATACCTGTGCTAATTGAACATTTGTTTTAGCTTGTCATCTTTGATGAGTATGAAAGGAAACTTTAGTTCTCACTGGCCAACCTATTTCTCTGTATCTTTCCTTGTTACTTGAGAAACATCTTTCTTATTGGGCAAGCAGATTTTAAAAAATATTTTCATAACAAATGTAACTATGGTATCTTTTCATTTTACTTTCTGTTTCAATAATCCAACTAAGTTTTAAATTTTTTTAGAAACATATTCTCTGTCACTGTTCTTACTTAGCCTGTCTTCTTCTCTTGCCTGAACTGCTCCTGTACATGTTGCGGCCTGGCATGGTTCTATTCTGGCTTTCAAAAATCCATTCTCCATTTTGTTCCTAGAGTGGTTCCTTCTGAAGTCAGGTTCTGTTGATGTTGACCACTCTGTTACATGTGGAATCACCTTTATCCAGGAAAGACGTCCTTCATGTGGCTTCATTTATTTCTAAGGCTTTGCCTTGTCCCTTCTATTGTCGGTTGTGAGCTTAGCCTTTAGCTGAGCCGTCTCCCCAGCCCTTTGCCTTGTCTCTTATTCTCCTACTTTTAGTTTCATGAAAACATCTTCATTTTTGGTTCCACCATAGTGACTTTGTGCATGTTGTATTTTCTTCACATACTGTTTACCTTCTGCAAAGCCCAGTTATTTCATCTCCTTGTTCCCCAGTGTTTCAGTAAAAATCTTTTCTTGATGTGGTCTCTTACCTCTTTGGTATACTGTCATAATGCCCTCTACTTCTTTCTTGTAGGACTTTCTGGTCAGACTTTGCACAGCTTTCTGTTTACGTTCTTTTTTCATGTTACTGGTCTTCCTGGCTTCATAGAAGTGGGAAGTGCCACTTTTGTACTAACCATAGTATTGCCACTTCCTAATATGATGCCAGGCTTATGGCAGGTAGGGAGTGAACAGCAGGGGACAAGCATGTGAGCACTTTTCTAGAGTGTCAAGCCAGTTCTGTCTGTAGAGCAAAGTTACAGCTAACAGGAAGTATCAGGAGAGTTGCTGAACGGTTGAAGCAGCTTGCATATATCACAATATGCTTCATTAAATGTGGGAATTCTTTATGGCTAATTATCTATAGGATGCAAATTGGCTATTTAAAAATTTCTATTTTTTTAGTACAAGGGAGACCATTTGAAGTAAAAGAAATGTTTCTGGAAGATATTTTAAGAACTACTGGATATACCAACAAAGAAATGTTAAAGTACAAAAAGGAAAAGCAACGAGGTAAGGTTTTTTAAATAAAAGAATTTACTATTGAAAATTATTCCTTATAATGCTGTAGTCTTAGCTTACAGAAGAACTAGTACACTTGAATATATTTTTCTTCTTGGACATAATTAGATAAAATGTGATAATATTGTCTTAATATTTTTGAAGGAAGATTTGTTTATTTTTACTAAATGTGCATGATTTTTTTTGTTTGTTTTGTTTTTTTTTAACCTTCATATATGTCTGTGCACCATAAGTTTTGCCAGAAGAGATCATAGGATCCCCTGAAATTGGAGTTGCAGGTAACTGTGAGCCACCATGTGGGTCCTTGAAATGGAACTCAGGGCCTTGAAGAATAGCCAATGTTTTTTACCACTGAGTCATCTAGTCTGTCCCTGGGATATACTTTTGCATTCTGGCTTATTTCTAGAAGTTATAATACGTGGAAAGGAATTAAAGTGCCTGCTGGAATCGAGGAGATTGAATGTGTCTGAATCTAGACTCTTAGTCAGTGTTTTAAGAAAGCACTGAGATACGTGCTGGCTCCTTAAAGCTTACCTCATTAGGTGGAATTAAGAAATAGATGGGAGGGAGTCGAAGGAGTGACTGATTGATGACAAAAGGCTTATTTTTCTTGAAAATGTCAAGTTTTCCAATGTTTAAAATTTATTTTCTGATACCTGATCTCACTGTAAAACTTACATTGTCCAGGAACTTGGTTAATCTTTTCCTTCTGCCTACTGAATGCTAGAATTGCAGTGTGCTCTCTATTCCCAGCAAGATTTCCAAATATGGTATTATTATAGAATTGGTCTTAGTTTTCATTTTATTAGTATTTGCCTTAAAACATGTTTAGAGTGTCATTCTGTGTTTCAGTGTATGACTAGAGTTTATATTCCCTGTTTCTTTTGTAGTATACTGGTTGTAATTTTATTTCTTTGTTTACTGTAACACTTGATTCTCCACTTGAATATATAATTAACAACTTCTGTATCATTGAAAAAGTACATCATGGCATACATGTAAATTATAAAACATGTAGATGTTAAAATGTTTGAAACATCTGATTTATTGTATCTCAAATGATTGACATGACGATATAAGCTTAATAAATAAATTTCTACAAAGTGCTGTATGTATATTAGTCATCGATTTAAACTGTTGGTACATTGTAGGTAAAGATGCTCTTTCTGAGCAAACCTCTTACTAATAGATGGATGAATGTTCTTATGTCCTTATATTGTAACATAACTTTATGAAAGATCTAGTGTATTTTTAAAAAGTGACTCCAAAGTGATACAAGATTCACTAAAGTTTTTGATTTGAGCAAAGGAACACATTATCAAAGGAAAGGGCTTATCTGTTTTGTTTTTTTCCCCCTTTGTAATTTAGAGGAGAAACAGCAGACCACACTCACAGAATGGTACTCAGCTCAAGAAAATACTTTCAAACCTGAGTCTCAGAGACAGAGAGCTGTTGCAAATGTGTCTGAAGAGTATGACTTACTGGATGACGGAGGCGATGCGGTCTTCAGCCAGCTGGTAAGGTATTCCTGGCTTGTAATGATATTATAAGTAATAACTTTATAGGGTAAACAAATTTAATGAGGTAATGGCACCTTTTTACTTTGTTAATTGAGGCTAATTTTCTTTGTTTGTTTTAGACTACCACATATTTTCAGAATTTTTTTTTTTGAAGGGTCGGAGTTTGACTCTAGGGCCTTATAAGTACTTTACTCCTAAGCTATTCTTATTGTCCCAAACTTTGTCATTAGAAGAAGAATTTAGCTATGTTGTTTGGCTTATTTTTAAAAAAGATTTATTTATTTATATTTTATGTGTATGCATATTTTGCCTGCATGTATTTTGGGAACATGAGTGCAGATAGCCTCAGAGACCAGAAGAGGGAATGGGACCCTCTGGACCTGGAGGTACAGATGATAACGAGCTACCCTGTAAGTGCTGCTGGGGACTGAAGTTGGGCCCTCTGCAAAAGCAGCAAGTACTCTTAACTGTAAAACCATCTCTCTGGCCCCAAATTTAGCAGCTGATGCTGCTTCTCCTCCTCCTCCCCCTCCTCCTCCTCCTTTAAATGAGAAGATAGATAATGCTTAACAAAAAGAGGTTTCTGAAGGATGTTTCAAAATTGTTAAGTGTAGGGAAGCTCTGCTTGAGTTATTTTGACATTTTGGTTATGAGTCTATCCTTTCATGGCTGAACATTCCCTCCAGTCTATGATCAGCATTTTGACTGTGTAAACTAGTGGTTTAAAGAACCAAGCTGGACATTATACATAGGAGAAGCTTCTAAAGCCTAGTGGAATCTGTTTCCTTGCCAGCAGAGCTTATTTGTGGGGGAGTTAGGATAGGGAAAGAAATTCTTTTTGGGTTTTTAAGACAGCCCAAGTTGTCTGGAATTTGCTATATAGCATGGGGAAATTTGTATTCTTCTGCCTCAATTTCCTGAGTTGCTGGGATTATAAGTGAGAGCCACTATGCCAGCAGATATAGGGCATAAACTGGTATTAGTGTTAAGTTCTAGGGTGATGCCTCCTCTGTTGTAGCAGGAAAAGAAATCAGTGTATTATATACTGGTGTACCATCAGAGGCACAATTATTCAGGTGGGTAGATCATGGTTCTTCGCTGACAAGCTCACTTTCAGATGAAAGATGATTGTAATACAATAATTATTACTAAAGATAATGTTTGTAAGATGAAATTAGAGATGAAATTTTGCTATAATAACATAGTATGTTGTATGCTTTTTAGTTCTTGAGATGATTGTGGCCATTATACTTTCCTGCAACAAACACACCCCCACTCATCCCCACATATATTTAACTTTGTATTCATTCATGCACCCCAGTCCCACTCATCTCCCCATCCCCTCCTCCCACAAATAAAGAAACACAAACAAACAGCAACAATAAAATGGAAACATTTCATCTTGGAAGCAGTGTGTCCACATTATAACCCTCTGTCCACACATCTTCACTTGCAAGTGTTCATTGCAATGAGTCATTGGTCTGGTTTGAGATCTCTGGCTTCTGTGACACCATCAATATTGGATCCTCACTGGGACTCCTCCCAGTTATCCTGTTACTACTGCCCTGTGTTACGGAGATCCTGCAGCTATTGGATGAGCAGGACTGGCCCTTTCACATGTCCCAACCTTTCCAAATGATACAGATTTTAGGGTGGGCCAACTCAGAGCTCTGCATCTGGGCCTGTGTGGGTAGCTGAACTGGTCAGTGAATTGGCACTCCCTTCTTCACACCAGCCTCTCCAGACTGCTCAGGCCTGGCCACCCAAGTGACAAAGTCACAAACACATATTAAGCAATTAGACAATTTGTAATCTTGCTCTTTTGTTTTAAAAGACGGAAAAAGATGTGAATTGCCTTGAACCATGGTTAATCAAGGAAATGGACGCTTGCCTTTCTGACATATGGCTGCATAAAGACGTTGATGCTTTCGCTCAGGTCTTTCATCTTATTTTAACTGAAAATGTCAGTGGTAAGTTTATGTAAATTAAAACTTTACTCTTGCCATAATGGTACAAATACTGTTTAATTTAAAAATTATGCATGACACATTTTGTTTGCTATCATTAATTTTATTTTGGAGTGCTTTGTATAATTTCAAATTAGTTAATATCTCCAGAGTTATTTCCTAAGGTCTTCACAGTTATTTACAAAAATGCTTTTATATATTTGTATTTATACATCCATGCAATCTTTTATATATTTGTGTTGTATGTATCCGGGTATTCTGGTCCTTGACGCTGTGCCACAGGAAAAAAAAAAAAGCAGTATCTCAAAGAGATTTGTGATTGAAAGAAAAAATGGATAAAAACTTTGGGATTCTTAGAGTCATTTAGTAAGCGATGATTTTTATTACTTATGATTGCATGGGCTCAGGTTCTGATCTACATACACTCCCATATGTAGATACTTACGCACATACATCATGTGATCATCTTCATTAATGAGTTATCCTTGTAACTTTGATGGATATTGACAACCAGACATGAACTTCATAATTCTGTAGGTTACTAGGTCTAGACAGATTGATCACAGAAAACCAGTAAGACATAAAATACCCATCTCCTTACCCTCAGCAGTGTTACTGTTTTAATTATTATCATTCTGTTTTTAAAACATTTTCTTAAGCTTCTGATGTTTCAACTTTATTTTTATTTTACTTTTTAATTAATTATATTATCATGTACATGTATTTCTCTGTGCTCTTTACTGAACCTGTAAGTTTCTGCCTTGACTTCCTCAAACTGATGGACCATAACCTGGAATTATAAGCTGAATAAAACCCTTTCTACCCTACTATCCACTTCTATCAACCTATGCACAGCTGTCTGCGAGACCTGGGATTTGAACACGTTAAAGAGTGGGTCAGACTACAGTCTAATGCTGTAGACAGCTTTACTTCAGTTTCGGAGGATTTTTATACGTGAATGTAAGAAAGAAAGCAGTGATACAAAGAAGGTTGTTTGAGTTCAGACAATCAGAAAAACATGTAAATAAACGTCAGTAAGCACATACTAAATATTAACAGAGCAGCTCTTTCCCAGAACTTTGTTAGGACAGAGCAACTGAAACACAATTGCCTG
>OU015744.1:40943052-40955111 GCA_907169655.1 Acomys percivali | reverse complement strand
TTCCTTCCAGGTTATCCTCTGACCTTCACACAGATGCCATGTCATGTGTCCCTCAAATTAATAAGTAAATACATGTGAAAAAAATTAAACACCTGCTCTCTGGTTCTGAGCTTAATTTCTTAGTGACCATGTTATGTCTGTTACCCCAAAAGTCTCTATTCATTTTTAAAGTACTCCTTTATTCATATTGTTATTATCATTATTATTTTGGTTTTTCAAGGCAGGGTTTCATTGTGTAGTCCTGCCTGTCCTGGAACGCTGTAGGCCAGACTGGCCTCACACTCAGATTTGCTTGCCTCTGCCTCCCAAGTACTGGGATTAAAAGCATTCACCACCACTGCTGTTAAAATTACTATTTTTATAGCTATATTTGTTTAACCTACTGTTAGTAGTACTTTGTCTGCTACATTGCTTTAAAATATTCATAAAGCATGTTAGGTATTTAACTGTGACTCTTGACTGTCTTCCTTTTTTCTGGTGAGTACTAAATTACTTTGATATGGTCATGAAAGTGTACAGAGTTTATCTCTCTCTGAGCTGTTTATTTCCTTGAGTTCTATATTATAGTGTCTTAAGCCTTATGAACAAATTCCCAAGAACTGTTTTCAAGTTTTAAATTGCTAGTTATTGATGAAAAATTAACTTTAAAAGTCCTTAATTATTTATCTGTTATTTAGTTAACATGGCAGTATCTAGATTTCAAAACAAAACAAAACAAAAACAACAACAACAACATTAAGGGTTCTGCAAGCCAGTAGATTTCTCTTTTCTTAATTATATAAGTAAACCATAAATTTCTTCTTATAACCTCCAAAGATAGTATTTATTCTACTCTAAGTGTAAGAACATCTTGGATTTCTTTGTGACTGGGCTAGTTAAAGGTTAGATTACCTTTAACTGTCATTTAAAATGAAGGAACCAGTCCCAGGTTAATTATCACAGTTAGTTCTACTATTTAACTAAAACAATGAAAGTCTTTAATATTTGAACATTTAACATTTTATCTCTTTCTTCTTTTAGTTGATTATAGGCATAGTGAGACCAGTGCAACAGCTCTGATGGTTGCTGCAGGACGGGGCTTTACGAGCCAAGTAGAACAGTTAATTAGTATGGGAGCAAATGTCCACAGTAAAGCATCAAATGGCTGGTAATTTTAGATTCAATCGATTCTTTGCACATACCTTTAAAGTTTTCTTATGATTGTCCTTATTTTAAAGCTTATTGTATAATAATTGCTGGTACAACTCTAATGAATGAATAAATAATTTTGGGTGACTAGTTAAGCAATTTTGAAGATAAATTATTTCTCAGTCTGATATCTTTGAAATTTGCAGGATGGCTTTAGATTGGGCCAAGCACTTTGGCCAGACAGAAATTGTGGATCTTCTAGAATCTTACAGGTAAAACCTTATATTATTTAAAATGAATTCTACCTTTAAAAAAATCTTAGCCATGTAAATCTGTAAAAGGTTAGGTACTTATAATCTTTTACCCAGAGGTTAATTTTTGTAATTGTAAAAGAATATTCTTCTGGTTGTTAATAAAACATATTACATTATGTTTACCTTACTTAATTTTTTTTGAAAAATTGGAAGGGGGATTTTCACTTAAACATAGTATGTAGAACATGGGAGATAGCTCAGTCAATAAAGTTTCTAGTCTGAGGACCTGACTTTGAGCTCCAGCACCCACATAAAAAGGCCATATTTGGTAGCCAGGTATAGTGGCACAATCCTTTAATCCCAGCACTCAGGGAGGCAGAGGCAGGTGGACTGTGGCCAGCTTGGTCAACAAAGTGAGTCCAAGGCAGCCAGGGCTACACAGAGAAACCCTGTCTTGCAAAAACAAATAACAAATAAAAAGCCACATGCAGTGGTACATTCTTGTAATCTCAGCACTGGGGAGATGAAAACAGGAAGATGGATGGGTTTCCTGACTATCCAGCCTAACTATTTACTTGGCAAGCTCCAGGTCCAAGGGGGAGAACCTGACTCAAAAAGACATGGGGGTGGTATCTAAGAAAAGATACATGAAGTTGATTTCTGGCCTCCATACACTCTCTCACATGTACATGAGCACCTGTACAGAGATGATCATATGTAAATATATAAGCACATAGATATACACACTCAAGACATGGTAGGTTCAGATGTGTATTTGTCTCTGTATTACCCCTAAACTTCATAAGAGTGTTTTTGGTCTTTTTGTTTTTAATGTGACCATAGGGAACTAGGTAGATAGATAGCTCAGTGGTTAAGAGTGCTTCCTGTAGTTTTCAGCACTCATGTTAGGGAGCTCAGGACTCCTGTAACTCCAGCTCCAACGTGTTCAGTGCTCTCTTCTGGCCTCTGGGGCACTCCAACTCCCACCTACCCCCAAGTATACATAAACAAAAATAAATCTTAAAAAGTGGAAGTTTAAAACTGACAACCAGAGAAGACATGGTAGAGGCCATGGCAGCTGATGGATGTTTCCAATGAGTCTTGACGTGATAGGCATCTCACTGATTAGAGATAACTAAGTTGGCAAAGCTAAGAAAACTCACAGTACCAGTGAGAACCACGCTCATTTCTGAGTGTCAGAGCTCAGTGACCTTTTAATGACAAAGGGCTAAAAAATTAGTAGAGTTGTTTTATATTTTCTTTGATAAGTTCATAGCATGCCAGGTCATCTCCTGCGTTGCATGGTGTTCTTTCCTCTCTTTGGCAGGAATGGGAGTTTTACTAGAGATTAAGCTCAAAGCTTTGAACTAGACTTTGAACTTGAGGTTACTGGGTACACTGGGAAGTGGAGACAAGTTATCAAATAACAACGGGTTTAAAGAAAACGTATCTGCTCCCCTTCCATGCAGCCCCTCATCGCCTTTTTCTTGTTGAAGTTGATGCTCTTTGGTTGAAAACTAAGAACTCTTTCCTGGAATATACCAAAATTTAGACCAAATGTTTCTGTTTATTTCCTTAATGAAATGACGGCCTTTAAATCAGATGGCTCAGTACATGTACTGAGTCTCAGCCTATGTACTGGGTTACTTGTGCTTGACTCCTAAAATGGACCAACTGCCAATGACTGATTGCCAGATATGTGAGGGGCAAAAGCATTTTTGTCTGTTTCTTTGTGTAACCTTGCTTGTCTTGGACTCACTTTATAGACCAGGCTAGCCTTGAACTCACAGAGATCCACCTGCCTCTGCCTCCCTGAGTGCTGGGATTACAGGCCTGCACCACAGTGCCCAACTTGTACACTCATTCTTCAGCAAATAACAATTATCTTGGACTGAAATTAAGTATGAGCAACCAAAAGAAAGCTTGAAAAACAAAACTATAATACAAGATAATGCTTTCATGATACAATAGCATACCTTTAAAAGGGAATGGAACACACATTTTTCTTCAGATTTCATCCTCATAGGCAAACTGCAATTTACCCAAGTGGTATTTCAGTCTACTCCCTTACACTGTTGTTCTAACCTGCTGTACTTTCTCTGTTCTACATGGAACCTACAATCCACTGCTACACTATACATATAACTGGTTTAGTTACTATTTCATGGGCAATGTCCTTCTTTTTCTCCACTATCATTTACCAAGCTTTTTGTCATCTTTGTTCAAGAATAGTACCTGGATATAATAGATTGCCAGTGACAATGGAATGAACTGAATTGAGCCCATCTAAACTTAAAAATATGGTAACAGAATATGGCAGCAAATAAAAAGAAATGGCTAAAAAAGTTGGAAAAGACCCTGGATCATGTGACTGAGGATTTTAATTGAACTTTCACAAAATTATTTCCTTATTAACACTGAATGTATTTTTTTTTTACTAATAGACAAAGGAGAAAAGCACCAATGCAATATGGGTATCTCTCCCCCATCTCCCTACTTGTACTCTGTATGTATTTATGTGTTTTTATAAATTGTATCTGTGGCTTGAGCATGCTATAAAAGCATTATTCCACAGATCCCTCGTCTCCAATTATTTTTCATTAGAAGCTTTTGATAATTTTTGATATGTAGATAAGGTACATAGACTTTTAAATACTAAAAGTAGATTTTAATACATCTTATAATACATTGGGGGTTCTATTTGTTTTTATCCTATATAAAAACTTTCATATATATATATATCTCCTGTATAAAAAGAAATCTCAAAAGGAGCCTGGTGTGGTGTCACCTGCTTTTAATCCTAGCACTTGAGAAGCAGAGGCAGGTGGATCTCTTTATTAAATAATGTGTGTTCTACTGCATTAAAATGTTAGATCCAGGTGCTAATTGTGATGTATTGAGGTTTGTTTTTTTTGTTTTTTTTGTATTTGTCATCCAATGGTAACATTTACAATTTGCAATTTTTGTGCTAACACTCCTAATTTTAATGACATCATTATGTTAAGTATGGCTTACTAGACACTACTCATTATCAAATGAAGCCATTATCTGGATAATTATTTATCTTGACCAGTTATTAATTTGTCAACTATTTCATATACTGAAGTTTTACTTTATTTGCTAGATGACTTAATTTTTTAGTAAAATCTCTTAGCTTTCATCAAAAATGTGTTCAATTAATTATTGATATTAAACCAGAAATTTTAAACAAAACTGGAGATTGAAAATACTTTAGTTACAAAGTTTTGTGAATTTAATGTTTTCCCTATTGGAAACTATTTTGTTTGTTTGCCTTTGCCCTTTAGAGGGCTCTTGAGGAGGAACTGTGCCCAACTGAAAAGAATTGGACAGACTTGAACTTCCTAGAAGTCTCATTGATAATTATTAATGATAGCTATTGTTTATATTTTTATACATAGGCTAAGTAAACACACAATTTATTTCAATAATTCTGATTTTGACTTTTGAAAATCCACATTAAGTAATTTGCTTTTAAATATAGGATTATCCATAGAGGTATTATTATTATTTTCATCATCATTGTTGTTACTATATTTTAATGTGTACTCTTTGTCAGAATATTGTTTATAATAGGGAGCAACTAGGAACAACCTATTAAGAAAAATGTAAATGATACTTTTAGAAAATAAAGTTTTATTGAAATAATGCAAATACCATATGTTTCACATTCACTAATTTATTTTTATTTATTTATTTTTTTAGTGTTCAGTGTCACCACAGTCAATATTAGAGCATTTTTATCACAATAAAAATTTGTGCCCATCATCATTTATTTCCTTTCAGTTCTTAGGCTATCCACTAATTTATTTCCTTTTTATATAACAGTCTATTCTAGGATTTTTTTTGTGTAAATAGAGCCATATGATATATGATACATGTCTTTTGTTACTTCATTCTTTTATCTTAGTGTTTTATTTCCAACCAATACTTACTTTTGTTGCTATGTGACAGCTTATACACTTAGCAATTTATGAATCTTTGGGTTATTTTCACTCTTTACTATTATAAATATGAACACAGATTTTAACAGTTAAAGCAGATATTTAATCCTATCTTTCTTTCTGTCATCTATCTGTCTAATCTAATCTATCATTTATCTGTTTATGTCTGTCTGTCCATCCATCCATTTTCATTTCTCTTCCATCTGTACCTAGAAGTAGAATTGCTAGGGGATGTATCAACACTGTGTTTATCCTTTAGAGAACTGCCACAGTGTTCCAAAATTGCTGTGTCAGTCTACATTTCTTCTAGGAATGTTTTAGTATTTCTGTACCATCCCCATCACTTAACTGCCCTTTTGGTTTTAGCCTTCCTTTTGGTTGTGAAGTGGTACCATTGTAGTTTGGGTTTGTTTCCTTAGTGACAAATGATGCAAACATTTTGATATATTTATAGATCACTCATGATTTTTTTTTTGATGAAGTGTTTTCAGGTTGTGCCTTTTATAAAAGTACTTATTAAATTTAACTTGAATAATATGCTTGTAGCCAACATATAAATTAACTATAGATAGTGCATTAAGTGACACCTTCCTTAAGGTATATTGAAAATTCAGTGGAAATAATGGGAACCATTGGGCTTTCAGTGTTCCTCTTTTTAATAAAACCTGATCTGATATTTTTCTTAGTGCTTCATTGGAATTTGGAAATCTAGATGAAAGTTCTTTGGTTCAAACAAATGGAAATGACCTCAGTGCAGAAGACAGAGAGCTGCTGAAAGCTTACCATCATAGTTTTGATGATGAAAAAGTAGACTTGGATCTGATCATGCACCTTCTGTACAACATCTGCCATAGTTGTGATGCTGGTGAGCACTGTCTGAGAACTGGGGCAAATTAGTACCGAGTTGTAAAAATGTTTCTGTAATTCTACTGATAGTAATAGGAGAATAGTGGTTCTTTTATAATCATACCAATATTTGAACTCACATCATATTATTCTTTATAGCTAGTTTTGTTGATTGTGCTTAATTTTAATTTCATAAGATTAAATATTAAAAATATTCTTCTCCAAGGTGCAATATTAATTTTTCTACCCGGATATGATGAAATTGTTGGTTTGAGGGATCGAATCCTGTTTGATGACAAGCGGTTTGCTGATAATACACATAGGTAAACTATAAAGATGTTTACTTGTTCCTTACGCTAACAGACAGGTACTATAGTGCATCTTGTCTTTTTATTTGTGAACAGATATCAAGTCTTTATGCTTCACTCAAATATGCAGACATCTGATCAAAAGAAGGTATTGAAAAATCCACCTGCGGGTGTCCGAAAAATAGTAAGCATCATAAGATCTTTTATGTTCTATTTTTATTATTCATTGATCTGTTTTCATAATAATCATAAAATAATATTTCATTATAGATCCTTTCTACCAATATTGCTGAAACTAGCATCACTGTCAATGATGTTGTCTTTGTTATTGACTCTGGTAAGGTGAAAGAGGTATGTATAAATAAGTTATATTTATACTAAATGGTGATTGAGTTCCATTCCAACAGGTACTTTAATAAAAGAATTTGTTTTAATTGAAAATTTCTTTATAGATGAATTTAACACAATAAATGTTTTTACTAAACTATTCTACTTGAGATTTAGTATATGGGATATATTTCGGTTTTCCAACAAATTATACACAAAGATTAGCTTTTACTTACTAACTACTAGTAAGAAAATAAAGAAATAATTTGAATAGTTACAGTAAAAATTTGTCACATTGAGGTCATATTCTATTTTTCCTTTATATATGGAGATGGGCTATAATCCTCTTGTTCATTGATATAATCTATTCTTTACATATAATATATAGTAGGTGTTTTGAAGATCAAGAGAACCTTGATTAACAAAGGAAAACAAAGTCATGATAACTAGGGCTGGGAAAATGGCTCAGTATTTGTTGTTTAAAGTGAGAACCAGAGTTCATCCCCATCACCTATGTAAAAGGCTGAGTATGTCACTGTGTGCTTGTAATCCCAACAAGTCTAACCAAATCAGTGAGCTACAGGTTCATGGAGACCCTGTCTCAAAGACTACAGTGGAAAGCAATTAAGAAAGATGTATGCTGTGAACTTTTGGCTTCCAGGTGCATATTTACTGACATGTATGCACAGATAAATACATTAAAACCAACAGCAACATAAATCAGGGTGACCATCACAGCATTTATCTAACAGTACAAATCACTACTTGGCTTTGTGCAAAAAGAATTTTCCCTTATACTTTTATCTACTCTCTGTTGATACTTTCATACCATTGTATCCTTACATAAATTCCAACAAAGACCTCAAAGCATAAAATATTTACTGTTGGGTCCCTTGCAAAAAAAAATTCTTCTTTAATAAATAAATGATAACATTGTTTCCTTTCAGTATTAATATGACTAACAGTTCTCAGTGCCACTAGCTTTTGGTATATCAAATGATAGAGGTAATTGGTTTTTCAAGGAAGAGATGATTAAATTGATGTAAGTAACCATCTTTTTTTTTTATTATTAATTTATTCACATTACATCTCAATTGTTAGCCCATCCCTTGTATCCTCCCTTTCTTTCCTCCCTCCCGCTTCCCCCTCTACTCCCTTCCCCTATGTCTGTGACTGAGGGGGACCTCCTCCCCCTGTATATGCTCCTAGGGTATCGAGTCTCTTCTTGGTGAATTATTATCTTTCCTCTGAGTGCCACCAGGCCTCCCCATCCAAGGGACATGGTCCGATATGGGGCACCAGAGTTTGTGTGAGAGTCAGATCCCCTTCTCCACTTAACGGTGGAGAATATCCTGTCCATCGGCTAGACTGGGTAGGAGTTCGAAGTTTACTGCCTATATTTTCCTTGGCTGGTGCCATAGTTTGAGGAGGACTCCAGGGCCCAGACCCGCCTGTATTTTTCCAGGGCCCTCTGGATCCTTCTATTTCCTCATTCTCCCAGGCTTCTTACCCCTAAAGTCTCAATAGGTGAAAAAAATTCATGTTTTCAATGTAAGCTTAGGATTATCTTATAAAAAATAAAATTTATTACAGAGTTTGGTCAAATTCATTGTAATGGAGGGATAAACTGTTTCTCCTATTATAGTGTCAATAAAGCTAAGTGATGAGCCTTTAAATATCAAAGTTCATCAGATGTGCTGTACACCTGACCTCTTTGCACTGGGGAGACTGATGCAGGAGGATCGAAGGTTTAAGGCTAGTTTGGCCATAAAGCAAGAACCTGTCTCAAAGAGGAAAAAAACAAAAAGTACAGATTTATTGCTCTTAAATTATTTACAGCTGAAGGAAGCAGTCTTTGAGTATTTTAGAAGTTAATTCCTTTAGTTATTATCAAATCAAGTTATTTACATACAAAACTAACAAATGAAACAAATATTATATGCTAAGCAACATATTTTCTAAAAATTCAATGACTAAACTGATTAGAGAATGCATTTATATTTGTAATTAATTTTATATAAGAGAAAGCAAGGACACTGAATACTTGAAGTATGTATTTTACTTAGATATGTATTTAAAAATATTTCTCCTACAGCAAATATTCATGTTGAGGCCTTGGTGCTAATAATATTCTTTTTATATTTTTCTTTGAAACATACAAGAAAGATTAACTTCTTGGTAACTCAGAAGGATGTTAAGTCGAAAGGTTAAAAATACCTCAGTTTGAGATGTTTAGTGTGTTAATTATTATATTCATCCTTCCCCAGATTTACTGTTTGAGAAATATTTCAGAAAGTATCTTTTTCCGGTCACTCCTATTTCTTAAAATAGTGTAAATATGATGAAAATTAATCACCAGAGAACCCTATTTTGCATTTTATACTACTTTGGTTTTTTTATTATTTTTTATAATTTTTAGTTTTGACATGATAATCACATAATTCCTTTCCTTCCTTTTCCTTTCTTTGACTCATCACTTGTCTCTCCCTTGCTTTTTCAAATCATGGCCTCTTTTTCTTTGAGATGTATATATATTCCTAAACATGTAAATCCAGCCTGCTCAGTATGTATAATGAAACCTATACCATTATGAACTCAGGACTGACCACTTGCTACTGGATAATTAATTGCTGTGTTCTTACCTGGGGAAGGTCATTTCTTCTGCTCTCAGCATTCCTCAGTTGCCTGTAGTTCTTTGTCTAGGGTTGAGGCCCTGCAGGCTTTTCCCATTCCATGTTAGGATTGTTCTTGTTCAGGTCATGTTTAGGCAGGCATGTTGATGTCATGAGTGGTGTCTCATGACAATCAGTTGTTATTAAACTGTAGGAGAGAACTGCAAACAGCTCACAAAGCGCATTGTGGGGAAGTTTAGATCTTCTAAGTTTACTTTACTCTCTATTGTTTTCCATTAGAGTGCGTATAACCAGCAAATCTGAGTTTTTAAGAAGTAGTTTCTTCTAATTAATCAAGAGGGAGCTTTAAGTTTAACTTGGCATGTTAAAATATGTTGATAATATTTCTTATTTCCTCTTTAGTACCAATCATATTTTAACATAAAGATGATTTGAATATTACAGAAATCCTTTGATGCACTGAATTTTGTCACAATGTTAAAAATGGTATGGATTTCTAAAGCTAGTGCCATACAGCGCAAAGGCAGGTAATGTACATTTTACCTTATAATTACATGTGTAATAAATTTATTTAACTTTCTTGTGATAGTAATATTACTATATGTATTACATATTTATCATATTTTTCATTTTATAATATGTTAGTTTCATAATAGTCTTAATTTTATACTTTTTTTGGCAAGAAAACGGTTTTGATGCTTTAAAAATTAATTAAATAAAAAGATTAAATTACATTTTGTATGTGTGTGAGAGGAACCTGCATGCTATGGCACACATGTGGTACTTAGAGGACACTTTGAAGGAACTGGTTTTCTCCTTCCACCATGTGGACCCGGAGAGTAGAACTAAGGCCTCCTAGCTTGGTGACAAGTGACTTTAACCCCTCGCCATCTCACTGGCCCTTTTGCGGTAAGTTTTCAAACGTTAAATACAGGTTGAGTTGCAAGCTCAAGTCATACCAAATCCCAACATGGACAGAGAGGGGAATTGAGCTCTATATCTGTGGAGCTATTGGCAGTTAGCTGCTGGGACAGAGACAGACAGTTTTCTTGGAAGATTGTAGCGCCTGCTAAGTTGACCATGTGTTAGACAGCACAAATTGATCTTAAAATATTTTTGGGGTGTGTGTGCAAGTAGCATATCTAAACATAATAAAGGCAGTTTATAGTAAGCCTATGGCCAACAGCAAATTAAATGGAGAGAAACCTAAAGCAATTGACCACTAAAATCAGGAATATGACAAGGTTGTCTATTCTGTTCATATTTATTCAATATAGTACTTGAAGTTTTAGCTAGAGCAATAAGACAAGAGAAAGGAGATACAAATTGGAAAGGGAGAAGTCAAACTATCATTATTTGCAGGTTATATGATAGTATACAAAAGCAACACCAAAAATTCTACCAAGGAACTCCTACAGCTCATAAATTCCTTCTGTGAAGGGGGTGGATGCAAGATTAACTCAAAAAGATCAGTGACCCTTCTATATATGAATGATGAACAGGTTGAAAAAGAAATCAGAGAAACAACATCCTTCACAATAGCCATAAATAATATCAAGTATCTTGGAGTAACTCTAACCAAGCAAATGAAAGACCCGTATGATAAAAACGTCAAGTCTTTGAGAAGGAAATTGAAGGTATCAGAAGATGGAAAGATCACTCATGTCCATGGATTGATTGGATTAGCATAGTAAAAATGGTCATCTTACGGAAAGCAATCCACAGATTCAATGCAATTCCCATCAAAATTCCAACACAATTCTTTACAGATTTTGAAAGAACAATACTCAACTTCATATGGAAAAAGAAAAAACCCAGCATAGCTAAAACAATCCTGTACAATAAAATAATTTCCAAGTGGTGTCACCATCTCTGATTTCAAGCTCTACTACAGAGCTATAGTAATTTAAACAAACAAACAACGCAAATGCATGGCATTGCCATAAAAACAGACAGGTTGATCAATGGAATCAAATTGAAGCCCAGATACCGGATTTTTTTTTTTTTTTAATAAAGAAGCCAGAAATACACATTTAACAAAATGTGTTTATAGTGAGAGAGTGTATGTAGGTGCTTGTGGACACCACAAGTGCTGCCCTCCTGGAGCTGGAGATAAAGGGGAGGACTTGGGGCCTCTGTGCGAGCAGTATTCACTTTAACTGCTCTTCTGCTATCTAAAAAAGGTAGTGATGTGATTATAGCATTCTTTCTGCTTCTTGGAGAATGGGTTCATTAATACTTGCATTTCCATAAGAGAGAAACGATAGACAGAATTATTAATATTTTTGTTAAGAGAGACAATAACAGGGTAAAAAAGTGATGGACAATTTGATTCAAGATAACTAATGGATTTTTTTATGTATGGCGGTGAGGGGTTAGGAATCATGTAGAATCAAGAATGCGAGGCTGGCAAAAAAGGCTCATAAAAGCCCTTGTCGTGCAAGGCTGTGGACCTGAGTTTGATTTGGGAAACCTATGGTAAAAGGGCACCACCTGCTCTTGAAAGTTGTTCTCGGACTTGTGCATGTACTCTGTAGCATACCTGTGTGTATAAACACACACACACACACACACACACACACACACACACACACACACACA
>OU015744.1:40921446-40943042 GCA_907169655.1 Acomys percivali | reverse complement strand
ACACACACACACACACACACACACACACACACACACACACACACACACACACATTAAAGATTAAATGTTTTCTAGCATTCTGTTTTAGAAAATTGGACAGTTGCTGCTGCTTATGTCAGAGACATTGGTAAAGGTTTTCATGTTGAGAAGAATAATTGCCTTTGGACTATCTTGAGTTTTAGTTGACTAGAAATCCCAGGTGCAGCTGTCCCAGATGCTTCTGAAGTGCAGGCCTATGACTGACATCAGGAGAGTTAGGGTGGATGGAAGTAGAAGGTAGAGGACAATGAAGGTCACCGCAGATGATGAGATGATAGTTCATGAGGAGCAGAGGGCTATGCCCTAACCTCGGAGAGACGCCAGCATTTAAGGTGTGGGCAAAGATAAAAGTTCCACAGAGGAGGCTGAGTGGATGGGGAATCCGAAGAACCTGCTCTTGGGAAGTAGTTGATGAAGAAAGGAGTGGTTCAAAGACATCAGATTTGTGTAACCTTTGTGTTTCCTTCATTCTTTATCCTTGCTGGGTTGTGAGCTGGGTTGTGAGGTTGGAAGTATCTCTGTCATGCATTCCAGACATCAGCTATTTCCCTGGTTAGAAATAAAAGGAGACCACTGTATACCACTGTGATGATGGAATAAATGCCACCCCTTGTTGTTGTGAATCCATAATTTGTAGAACTCTTATCAGTTGTATGGAACATTGTGCTTGATAACATCTTCATGAAATTTATTAAATTGAAATTGCTAAACATAACTGGGCACTGTGGCACACACCTTTAATCCTAGCACTCGGGAGACAGAGGCAGGTGGGTCTAGGGGTTCATGCCCAGGGCAGCCAGTGATACACAGGTTTTTTTTCATCTTAAAAAAACCCCAAAACAACAACAACAAAATACTAAGCATTTATGTTTTGAATTTCAATTTCAAATTTATGTTACTAATTTTGATTTTTAAAAGCTGTTATAAAAGGCATTGTTTGTGAATCTTGCTCAGTAAAGAATACTGAGTCCCAGAGTACAAAATACCTTCTAAATGCTCATATGTCTTGATCTTGATTCATTTTTCTGTTTTCTAAATCACATTAGTTTGTAATTTCATTATTGTTGTGCTTTTTTTCATAGCTGAGTCTTAATTTTCTGTTTTATTTTTAAGAGCGGGACGATGTAGACCTGGAATTTGTTTCCGTCTGTTTAGTAGACTCCGATTTCAGAACATGCTGGAATTTCAGACTCCAGAACTATTGAGAATGCCGTTGCAGGTAGAATTACAGCCTCCTAAGGCTTTGTCTGTGGGTGAGGGAACAGATGCCATTCAGATTCTACTGATTGAGCTTGAGAAAATCAGTTTGCAAAATAAAAGCATAACTTAAATTTATGAAGTGGGATATATCCAGATAAAGATTTTTCTCTATACAAATCTTACTGAACCTTTAGATAATTAAAATTATTGGTATACATTTAAATTATGGGGCCATTCATAAGGCTTTGTATTCATGCATATGCATGCAAGTTTAATTATAGCACTTAAGAGTCTCAGATTACTTCCCCCAACCCCTGTGGCACCCAGTATCCTTTGTAGCACTTAGCACAGTTATAATTAAATAGACAACTAAATAATGATGTACTAAAGTAGTTTAAGGTCTGTTTTTCATTCTTCTATAAACTCCAAAAGAGCAGGCACTATCCAGTGTTTCAGACTGGTTGCATAGTGCCTGTCTGTAATGCACCCAAATATTTGTTGAATGGAAAAAGATGAAAGAATGAAGTGAGCATAAAGGGAGAAAAATTACTTACTATTTGGATAGTGACTCTTTAAGTGTTGTGGGTAAAATCTATAGGAGAAATGTTGCCAGAAGGCACATTGGTCATTTTGGTGTAAGTTGTTGACTGAGGGTATCATGAGCACATTTCCCTGTAGGTGGTGTTCCTCTATGCCTTTGACTTTGAGACTTGGCTAGTCTGTTAATGGGACACATGGCTCTCATGGTTTTCTTAAAATATAAGTCAATGCTATAGTTACACTTTTTGTAAATGTTTTTTGCTATTGTGGTTTACAGGAACTTTGTTTACATACCAAGCTGCTAGCCCCAGTTAATTGTACCATTGCTGACTTCCTTATGAAAGCCCCTGAACCGCCTCCAGCTTTAATTGTAAGAAACGCTGTTCAGATGCTGAAGGTTGGTATTTTATTTATTCTACTTGTTTGTTTTTTCAACTTACTAGTTAAGCTAAATAAGCATATGTTTTAATAATTTTATTCTTTAAAAATGGGTAGTTGTTCAGCACTTTGGTGCTCTTGTATTTTAAAATAGTAGATATAGTTCTTATATATGCATATATTTAATACAAATATATTTTTATGTGCTATAACAAAAGAATATTTATACTTAATATTTAGTGAGTTTTTAATTTATGTCAAATTGTTTTGTTTTTTTCCTCCTTTTACCTAGACAATAGATGCAATGGATGCATGGGAAGATCTGACTGAACTTGGGTATCATTTGGCTGATTTGCCAGTAGAACCACATCTTGGTAAAATGGTCCTGTGTGCTGTTGTTTTAAAGTGTCTGGATCCCATCCTTACAATTGCCTGCACACTAGCTTATCGCGACCCTTTTGTACTGCCTACCCAGGCCTCTCAGAAACGTGCAGCCATGCTTTGTAGGAAGCGCTTCACTGCGGGGACTTTCAGTGACCACATGGCACTTCTCAGAGCATTCCAGGTACTGTCACTTTCGCTGCTTGCTAAACATTCTGCGTTAAATACATTCTGGGGCAAGTGTAGCAGTTTAAAAAATAGAATAAACTATAAACACTTTATTAATTTTGTTTTACTTGGGAAGTCACATTTTATTTATTTGTATTTAATATTTATTTGTTTTTACTTGTAGGAATGTTTTTCTTGCATGTATGTCTGCATATCATGTGTGTACCTGGTGTCTGTGTAGGTTAGAAGAGGGGTTTGATTCCCTGAAGGTAGGGTTATGAATGATTGTGAGCTACCATGTCAGTGCTTAGAACTGATCCTAGCTTCTACACAAAAGCAACAAATGTTCTTAACTACAGAGCCATCTCTTTAGTCTCAGAAGTCACATTTTATCACATAGAGCAAAAGTAGATGGGGAGAAGACCAAGAGGCCTCAACCCTACACAAAGAAGTATAGGCAACTGAGTGGGAGAAATACTCTTTCCCAAGGAAGAACATACCAACTGGTTATTCAGTACCAAATGATCATCCTTGAAGCATAATGTACGAGTAACATTACACAGACTGGGCAGGTTATATTTAAGAATATATATGTATATACCTATATGCATGTAACAATGAAGAAAGAGGCCATGAATTTGAAAGCAACCAAGAGAAGTATATGGGACTGATTGAGGGAAGAAAGGGACTAGAGAAATAATATAATTCTAATATCAAAATCCTGGAGACATGCTTCAGGAAAAGAGAAGAGAATGTCTTGGTGATTCTGTGGTAGGAAGAATTGAGCTAGCTGGGAAGAGTTAGTTAAAGGAGCCAGCTGTTGGTGAACAGTTAAAGGAGCTAATTGATGAGGCGAGATTGAGGAATGGAGGAGAAAAGAAATATTGATGCCTAGGCATAAATTGCAGTGCAAAACTGAAAGGTCTTCTAGCCCTGGAGAACTTTATTTTTCTTCTATTTTTCTATATCTTTTTGGGCCAACTCCAGTACTTTATTTAAGGTAAAGTTCAAATTTTTCATTACAGATTACATTATGATTTTCTCATCTTTTACAATCAATAGAACCTTTAAAATTAAACAGAGCAAGAAAACAGTCTAACAAAGAAATACAAACAGTTCTGTATAATCTACAATAAAGCATACAGCAAAATCAATCAATTTCCATGCAATGGCCAGCATGACCTGATTATTATTTCTTAAACAATACTCAGGAAAGTTTAATTATAAATTTCCCTAGACTAAAGCCATCGTGTTTCCATGATTGTCTTAGCAACATAGCTTGAACTAAATGTTCAACACAGAAAGGATTTGACTTATTTCCAGTCCCAAACCAACAGGTGTGCTATCCAAGCCCAAACTAACTGCTAAGGGGGCCTCTGTTGTAAAATATCTGTAAAGCATGACCTTCCAAGCCCACCTTCTTTGCTCTCAAAGCAGATTCTAAAGAAACTTTTGATTGTTATATGAACAAGTTTTACTTTTCTACAGCTAACAATATCTAGCAGTTTCTGCTTGGCTGCTCACAATAGTCTGAGCCAAAACTCTCTCATTGTCTCAAGCCTTTGGCCAGATGCCTTCTTTCAACATTTTCTATTGGAAAAAGTTTTCCAGTGTATGTTTTATTAGGGCTGGATTCAAAGTGAGAAATAGAAAGGCAATTTTTAGGAGAAAAAACAGATTTCAAAGTAGTTTTTAGGCAAAATTAGACCAGGACTGTAGATAATATTTAAGGGCAGTGGTGATCATCAAGAAGTCTTTGAAACTTTGTCAAGCAAAGCCTCTACAACTTGTCCTTATGTCTTTGGCATTAAAAACAAAACAAACAACAACAACAACTAGTTTTTTTTTTTTAATCTGATTGTTCCTCGTAGTTTAACATGACCATTTATCTCTATTCTGTTCCCTTATTTTTATATAATTAGGCTATATGTAAGCAGGTATATAATTTGTATTAAATGCTTGAAAGTTGCTTATTGTTCAGTCATTACTTGGCCTAGAAATACTCTTAAACTTATTATTTAAAATGATTGTGTGCTATGTAGAGGACACAGAACAAAGATTGAAAGAAAATTATCTTCAATTTAGTATTATTTGTGAAATTCCTTTTTTACAGTATTTTTTTCTTGTACACTCAAGGCACTGTGCCAATAATTTAATTTTATAAAGCAAAAACTAATAATTTAAAACCTTAAAAAGTTGTGGTGAGATATTGAGTAAAGAAAAAGATAAAACACCTCTGATCAGAGAAATGAAGTGTAATTTAGAAATTCAAATATTGAGGGAAGAATGTATTATTTCTTAAAAAAGAGACATCTTTTTTAATTCTTAAAATTTCCTCACTATAGGCTATGCCTCTCTATATAATCTTACATTTCTCTTTGTTTATATGGAAAACACTCTTTTAGGCATCCAAGATTTTCACAACATAGGTCATTTTTGGCAATTATAAGCTCTTTTATGGTCAGTATTGAATGATGGATTGTTGAATTGGGATATTAGGTAGTACATATTAGAGAAACAAGTAATAATCAGAAATCTAGAGTAGAATTTCTGTGTTCTTTTCCAGCTCTTTTGAACGCAGAGGAAATTTCTCTTAGTTATGTTCCCAACCAGAATAACAGCATGTTTTCAAAGGACAGATTTTTATATTGTATGTGTGACTTCTAGAAATCCCACTTTCCATTTCCAGTCAAATTGGGAGAGTCACATAGAGATTATTACTATATTAGGACTTTCAGGATTCCTAGACATAAAATATTTTAATGGAAAATACTACTAAAAAACCTTTCACTTGTGTGTAATAAAACTAGCTATCTATCTACCAGCTCAAAGTTGAATCTATGAGGATAATTATTTTTACAGAATTGGTTATTTGAATCACTTGATATTTGTTCTCATTGAGATTTTGTAAACTGAATTAGCAAGATAGCAGTTGTCCATAAACTAAATGACAAATCTAATGTGATAATGAAATTTTAGACTTTCGTAAAATTATCAGAATAATACTTTACCTTGAGTGATTGATATAATTGCATTACTTTGATGCCTCACTCACTTCATTGTGATTTGTAAATATGTCTTGTTACATATTCTGAGTTGTTCTGCTTTGTTTTGTAGGCATGGCAGAAAGCACGGAGTGATGGGTGGGAGCGAGCCTTTTGTGAAAAGAATTTTCTTTCACAAGCTACAATGGAAATTATTATAGGCATGAGGACACAGTTGCTTGGTCAGCTTAGAGCATCAGGTAAGGTTTTTCTACATACAATACCTGCTTATTCTTCATGTTTCTAGATTTAAAGTTATACCACTTCCTGTTCTTTTTATATCATACTATATGTCTATATTCATGAACTGATGTACACACTTTATCCTCTGGACTTTTGCTTATTGACAAAATAAAATAATACTCTGGTTGTGGTAGTAAACTATATAATCATGCTCTGTATACCCTTTTGATACTGTTGGCAGTCAGCAATTTATATTTTTTGTTAAAGTTCAATTTAGACTTAATAAGTTGTTATATTTAATTTTTCCCTTTACCAATCAGAAGTTATTTAACTCTGAAATAGCAATTATAAGAATTTAATTTTAAAAAGAATTTAATTAGATAAATATGGCTGCTGTGTGTATGTGGAACACTGAAGTGATTGGTAATAACTTGATGGTATGTAATTTTTTGAGAGGATTCAATTGCTACTGTTTTCTTTTAGGACTGCTGCTTTGAAGATGTGTTGTTGTTTAAGTAATGTAGCTAACTGAAGTGATAGTCAGTAGTATAAGAATCTGGATTTTTAGGTTGCTGAAGTATTAAGGGAAAGAAGAGAATTGAAAATTTAGATTTGTTTTAAATATGGGAAAATATGAAGGCTTTTGGAAATTCAAGCATACAGTGTGCATACGTGACTGTACTTTTACAGTTGATGTCTGAGAAGATGAAAACACTGATAAAAGTCAACAGAATGGTTTGGATCTCAAGCGGTGAGCGTGGGGAGAGTGTTTCTCATAGCAGCTGTCTTAGTTTGGTTTCTTTTGCTATAATAAAGATCATGATCAATGCAACCTGGAGAGGAAAGGTTTCAGCTCACAGTTGTTACATCACCAAAGGAAGTCAGGGTAGGAAGTAAAGAGAAATCTGAAAGAATGTTGCTTGCTGACTTGCTCTTCATCGCTTCCTCAGCCTGCTTCCTTACACCATCCAGGAGTACCTGCCAGGGATGGCATTGCCCACGGTGGTCAGCACATCCATGTCAGGAAGATCTATCACAGACCTGGCTACAGGCCAGTCTGATGGGGGCGTTTTCTCAGTCTAGGGTCCCTCTTCGTAGGTAACTCTAGCTTTTGTCTTGTTGACAAAGAGCTAACCATCACAGCAACTGCTGAATGACTTTACTGAAAAATGTGCAAATAGAGCCAGACATAATAGCCATACACCAACATCCCAAATGCTCAGGATCTGTTGCGGTTACATAATGAGATCTTGTCCCAGGAAATAATGTAGTTAATCTAGCCTGAACAGACCTAAAACTTCTATTAGTTTTAGACTTCCTACTTGCTACAGTGGAATGTATTAATCATGGAATTGGATATTGTTAAATTTATATGGGGTTACAGTTTTTTTGTCAAATGTTCACAAAGTGTTAATCATGCATGGATATTGTTAAAGTTATATGGATTTACATTTTTTTTTTGTCAAATGTTCACAAAGTGCCTTTTGCATAATAGAAAAGATTGGTGTGCTGTTTTTGTCCATGTAGGTTTTGTTAGAGCACGAGGTGGTGGTGACATTCGAGATGTTAACACAAACTCCGAGAACTGGGCTGTTGTGAAAGCTGCGTTGGTAGCAGGCATGTATCCTAATTTAGTCCATGTGGACAGAGAGAATATAGTATTGACAGGGCCAAAGGAAAAAAAAGTACGGTTTCATCCCACTTCAGTTCTCAGTCAGCCTCAATATAAAAAGGTAAAACATTTTTAATACTCTTAGATCTTGTGGCAAATCAAATTTAGGAAGTTAAAGATAAACAAAAATACTCCAACTGCCTCTGCTTTAGCAAATTAATTTGCAAAATATGTGTAATAAAATATTGAATCTTAGAAATAGAAGAGGTAGTAACATTGGGAAAGTGGTGTGAAAATCTATACAAAACAAAAGAACAATGGCTAGCTTTAATTTTTGAGTACTAATATACATTGTCTGTCTGTTTCATTAAAGGACTTAAAAGTACTACCAATAAATTAAGTAATTAACTGTCTTTTTACTGTCTTGGTAGATCCCTCCAGCCAATGGTCAGGCTGCAGCAATTCAGGCATTGCCCACGGATTGGCTTATTTATGATGAAATGACCAGAGCCCATAGAATTGCTAATATCAGATGTTGTTCAGCAGTGACACCTGTAACTGTACTGGTGTTCTGTGGCCCAGCGAGACTGGCAAGTAATGCTCTTCAGGAACCTTCATCCTTTAGAGGTAAATGTGGTGTGAAGAATAAAAATCTGTTTGAAATAAACTAAACCAATAATATAAAAATACAAAAATTTGTCCTTTTTTATAACATGAGCGTACTAGAAAATACTGAGTTATACTTGACATATAGAGATAATTAGGAAATACAAAGGTATATATTTGATATAGTGAGACAGGAAATAGTAAGATATACCACTTTTCATTAAATTTATTTTCAGTTAACAGGTTGTTGGTTTATTTTTATTAATCTTACTGCTGGGAATATGTTTGTTTTCCACATGAGTTTAAGTGATAATATAAATAAAGATAAAATTTAAAAGTAACTAATATTCTAATTTTTATGCAGATACTCTAATATCTTTTTTTCTACTCACATTTTAAAATTATTTTCCTAGTGCTATTTCTTTTTATATTTTGAGGCTTTTGGCTATACTAGGTTGCTGAATAATGATGGCCCATTTTTATTTATTATGTATGTTGGGGTGGAGTGTGAGACTATGTTAAATGTGGAAGTGTCAGAAGAGGGCATTAGGTGTCTTAGTTACTCACGCTGCTTATTCCTTTGAGGCAGGCTCTCTCTGAGCTTGAGGCTTATGCTTTCTCAGCTAGGCTAGCAGCCAACAAGGCCTCATGATTCTATTGTGGGCAGAACACCTGATTTGTTACTGTGTGTGCTGGGACCCTAACTCTGGTCATCACAATTGTGCACCAAGCATCTTAATCATAGAGCTGTCTATCCAGCTTCTGCTACTACTTATTTGAGATTGAAAAACTAGGGGTAGATTAATCCTAGAAGCGGTGTAGGTTACAAGTCAAAATGTCCTTTTTAGGAATCTTTAAGGCTGAGATTAAAGCACCCTAAGTGAAGTATTTTTAGAAGACTTTTGGCTGTTACCTCTTGGAGTTCAGGAAAGAGGCCCGGGGAGTACTTGTTAAAGAGCTACCAGATTGTAAAATGTTTTAAAGGTATGAGAATGGTTTTAGAGAAGAGGAAGAAAGTGTTGAAGGTAAATATATTTTAAGAAAGAAATGGTTGGCTCTTTTAACTAATTTTGATGGAAAAGATATACAGTGAAAATTTTAAGTTGGGTTTGGCAGTGTGGCATTTATTGATGGTCTTGTCAAGAGCAGTTTCAGTGACATGACTGGCTCAGAGGAGATTATGTTTCCTGTAGAGTAGGACTCATGTGGTAAGTAGTGTGCCCTGTAATTCTAGCCCTGGGGCAAAAGCAGCAGGGTTGTTGCTCAAGGCCAGCCTGGTGTGCACAGTAAGTTCTGGTCAGGGCTACACAATGAGAACCATTTCAAAAACTTAAAAATAAAATAATGCCAAGTAACTACTAGGAGAGTAGTTATGGTGGGAGTTTGGTTCATTTATGTCTTTTTTTTTTTTCATTCATTTAATACTTCCCTTGAGTATAACAAGGACAGAAACAGCAACACCTGGAAATGCATAGATTAAATAAACGAGGGAATTTTTTATTCCTGTGAAGCATCCAGAGTTTCTATAAGATTTGTTGTCTTTTAAGTTACATGTTAAACCTTATAAACTTAAAGTGTGATTTTTATGTTAATTTTATGGAAACGTAAGTATCACTGAAGGACAACATTTATTTATTACCTAGAACAGTTGTATGACTTGCTTTTAGAAATTGTGTTATTAGGACATTGGTTACATGGCTTATTATATAGTATAGAATCTAAAATACATGTGGGGAAGAGTAATTTAAAATAAAAGTTAATTTGAAAATGGAAAAATTAAATTCCTTGCCTTAAAATTCATCAGTTACTTGATAAAACCATGTAAATATTATGATGCTTCCTTATACCCGGGGCTTCCAGAGTAAATGGTTCTTTTCTTGTGTTGTCATCTTTAGGTGCTAGTGCTTAGAATGCTATTTTAAAAAATTAAAGATTTCATTGGCACTTTTGATTTTTTCTTCTCCTTTCAGTTGTTTATTTCTTATTGTGTCATTTATTTCTTCTTTTACTCATTTACTTAGATAGATATTGCTATTTTTCTATAAAATGAATTCTATTTTAATTTCATAAATTATTACTATTTTATTTGGTAATTAGCTGCTAGGTTTCCATATGGGGTTTCCATAATACTTGGTTGATTCTCTGCAGCCCTCGTCTGCTCTCATCTCTCTGCCTCCTTCCTCTCACTGTCCATTTGACTCTGGGTTTCCCTTCTGTTTTGCTGTATTGTCTTCTCTACATCCTTCTGCCTTAAAGCCTGATCTTCTTTTCCCCAGTCAGATAGGCTCTGTTCTAGTCTCCTGGTCTTTGTTCATATGTACTATCACTTAGAACTATATACTTAACAGAGGATAGGATCTGCAAAGTTAGAGCTAATATCTGAAGCTGGGTTTACCTTGCTTAACATAGTATTTTCCAGTTACACAGATATTTCTGAAATTTTCATGTTTCTTTATGATTGAACAATTTCCGATGTCTTTATGTGCCACATATCCACTGATCTGTTGATGAACATCTAGGCTGATTCCACTTCCTTGCACTTGTAAAAAGAACAGTATAAACATATCTCTGCAGTAGGCTGCAAGGAACTTTTGGGTATATGTATGTGGTTGGTATAGTGGGGCATATACCAGTTCTATATTAGCTATTTGAGATGCCCATATACTGATTTCCACAGTGGCCTCACTAGATGAGGTCTCCTGTTTTTATCAATCCTTGCCAGCATTTATTGTCCTTGTTTTTTGTTTATATTGTTTTTGTTTGATGGTAGCCTTTCTGACAGGGGTGTGATAGACTCTCAGTGTAGGTTTAATTTGCATTGCTCTGATGGGTAGATGTTGAACACTTTTTAAATTGTTAGTACTTGTTTATGGTGCTTCTGTTGAGAACGTTGTTCAGATCATTGGCCAATATTTATTGGCAGGAGTTTGTGTTGAATTAAAGGGTTTTTTTTCCTTTGTCCACTCTACCTCCCAAATAATGAGATGGATACTTGTTACATTTATTAATGTGATAAAGCGATTCTCATCTATTCTAACCCATGTATGCTAGTCTAGCTACTTCCCAGCCAAATGCCCTGTAGTCACCTCTTTATCCTCCTGGTGACTCCTCATGGCCCAGCAACCTTCTTCCTTGCATATGTCTGCCCCTCTCTCTACCGCAGACTCGAACAGAAGTCCCACTTACTGTCTCCTCTACCTAGTCATAGGCTCTTCTTCTTTGCTAACCAATCACAGATAACTGGGGAGTAATTCTTGCAAACGTTGAGATAGGAGATTCTTCAAAAGCAATGGCAATACCAGAACCTGTTAGCATTTAGCTCTCTGCTGGTTCAGCAATTAATAATCGAATATACAGAGACATACCTTAATACAGTGTGAGTGACGGTTGCCTCTACAAGTTGGGGGAGGGTGTTTATTTTTTGTAGTTACTTATTTTAGAAATTAACCCCTTCTGAAGGCTGCATACTAATTCTGATGATTGTTTTGCTGTGCAGAAGCTTTAATTTTATGTAATCACATTCCATTGCTAAGGCTGTGTTCCTGTGCTCTAGTAATTCTGTTCATGAAATTGGCATATGTTTTGAAGTGTGATTTTCTTTTAACATTCCAAGTGTTTTTTTTTTTGTTTTGAATTAAATTCTTTGATTTACTTTAAGTTGATTTTTGTGCAGAGTGAAAGATGCATATATAATTTCATTCTGCAAGTTGATATCAAGTTTGCAAGCACTATTTGTTGCAAAGGCTTTCTTTTTTCCAGTGGCTTTTGTTGCTCTTACCTTTGTCAAAAATTAGGTGTCCATAGCTGTTTGGGTTTATCTCTGGGTCAGCTGTTACATGCCATTGATTGCCCTTTACATGCTGACTTTATCACTATAAGCCCATAGTCTAGTTTGAGGTTGAGTAATGTTTTTTTAATATTTTTAAAATTTTTATTAATTTATTCATATTACATCTCAATGGTTATCCCATCCCTTGTATCCTCCCATTCCTCCCTTCCTCCCATTTTCCCCTTACTCCCCTCTCCTATGACTGTGCCTGAGGGGGACCTCCTCCCCCTGTATATGCTCAGAGGGTATCAAGTCTCTTCTTGGTAGCCTGCTATCCTTCCTCTGAGTGCCACCAGGCCTCCCCATCCAGGGGTTTAGTAATGTTGAGATCTTCAGTTAGGTTCTTTCTGCTTAAAGCTGCTTTTGAATCCATGTTTTTTATTTTTTGTTGTTTTGTTTTGTTTTTTTTGTGTGTGTGTGTTTGTGTGTGTGTTTCCATATGAATTTTAGGATTTTTTTTTTTTTTTTTTTTTTAGTTCTGTGAAGAATGTCCTTGAAATTTTGACAGAGATTGCATTGAATCTATAGATTGCTTTGAATAGTATAGACATATTCACAATATTAGTCCTGCCAACATAACAAAATGGCTTTATAGCTTTAAACTTACTAGCCTTTTTCTATCATACTTTAAGTTGGTTTGATTACTGCATAGTCAGATTAGTTAATCTTATACTATGCAGGGCCACAGACCCAGATGGGCCCCAGGTGGCAGCTCAGGCCAGGAACATACCTTGGTGCCAGGTGGCATCATTGCCTACTCTCATCAGGTTGTTCTCACTCCAGCCTGGGGCCCTCAGACCTAGGCAGGGTTCTTCTAGTCTCTGGCTTGCTCTTGTGCAGAGCTAGATTGTTGTGGCTCAGGCTAGCTCCCTTTCTGAGCCCCATGGCATTGGCCTTTTTTTTCCCCCAGGGTATGTTAGGCTGCTAATCTCTCAGATGTTCACAGGTCAGAACACTGAACATAGACATAGCCACGCCTGCATGCCTCTAGGGGCAGGTATAATTTGACTTTTAAGATTTGTTTTTCTCAATGGGGTAGATTGGATTTAAAGTATTCCTCCTCCCCTCTTGGGAGTGTTTCTTCCTTTTCTGCACCACTTATTAAGTAGTCCTTACGTATAATTTTCTATAAAGATGCCTATTAAATTTGAACTCTTTATGTAAGCTTTGTGTATAGCCTTTTTATCTTCTTTAATGTAACTATTAATTATGTTTATCCTGTACTGTCATTTAATATTTTTGTTTACCAATAAATTCAGTATCTGTTAGTTAAGGACTATGTAACTCTCTGCTGCCTTTATATTACTAAAATATATTGCTGAAATATTCTTTGATAATTGTCCCGGTTTTTAAAACTCAGTATTTGTCTTCCTCTCCTTTCTGAATGCAACAGCTCTTTTAAATTTTTAATTAATATTTGCTTTCAGGAAGTTTGGGATGTTTTATTGAGCTATACCTTATGTTAAGTTCAGGAGCACCTCTTGGTAACTTTAAAGATTGGACACATTGTTGGACTCTGTTCTCTTCTTCCACCGTAGGTCCTGGGCATCAAACAACTTTTGCAGTGCTGAGCCATCTTGTTGGTCTATATTTATATATTTAGATTTATTTTATAACCTGTTTGATTGGTGAACTTCCCACAGAATTGTTAGACTGTAAGGAGGAGTTTCCACGTAAGAGCATCTCTTCCGTGGCTCTGTCATTTGGTCATATTAGGTAGAGTGATGGATTTTCCATGCGTGTTGTCACAGCGGATGGCATCCCCCATGACAGCAGTGACAGTGAAATGGAGGACAGAAGTACTGCTAACTTGGCTGCTTTGAAACTTGATGAGTGGCTTCATTTCAAACTAGAGCCGGAGGTAAGTTGCTTCTTAATAGGACATAAATTTCTTTTAGTTAATATGAATTGAAATAGCGTGTTAAAATTTTTATCTTCGGTATTGATCCTTAATATTAAAAAAAAAAACCTATGGTTTGTTTTTTCAGTTTTCATAGAGCACTTATGTAATTCAGCCACTGTGCAGTTTTCTTCTGTCAGAGAACTCAAGACAGCCTAGATGCAGCCTACTATTTATGTGTGACTGGTATCTCGCTCTATTTGGGCTGCTATAACACCCATGGGCTGATAATTTTTAGAAAACCAGAATTCCTCAGGCTAAGATCAGGGTGCCAGCAAAGGTTACTTTGTTTACCAGATGACACCTTAAACCCTTTGTCCTGAGTGGGCAAGTGTGGTGTGTCCATCTATGGTGGAAAGCTGGAGGGAGGGAGTGCGAGTGCATCTCTCAAACCTTTCAGAAGGCTGTCTCATCCTTGTCATTTCCTGACAATTACACCTCCCAGTATGGTGCATGAGGGATTAAGTTTCAACATGAATTTTTCAAGGGATCAATACTTTCTAAGCCACAGTAGTAATATTTTAGTATTTCTGGATATGTAATGTATTGAGTACTCAATATAAAACACCACTTAATTTTACCATTTCTGGAGAAATATATGAGTTTATTCTGTTTTCATAACTGAATTGGGAGAGAGAAAGTTTGGTTTTCAGATTTAAGATTTTCTTGACAGCCTTTTCTTATTCTAGGCTTTTTTTTTTTTTTTTTTTTTTTTTTTTGGTAAATCTGTCTCCATTTTTGCTGGCAACTGAGCTGTCAGTGGTCAGTATTGGCTAGGTTTGCTCTTCAACCATCACTCCATTTCATTTATTCACGGATTCTTCACTGTGAGCATACTGTAATCTCATTCCCATTAGTACTAATCAGCTGCATTTGCCAAAGATACCGGTGCCTTCCATGCTTCTATGCCAGTCTGTGTTTGATAACCTTGCTCTACTACTTGGCACAACTGTGAGTCACCTCCGGTTTGAATCCTCCCTTCTCTACTTTTTTCCTCCTCAATCCTGCTCCAAATACTTTGTCTTAAATAAAGTGAACTGTTTTTTATTCTTCTTCCTTTGCAGTCATTTCTTTTTATGTGTATGCTTCTGCTTTAAATTTTAGGTGCTTGTGCTTTAATTAAAGGCTTCTATTTCTATGTAGATTGCTCTTTTCTTTACTCTCTACACAATTCCTGCTAACTTTATTGCTCTGTGTAGATTTAGAACTGACAGCACTTATGTGTCTCAAGTCTGTCTCTATATTAGGCCTTCTTATGCATGTATTTGCCTCTTGGCTGTCATTTGATGCTCTGTAGATACTAAAGGATAATATGGATAGGCTAAGTGCGGTTTTCCTTATTTACCTTACTACTGCTTTTTGAGTATTAACCACCTACTACCAATCCGCAGTGTTTACATCTTCATTATTAGCTGTTCTGTTTCATTCTGTCTCTAGTTCCTAGAATATTATGATTAAAAATTTTACTTATGTAAAAGAATGAATGAAATGAATAGAAAATCATATTGAATGTAAGATAGTTATTTAGAGACAGTTGCAAACAATAATTAATGTAAAGTTTTTCTAACATATGTGATACACAATTTGCTTGTATTTGAACTGAGGATGATTTGATTACAGGCTGCCAGTTTATTGCTGCAGCTCAGACAGAAGTGGCATAGCTTGTTTTTACGCCGAATGAGAGCTCCATCTAAACCTTGGTCTCAAGTCGATGAAGCTACCATACGGGCTATTATAGCTGTTTTAAGCACTGAAGAACAGTCTGCAGGTTTACAGCAACCATCTGGAATTGGACAGAGGCCAAGACCCATGTCTTCAGAAGAACTTCCTTTGGCTTCATCTTGGAGATCGAATAATAGTAGGAAAACTTCAGCTGACACTGAGTTTGCTGATGGATCTACTACTGCAGAAAGGTGAATCTAGCATTCTTTATAGATGGGAACATTTTCCCCAGGACAGTGAACTATTTATTCTATTTCACAATTACATATAATGTAGTATATGTAAAAAAAATCATAATAAAATGGAATTCATTACTTTAAGATATTTCTTGTAAATACTAAGGGAATATGAATGACTTAGAGCAGGTGCTTATGATTTAGTAAGGCCAGTCCTTCAGGAAAAAAACTGAAGGTGTTGCATAACCAGAAATCATAAATTTAAGGTCTGTTTGGAGGATAACAAATTCTAAAATGATCCATTTTAAAGGCCATATATCAAATGACGTTTTTCTTGGACACTGAATAGTCAGCGCTGACAGTGCTGTGTAAAGAGCCATTTCCCTGCACCACTACCTCCTGTCAGTTCTGCTGGCTAGCATTCCTACACAAGAGCATGCCTAGTCATTGATGCGCTGAATGCCTGGTCCATGTGAAGCACTGAAAAAAACATCGTATTTTTTTCATTCCAGCAAAATTGCAATTTTCCCACTTTCCATAAATTTTACATTTATTTGTATCCAGGGTGTGTATTGTAAGGTAAGGTGTTCAGATTTTGTTTTGTGTTGTTGTTTGTTTGTTTTGTTTTGTTTCTTTTACTTTTTTTTTAAATACATACTGCCATATGGAGCATTTCCTCTTACCTTTTGGAAGAAACTAGGTCACCCACACTGTGAGATACCCAACATACTGAGCTTGTCTGTCTCCAGCTAACAACATTTAATCTTAACACTCTGTTTATTCTGTGTGAATAGTGGTTAGCTTGCAAGGTTCAACTATATCCCTTGTTTTGGATGTTATTAGAAATTTTATACTGCAACCAGAATATATACTGTCTGATTGTACCATTCTATATAATATATGAACATTATTATTTTTTAATTTAAAATAATTATTTTTAATTAAAAATTTTCTTAAATGATATGTTTTTGGTATCTATAGAATTTTAGAAGAATCTTAGAGTTCATCTAAGATAACCTTTTAACAAATAGTTTAAAGTTCAGAGACATGTACAATGTCATATGCTAGATAGTTGTACAGTTAGTATTGTTCTGGTATATAGATGTCTGTATTCTCACCCTATCCAGTATTCTTCCCATGCTAGCTCACTTTCATTTTCAAGTCTGTTTTACACAATACAGTTTCTAATTTTTCAATATGGCTTACCTCATTTTAAAAATTTACCCTATAGTCTGTGGGGTTTTTAGGAGGGCAAAGTTGGAGTGTGTGTGTGTGTGTGTGTGTGCGCGCGCAAATGTCAGAGATTGATATTGCATATCTTCTAGTAGCTTTCCACCTTCCTTTTTAAGACAGGGTCTCTCAGTGAACTTAGACCTCACCTATTTGGGTCTCGGGGGAGTAAGCTCCAGAGATTTGCCTCTCTTTGGCACCCTAGTCCTGAGATTTACATATAAGTGCTGCTGAAACCAGCTTCTTATGTTGGTACATGGGGACCTTATATTAAGGTCCTCATGATTTCATGGTACATTAGTTTCTTTTATTTTGCCATGATAAAATGCATGACAAAATATTAATACTTGATAAAGTATTGATAAAACATTTGACAAAAGGCAACTTGTCCATCATTGTGGGGAAGACATGGCAACAGGGAGGAAAGGCATGGCAGGCACAGTGGTAGGAGCAGGAAATCGGATAATCATATTTCATCAAAGAGCAAGAAGTGTAGCAAGGTTATAAAGCCTCAGAGCTTGTCTCGGTGGCTTACTTCTTCCAGTAAGGCTCCAGCTGTTCCTGAACAGAATTACCAGCTGGCGACCCATGGTCAGACAGAACAGCCAATACAGACATTTTATATTCCAACCACAGCACACAACAAACTCTTTACTGAGCTGTCTTCCCACTCTTCAATTGTCTCTTATTTCTGTCTTTGTATATTCATTTATTTATTCATTGTGGTGCTGGGGATCAAACCCAGGGCTTTAGGCATGCTGGGGAAGTGCTATATCACTGAGTTACACTCCTAGCCCATTATAATTTGTTTTCTTTTTAATGAATGTAATAGAACAATGAAATTCCCCTAAAAGTGTTCCATATATTGTATGTGCCTGGGCTTTTGCATTTAAACAGCATTCATCTTGTATTACAAACTTATGTATAACTGCCCTGTGCTTCTTTTTGCTCAAGAGTACTGATGAAATCTCCATCTCCAGCCTTACATCCACCTCAGAAGTACAAAGATAGAGGAATTTTACATCCTAAACGGAGTACTGATGACCGATCCGATCAATCATCTGTGAAATCCACAGATAGCAGCAGTTACCCAAGTCCCTGTGCTAGTCCCTCTCCTCCGTCCTCAGGGAAGGTAGGACTTGCGCAGTCTGTAGTAAGGAGCAGGTTCACATGTGTTTCATGGACACAGTTGTTCAGAATTGTAAACCCTGTACACTTGTAACTGGCCTGTGTTCTTAATACTAACAGTATATATTTTAATCTAACTGGTTATTTATTGATACCATATAGCTGTACAGCTCATTTTCCCTTCTTAATTCCTATAGAAATTTTTGGTTAAAACAAAAATAATACTTTGATAGTAAATTTTGTATATAATTCAAGTGTTTTCTGTGGTTCAGTGATTATATAGAACATAGAAATTTTTGATATGGCATTGAAAACTTTGTTTTGTTTTGGTTTTTGTTTGCTTGTTTGTTTTTTGAGACAGAGTTTCTCTGTGTAGCCCTGGCTGACCCGGACTCACTTTGTAGACCAGGCTGGGCTCAAACTCACATCGATTTACCAGCCTCTGCCTCCCAAGTGCTGGGATTAAAGGCATGCACCACCATACCTGGCTGTTGAAAATTGTTTTTTTAAAAAATGATGTGAATGGTTTCACATGCTTAGAATGTGTTTATTTTTACTTGTGTTACTTGTACATGAATAAGAAAGTATTTAATTGTGAGCTTCTTAGTTGTGTTTTGGTAAACAGTGTCTGCTGAACACTCGCTAAATAGGAAAAAAGTACATTACGTTTTATTTTGGGGGGTATTTAAAACCCTTTATTAAGGCATGCTTTGTTTAAAAACAAAAAAAACAAAAGCTATTAGTTTATGGGCTCCTGGGATGTGTCAAAGGGTGAAAGTGCTTTACCAGCCTGACGTGGGTCTGATTCCTGGAGCTGAGGTGGTAGAAGCAGAGCGTGGAGTCCCACAGGTTGGTCTCGTACTTCAAATGAGTGTGCTGTCATGTGAACACACCCTTCTCACACACACGAATAAACGTGTCATAGAAAAACTATCAGTTTAAACTGAACCACTTAGTGAATTTTGGCAAGTGTATCTGATTGAGTATTGCTGCCATAGTCATATAGAGACCATTTCTCTTGCCTTATACCCCAGTCATCACTGCTCATTCTTCTTAAATATCTTATAAATGGAATCATCCTTTTGTGTCTAGTTTGTTCTTCTTAATGAAGTGCTTTGAAATTCACCTATGCTGTTGAGTGTAAAATTACTTTTTTCTTTGAATAGTCTTCCATTGTATGGATATGCCACAGTTTACTTACCCAGTTGACGTAGACATTTGGGTTATTTTACTTTGTATTTTAACTAAAGGTGCTATATACAGCCTTTGTTGGTAGATGTTTTGTATTTGGGGTTGGATGGCTTGGAATGAGGTTGTAGGTCGTAGTAAAGGCTACCTCTCATCCGTAATCCCGTATACTTGCTAATGTTCTTTATCTGGGCTGGATTCTTCATCCACGCCTGCCTTGTGCTTCTCTTCCAGCTAACCCATGGCGGCTGCTTTCTCTTCCCTCTTGGGACCCTCTCCTCTAGTCTCTTCTCCTTCCCTCGTGGTGATCTTTCTTTTCTTCCCAGGAGTCCTCTCTCTCTCTAAGCCCCACCTATCTCCTTTGCCCTTACCAGGTGGGATGGCTTTTTATTAGTCAAAAGGTGGGTCATAGAGACAACAAATAGTAGTTAACGTCAAAATACATCAGACCATCCCCCAATAGCTAAACTGTTTAACATTTATTCAATATTTTGTTCATTTTATACTGTTCTTTATTGGTTATCTTTTTTAAAAATGATAAGAACTTCCTATATACTTAGGGTATTTGTTTTAAATTGCTTTCCCGCTTTCTTTCCTAACCTAGTTTGCTTTTCTAACCTTCTTTTGAAGAACAACTATTTATAGCTTTATTTATTTTGAGACAGGGGCTCACTGTGTAATCCTGGCTTGCCTTCAACTTGCTGTGTAGACCAGGCTTTCTGTCCTTGATCTCACAGAGATCAGTCTGCTAGTGTTGGGGTTAAAGTCAGGTGTTATCATGCTTATCTGTTTATAGTTATGATTCAATCTATTTTACTAGATTTTTTCCTCTTATGATTTGTTCATTTGTATACTGAGAAAATTTTGCATAATCCAACAAGAAAATATTCTGTGTGCTCCTAGAAATTTTACAGTTAGAACTCTTACTATTTCAGGTTAATTTTTATCATATGAATGAGAGAAGGTTTTTTTTCCTTATTTATACAACTGTTCTAGTACCTTATATTACTTTGGCAAATTTGTTATAAAGTATTTTATCATAAATATGTGATCTTTTTATTGAACTCTATTGAACTCTTCTTTTGTCAGTCTTACACTGACTTGATTATATAGATTATAATGAGATGCACTGTCATTTAGTGTTTGTTTTTTGACCTGTCACCTTTTCTCCTGAACAGCTGTGATTGTTCATACCTGTTTCATCACTTCTGTCAATAAGTGTAATTTTACTTTCCAATAATTTTTACTTTATTATTTTTTTCTTTTCAATCTGATGTTTATTCCCTTCCCCCCTTTTTTTCTAGCTAGGTCCTCTAATAAGAAGTACCATTGTCTTGATCTTAGCCAGAAGACATTACCTGTTTTATCATTTGATGCACGATAATTGTAAATGTTTTCTTTTTTATCTAGTTTCTTGGTTTCCATTATGAATCAGAGTTATTTTCAGTGTTCTTTCTACATATTGTTTCTGAATCGTTGTCTATAGATGGTAGATTTTACTCATTGTCTAACATTTTTACTTGTTTTGGTGTTACATTGCTGTAAAAAGATACCATGACCATGGCAACTCTTATAAAAAAACATTTGTTCAGGGCTTGCTGACAATTGAGAGGTTTAGTCCATTATGCTTATGGTGGAGAGCATAGCAGCACACAGGCAGATATGGTAGCTGAGAGTTCTACTTCCAGGTCCATGAGCAGCAGGCCAAGAGACACTAGGCCTGGCTTGAGGTTTTGAAACACCAAAGCCCACCTCCAGTGACATAAGTCCACACCTGCTCCAACAAGGCCACACCTTCTAATCTCTGTCAAGTAGTGCTACTCCCTAATGACCAAGCAATCAAATATATGAGATTATGGGAGCCATTCATATTGAATCCACCACAGTACTTCAGGCATGCCAGCCTTTTTGAATATTGCTAGACTTGATTTTATTGAATCAAAATATCCGTTGTTATCAGTGTTGTTCATGAGGGATCTTATTCAGTACTTTTTTTCTTGTGTTACTTTTGTAGATTTTTGAAACCAGGTATAGTGGTTCGAATGAGAATGACCCCCATAGACTCATATATTGGAATTCCTAGTCACCAGTTGGGAGACTGTTTAAGAAGGATTAGGAGATGTGGCCTTGTTGGAGGAAGTTTGTTCATGAGCATGGGCTTTGAAGTTTCATTAGACTACCCCAGGCCCAGTTTCTTTCCGTTTCTTCTCTCTTCTCTTCTCTTCTCTTCTCTTCTCTTCTCTTCTCTTCTCTTCTCTTCTCTTCTCTTCTC
>OU015744.1:40907990-40921436 GCA_907169655.1 Acomys percivali | reverse complement strand
TCTTCTCTTCTCTTCTCTTCTCTTCTCTTCTCTTCTCTTCTCTTCTCCTCTCTGTCTCTCTGTCTCTGTCTGTCTGTCTCTCTCTCTCTCTCTCTCTCACACTCTCTCTCTCTCTAACCCTTTCCCCCTCCCTCCCTCTTTTTCTTTCTTCCCCCTCCCTTCCTCCCTGCTACTTTTGGATCAGGATGTAAAGCTCCCAGCTACTACTCCAGCACCATGCCTTCTTGCCACCATGCTACCCACCATGCTATAATGGACTAACCGTCTTCAACTGTAAGCCAGCCTTGGACATGGTGTCAGTTCACAGCAGTAGAAAAGAAACTAAGACATCAAGGTAAATGCTGGTCTCATGAGATTAGTTGCAAAATGTGTCTTCAATTTCAAGATTTTGAAATATAGTTGTGGAATACGTATTTCTTTCTTTGCTTGTATTCGAATTCATTAGTTAAGACAACTTAAATTTTATTTTTGGGAAATTTCATGTATCAGTACTTTGTTTACCTCATGTCTACCCCTCACACTCCCTGTTCCAACACCACACCCTCTCAAATTCATGAGCCCTTCTATAATTATTGTTGCACATATGCCTGCATGCACATACCCTATTATCCTACAGTTGACCCCTTGGGATTGGATAACCTATCAGGGAGTTTGTCCCTTAAGAATTGGATATTTCCTCATCCAGAAGCCACTGATTGCCTGTAGCATTCCATCTAGGGTGAAGGATTTGCAAAATTATCTCCTTTTTACACAGTCATGTCATGTAGTACTTTCTTTATGCAGGTCTAGGATTTCATGGATGTAGTAGATGTCCTGTCATGTCTATAAGACAGTATCTAGCATCAGGCATCCTGGTCCTCTGTTGCTCTTAGAGTATTTCTGTCTCCTCTTCAGTGATGCTCCCTGAGCTTTAGGTATAAGTGTTGCATTGTGTATGTACCATTAGGGGCTGAGGCACCTACAGTTAGTAATTCTTTGCATTTTGGGCTGTTGTGCATTTTTATAATGGACTCTGGCTCTACAAAAAGTATCTGTGATGTGGGATGAGTGTTACCCTTATTTGTGGGAGTAAGAACAATTGTTTAGAACACAGGAACTATTGACGGGAGGTCTACTGTCATTTTCATTTCTTTGTGTACAATATGCCTGATTTCCTTTAGCTGTGTATAGGCTTTTTGTTTTTTGTTTTTAATCACTGATTTTGAGGAGCTGGATTTTGGTAATGCCTTCTCTGATTCTCTTTGTTTTTAAGGTTGTTTATCTGTAATTTCTGTTAGTTTTCTAAAAAAAATCTAAGTCTGTTATTTCTTCACATTATTATTATTACTGTTTTGTTTTGTTTTGAGACAGGGTTTCTCTCAGTGTAGCCCTGGCTGTCCTGGAACTGGCTTTGTAGATCAGGCTGGCCTTGAACTCAGAGATTCACCTGCCTCTGCCCTTTCTCTTCCCTTTTCTGAAACTCTTACTAGATATCTATGTGTGTAGCTATATATATGTATGTGTATATAGCATCACTCAATATTTCATTCTCCCTCTTGGGCCTCATTGAAGGTAATTCTATTGCTATTTTTTCACTTAGTGATATTTTTATTTTGGGAAGGTAAACTTCATTTTTTATAATGTTATTATTTGCAGTTATTATTTTATGTTTCAAGGTTCTCCATATGTCTTTAATACTACTTGCTATTTAAAAATACCTCTTTTTAAAAATCATATTCATATTTTGATTTATCTTCTAAAATACCATTCACATAACTTACAATATGTATTTTACCATTCTTGTCTACTGTCTATAAAATCTGCCCTGCAAGTGGTTGTATTGATTTTTCCCTCCTACCATTTATTTATTTATTTATTTATTTATTTATTTATTTATTTATTTTGTATTTGTATTTCTTAAACATTTGTTTGGCTGCTGGAGTTTTTTTTGTATTTTGCTTTTTATTTGTTTGGTTGTATGTGTGTGTGTGTGTGTGTGTGTTCCTTTAAATAGTGTTAGATTTTGTTCTAATAGCTAGGTTATTTACAATTAGTTTAATACTTTTTTAACTTTTAAAAAATTATCTGTATGTGTGCCATACATGCCAAGGGGGTCAGAAGGCAACTTTCAGGAGTCAGTTCTACTCTTCCACCATAGGTCCTGAAAAGTCTTTTCTTGGGATTAGTTTCCTTATTGTACTAAGGTTTGAGCCCTCTAAGGGCAAGTCCACTATGTTACAAGATGCCTGCCGTGGCTGAGGATGCTAAGTATTCCCAACCATTGGTGAGATGTGGCAAATATTTAGTGTAATGCTTTTCTTCAATTCTTTGCCTGCTCTCAGACGTTTCTTTTGTCTGAACTCTTGATGAGGTCTGTACCTGACCACGCACTTCTGGGGCCCAATCCTTCTGCAGTTTCTCTGGAACTCTGTGTGCAGATCCTCTTTACATTGCTGTGCCCATGCTGGTCACTGTGGTGTCTGAGCGTCAGTCTCTGCAGCACAGTAAGAGTACTGGACTGTTGCCTTCTTCATCTTAAAGCTGCCCCCAGGTAGTAAACTGGAACAAATTCCCCCCAGAATTGGAAGGATTTAAAGACATTTTCTGAAAATTCATTCTAAGTGTAAATTAATAAATTTCTTGTCTTGGTAGAAGGCATTTTGGATGCTTTGAAAATAAGTACTTTTTTTTTTTTTACTTTTTGATTAAGCCTTGTAAAGGTTTTGATTTTTATTTCTTGGATATGTGGTTAAGTTTATATGTTTATGAGATGTTATTTATGAGAGCCTACTGACTTTGAAAAGTCAAATTGCCTTTCAAGAACTTACATATTCTTTCACAGGGCTCGAAGTCTCCTTCACCAAGACCAAACATGCCTATTCGTTACTTCATAATGAAGAGTAGCAATTTGAGAAACCTTGAAATTTCTCAACAGAAGGGTATCTGGTCTACAACCCCTAGTAATGAACGGAAGCTAAATCGAGCATTTTGGGAGAGCAGCGTGGTTTACTTGGTATTTTCTGTTCAAGGATCTGGACATTTCCAGGTGAGCCATCCTGAGTCAATAAAATGGGCTTTGTTTTGCCTGTAGGTTACACTCTAAAATTTAGAGAAAAACAAATCCAAACCCTAGCTTTTTATTGTATTGGGACACAATAAAATTGAGGTCTATGTCACATTTCTGCAAGGTGGTGATAGAACTGCTTTTACCTTGAATAATCAGGACATTTCTAAATGAGTAGTTTTTCCCTCTGACAACAGCTTTGGATCTGTTATGGATTAAAAGCAAGAAGCTTCACCTTTGTAAAATGCTTATGTGGACTAGAAAAGTCATTGACAATGAAAAGACAATGATTCTTTTCAGAAGAAGTTTCAAACTTAAGTTTTATGGGTGTTTTGCTTTTTTGCCTGCATGTCAGTCTATACACCACACGCATGCAGTGCCTGTGGAGACCAGAAGAGGGAGTCAGAGCCTTGAAACTGGAGTTACAAATGAGCCACCACACTGGTGCTGGGAATGGAACCCAGGACCTATGGAAGAGCAGCCAGTGCTCTTCACCACTGAAGCATCTCTATCTCTGAGATGGTTTAATTTTAATTTGAGTTAATATATGTCTGAACTTGCAAACTATTGAATTATTTCATAGTTACAGTATTCATAAATAAAAACTATAGTTTTGATGGTTATATTTTTATATGATAAATACTGTCATAATTGTTGATACATTATAAAGAAACTATTAAGATTTTAAGTTACTCGAATTGGTTTATCTTCCAAAATTTGATAAAGAAGCTTTTTTGGTTCTTGATAAAGTTGCATTTTTTAAATATTGTATTTTCCCTTAAAATTCTTTAAAACATAATTAGCCTTATGAGATAAATATAGATATTTTAATATCACCTTTGCTTCCATCCTTTCCCCTCATTTTTTATACAGGGATTTTCTAGGATGTCTTCTGAGATAGGAAGAGAGAAAAGCCAGGACTGGGGCTCAGCTGGACTCGGTGGAGTATTTAAAGTGGAGTGGATACGCAAAGAAAGCTTGCCCTTTCAGTTTGCACACCATTTACTCAATCCTTGGAATGACAACAAAAAAGTACAGATAAGCAGAGATGGGCAGGTATACACTGGTATCTTAAGCTTTTTTTCTTTTGATTTTGTTTTGTTGTTGTTACGCTCAAGGAGAAAATGTATATGACATATGCACATGATCAGCAGTGGTTTTGGTGAATAAAGAGCATAAAAGTCTGCTTGCAGATGTCTTATAGAGCCTTTAACATTATGTTAAGTTTTGTTTCTTGCTGTATGAAATCTTTCATGAGTCATTTCATGGAGGTTTCTGTTGTCTCCTTAATGACACGTGACTAAAGCAGAGTACTCTCGAGGTAATTTGTCTCAGTCTCAAGTGCCACCAGCACTCAGCTTCCTTGTTGTCTAAGTACATTATGTAAAGAGCAGCCCTTTACTACTCTAGTGACTTGCTTTATTTCAGTCTCCTTGGCTTTTGTGATGCTGCCCCTGTGCACTTAAACTAGTAATGTGATGGGAATTAACAAATAGTGTCAAAATACTGTGCTGGCTGTATCATGTAATCTGTTCATATCAACAGTAGAGTGAGCTATTGGTCCCGATTTACATGGGGAAAGTGTATTCAGGGATTAGTTTTACCAACAATTACATCTAATAATTTATTTGAACCATTGTAGCTTACTTCAGTCCACCCTGGGAATAGAGTTGAGTTCTTTCTGTGTACTCTTTAGCGGTATCATATATGCCACAAGAGGAAAAAGAAGTGGCATTCTTTTTATTCATGTCATTCTATTTTAATTTATAAATCTTGATTTAAAGTTAAATAATTCGTAAGTTAGGATTAGGTAGTCATTTAAGATTCATTTTTGAGGAGAAAGTCTAAAAACAATATGGTAGGTTTCAAACCTTTGGAAGTTCAAATTGAGTGCTCTTGTTGAATCTCCATTTCAAATAAAATTTATTGTTTTCATCTAGACAACATCCAAAATTGATTACATGGTAATCTGTTGACACTTTATAACAAAAAGTACAAGATTTTCACATTAAGTAGAATTTTATATCTAAATGTCAACTCTATAAAAGTAGAGAACTAGAAATACTATGTACCATTTGATATTAGCAAGATCTGTTTATTAAGTGAAATTTAAAGTGATTTTTTTGTCTTTTGTCTGCATATATTTTTACTTATTAAAAATTCATCCCAGATAGTTTTAACGTTTATATTTATTTTTGACTTATCTAGGAGCTAGAACCTCAGGTTGGTGAGCAGTTGCTCCAGTTATGGGAACGCCTTCCATTGGGAGAAAAGACCACAGCTGATTGACATTCAGGTTATATAATATTTGGCTTGAGCACTTCTCATAGTATTTGTTGTCACTAGTGTGACTTTCAGTCATTTACCTTTTCTTTTTTAACTTTTTCAGAGCTCCTGGCTGTGGACGAGCATTATGCCTATTGTAACTACTGGATGCACTGACTTTCTGAAAACTCAGTGGCGTTTTGTAGCTTAGAACGTTACTTCAGAATCATCATCTTCATATAGAGGAAAAGATAATTTAATTTTTGTGGTGATTTTGGGGAATTAGTATATTTGTTAATTGTATGTTTCTGATTAACAAAATAGCAATTTTGGTATTTGATACAACAGCACTTATTTTAACTTAATTTGAATGTAAACATTTCTTTAAAACATTTAGTTTATAACTTTTGATGCCAAACTGATTTCGGTTTTTCCAGACAGGTTTTCTCTGTGTAGCTTCGGCTGCTCTGGAACTAGCTCTGTAGACCAAGCTGGCCTAGAACTCACAGAGATCTGCCTGCCTCTGCCCCCAAAGCTGTGATTAAAGGCATGCGCCACCATCACCTGCAATGCCAAACTTGTATGTTGACTGTTTAATTCAGGAAAGGCATAAATATATCAGTACTTCTAAAAACCATTCTAGAAGAGACAGCTCTTATGTTTATCATTTAACAAATATATAAAAATTTTAAATTATCTCTTATAGAACTAGGGGACAAGGGCTATTCATTCTATTACTTTTAACCTGAGATATAGTAAAAAAAAAAAAAAAAGAAAAGAAAAAAGAAAAAACTGAAGAAAGGCTATTTTTCTCTGAATTAGATAAAATCTGAAGGTAGTTTCTCTACCTTTGATCAGATCCGTGCTTAATTTTATTCCTAGTTCTGTCCTTTTTAACCTTATGTATAATATGTCCATTCTTTTTTTCTTCCCACAAAGCAACGTTCACATCACCTTTACAACGATGACATTTTTGTTTTGCTATAGAAGCCCAATTTAGAATAACTAAAATTAATGGAAATTCATACAAGGTTTTAAAAATGCAGTTATTGATATCCTAGCTGCTGTATATCTTTGAAACTAAAACTCACAAGAACCACAATTATTTGTCTCTTTCCATTTAATTTTCAACCTCTTTCTCTCACTGTTTTATATAAATGGGGCATTTATTTTTCTAAGTCTGTGTTAAGGCCAAATCTCATGTTTCTTTATCATCTCAGAGTTACTTTGTTTGATGTCTTTACCACTACTGGTTAAAAGTTTCCTTAGAGACTTTTTGAAGAGAGAGTAGAAGTGCAGGACAGAACAACAGACATGTCTTTGTTGCTGACTCTAAACAAAGCAGGCTTAATAGTATTTTTCATAGCAGCTAAGTCATTGTTATAAAATGAGTCTAATTTAAAAATGGAAAGCAAACTAATGTCTGGTTCTATATTTGAGAACAAAGATTTGAAAAATCATGGATCAGCATGAAGTCCTGAGAACTCCTCTACTTTCTCTGAGAAAATGTATGGAGACATTCCCTTAAGATACCAGCTGTGACTTGCCTGTATTAGAAATTGTGTTGTATATATAAATATATGATATATGAATGCATACATGTGCACACACACATATACACACACAAACACCCACTCACTCACATACTTTGAGACATACCCGTAAGCTGAGCCAAAGTGAATTATGCTTCATTGTATGTGTATTACATTTTCTTCCTATTCAAGAAACTTATAGTTTTCCTGATAATGTATACTTTTTTTAGTTGTATCTGTAGAAGTTTTCAGGATTCTAAATTTGGAAGGACTTTTAAGACATAAACATTGTTTAAATGTTCATCTGTTTTGTAATATTTAGCTTTGTAAATAAACAATAGTTTGTTGGTAGAGTGAATATAATTTGAATGTAATTGAAATATTGTCTTTTGAAGAAATGAATTTTAAGAATACTTATTAAATGAAATTCTATAGTTATTCAGATCTTGTGTGCCATATCCTTCCTCTCTTCCTTGTAACAACATTTTAAATTTCCTATAAGAACAGTCATTATGATTTGTTTTTTGGTTTGAAACTTGGTTTAGATACTTTTCTGATACTAAGACTAAAGTAGTCATAACTGGTAATATTTTCTGAGATATCAGTAATTTTAGTTATCTTGAAGAATAAGAATAAGAATCTTTAAATATTCAATATATTATCAGTAACCCTTTTCTTTTTCTTTTTCTTTTTTCTTTTTTATTAATTTATTCATATTACATCTCAATTGTTAGCCCATCCCTTGTATCCTCCCATTCCTCCCTCCCTCCCACTTCCCCCCTACTCCCCTCCCCTATGTCTGTGACTGAGGGGCCCCTCCCCCCCCATATATGCTCTTAGGGTATCGAGTCTCTTCTTGGTAACTTGCTATCCTTCCTCTGAGTGCCACCATGCCTCCCCATCCAGGGGACGTCAGTAACCCTTTTCTAATGGCAAAAATCTCAAGAAATGTTTAGTATAAAACCTTCAAAATACTTTAATGTAAAATTGGCTAACTATTAATTAGCTATTCAAAAGTGGGGATTTATACCATATTAAAATATTTTTTACATATTGTAAAGAGTACATTGTCTTAAAATACTAGTAGTTTTCTATCTTGCAAACATGGAGAACTTACTGTTTGCCAGGTACCATTTGCCTATGTCTTTGTAGAAAAATAGTAGTAATAGTACCTAAGACTCTTGATCTCCCATCAGCCCTTTCATCTTTGAGAGAATTTTAATATTTTTTATTACTAATTCACTGGGAGCAGTTTAAGAGCCTTTATTGATAATAAATATTTACTTAGTATACTTTATAATAGCATACTAAGATACATCAGTTACAGTTCTTGATGCTTAGAAAGAGCTTATATGCTTGAAGGTGGCAGTTTTGTCTAGTGTAGTGTAGCACAATTAAGCCAATGTAGATTAAGTGCTAAGGCATTTGAGGAGAATGGTTACTGAAATTTTATTTCTTAAGCTTTTTATTTTTAAATTTTTACTTATTTGTATTGTGTGATTGTGTGGCATGTGAATGCAGCTGTCTGGAGTCCAGAGGAAGGCATGAGATTCCTAGAAGTTGGAGTTATAGGCAGTTATGATGCACCCAGTGGGGATGTGGGAACCAAAGTCCTCAGAAAGGTCAGGAACTGTTCTTAGCCTCTGAGCCATTTCTCTAATTGCTATGTTTGAGTCATTTTACAAACTGATAGACTTTGTAAAATAATTGGGGAAAATAGTTAAAACTGTAGTAATAAGTTGAGAAAGAGCAAGGTATTTTTGAGAGTTTATAGCTTATAAGAACTACCTGCTAAAAGTGTTAGGTAAGAATTTTAGGTGCAATAAGTTTGAAATGAAGAAAAAGCTGAGAAATGGTAAATAAGCCTAGAAGAGGTTCAACTTTATGTGAAGATAAAGATACTGCTTAAAAGACTTCCTTGGCCCCCACACTAGGTATGTTTGGTAGATCAGTAGTTTTGTAGTAGAGCTTAAGCATTTTCAACTTAATAGATGCCTCAGACATTGTTAATTCAGATAGACATTGTTTTGCTGAAACGGGCCAATACAACCAAAGATATTGGATGTGTGCTTTAATGTTTGTATGACAGCAGCCTGAAACATTCACATTAATTTACATATCTTGTGCAGTAAAGCATGATAGATGTGATTAGAATACTAAAAAGTATAAATGTATTTAATGAAGTACTGACCTTGATATGAAACATGCCATATTACATCAAAAAAGAACTTTGGATTTGAATTATTGTGCTTGCATTTGAGGACAGGTGCCAGCACAAAGTGTGAAAACAGCAAATTGTTTAGAGTTTCTCACCTCAAATTTTACATGTAAAGAATGAAAACATTTCCAACATCTCTCACAGAATCATTGGAAGGATCAAATGACAATTTCAGAAAACCATAAATACACCAGCCCACCTTCATTCCCTAGGGACTCTGCCTCTTGATGCAGACACAACGTCCCCTATTCTTTTCCACTGCCCCTTTGAGTCTTCTAGCCCATTTCCATTCCTTTGTGACACCCTCTAGCCCAGAGAAACAGTCTCTTCTGGGAACCCACAGCCACCATACTTGGCTAGGACCCATAGTGGGCAACAGCAACCAAGAAATAGAACACCCACCCAACAAAGCAAGACCAAAGATCTATGCCAAGAAATATATCAGCTCCATGTGCCTAGATAATAGTGCAAAAACACAAAAATTAACCAAGACAATAAGCCACTTGGAGAAGCCATCAACCATTTTGTCATAGGCCTTGAGAAAAGCAATTTTGCTTCTGAAGCAGAGGAGGGTGACTTCAAAATAACAGTTAAGAATATGTTCAGGGACCTTAAGAGGTCATTAAGTAAGTGCTTTATAAAAACTGTGAAAACAGTTGAATGAAGTAATGAGAGTAATTGAAGATGTGAAAGGAGAATTTAACAACAAAGTAGAATCACTAAAGAAAACCCAAACTGCAATAAAACTGGAAATGAAAAAATTTAAGACGTCAAACAAAAACCTCAGAGGTAAGCCTTACTAACCAGACAAAAGACTTGGAAGGGAGAGTTTCAGGTCTTAAAGACAAGGCAAAGTATTAGAAATGGAAAGCTCAGTGAAAGAAAATGTTACATCTTAAAAACAAATCTAGGCATAAAACATCCAGGAAACCTGTAATACCGTGAACAGATCAAACTTTTGAATACTAGAAAGTAGATAAATATAGGCCAAAGGCACAGAATATTTTTGACAAAACCATAGTCAAACTTTTGAATACTAGAAAGTAGATAAATATAGGCCAAAGGCACAGAATATTTTTGACAGAACCATAGAAGGAAACTTTTCCAGGCTAAAAGGGCACCTATTAGATTACAAGAAGCATACAGAACACCAAATAAGCAGAACCAAAGAACTCTCTAGGATACATAATCAGGATACTAAATGTACAAAACAAAGAAAGGTTAAAGCTACAAGGGGAAAAAGACTAAGTCACATATAAGAGACAGGCCCTTTGAAATATAACACCTGACTTCTCAATGGAGACCAAAAGCCAGAAGGTCCTGGACACATATTCTGCAAGCTCTGAGAGACCACAGATGCCAGCCCAGACTTCTATATCCAGCAAAATATCAATCACAGCTGACAAAGAAAACTTCACAGTAACAAAATTTTAAGTAATTTCTATCCACCAACCCTGCTCTACAGAAGGCACTATAATGAAAACTTCAGTCTGAAGAGGTTAACTGCACCGAAGAGGACACAAGAAATAAGACCAGAACAATAAACCAAATACGGGGGACTGCACACCCCCATACAACAAGAAAATAATAGGAATCATCAAAGATACCACTTGACCACAAAAAGCTAGAAAAGGTATTCTCTTAAAAAAAAATGGACTCAAGAAGCAAATATATAGCTGTTTTAATATGTAATAAAATATTTTTCAAAATTAATCTGAAGAGATAGGGACATTACATACTCATTAAAGGAAAGATCTACCAAGAGGATATTATAATTCTAAACATGTACCAAACACAAAGGTACTCCAATTCATAAAAGAAACACCATTACAGCCAAAATCACATATTGGCTTTCTTTCAGGGCTTGTGAATTACTTCAGTACCCCTTTCTCACCAATAGGCCATCCAAACAGAGACTGAACAGTTTCAGTTAAATATGTAACAAACAGTCCTATCAGAGATTTATACAACTTTACATCCAAACATTAAGAGAGATACTTTCTTCTCAGCAGCTCATTGACCACATACTGGCACACAAAGCAAGTCTCAATAGATACAAGAAAATTAAAAAAAAAAAAAAAAAAAAAAAAAGACAAACAAACACCACCGCATCTTCTCTGACCATCATGGATTAAGGCTGGATACCAACAAAAACAGAAATAGCAGAAAGTATACAAATTCATGAAAACTAAACAACTCATTACTGAATGAAAGTTGCATCAAGACATATCAAGAAAGAAGCTAAAAACATTTGAGAACTAAATGAAAATATAGCATACCCAAACCTATGAGACACAATGAAGACAGTTATAAATGTAACTTTATAGCACTAAGTGCCATCACAAAAAAAAAAGAAAAAAAAAGACACTACTAATAAAAAACTAGAGATGTTGTATTAGTAATTTATGGACATACCTGAAAGCTCTAGAGAAACAAGAAGTAAATGAGACAAAGTAATCAAACTCAAGGCTGAAGTCAATGAAACAAAATAATACAAAGGAACCTTTCCAGCCAGCCAGATCTCCCACATCCTTCTCCAGGGTCTAAGACCCTACTCAACTCACCAAATCCCTCTAACCCTACCAACATCAGTGTCCTGGCTTTGGTGACTCCTACCTGTGCTGCAATAAAAATCTAGGCTTTTGCCAAACCTTGTCTATTTGTCACAACTCCCAGGTTCCTTCCCTCCAACCTTTCTGGCCAGCCTGATCACCTACCTCTTTTTCCAGGGTTTAGACTTGTGAGTCTCCCTGACCTCAACCCACCAAATCTAGCTCTGGTCTCACATCCAATACTCCTGCCTTGGCCTAGTCTTGCCTCCCCTGCCTATGTTGAATCCTACCTCTCCACCCAATAAAATTACCCCTACACACGAGGCTTAGACCAGGAGGATATCCTGTATACTAGTCCATCTGACTTTATTCCACTTAAGTCACTTTCAGCCACTAGGTCCAACCCCCCCACACCTGCCTGATTCATGTCAACCTTAGAACTAACAAAGGTCCACATCTCCAAATCTCACTCCAAAATATAAATAACATGAAAGACCAAGCCAATATCTTCTCTAAATCCTACCAATCTTCTCAAAATAATTTGCCAATGAGAACTAACTAATTGAACCCCAGGACACAGAATTAAAAGAACAACCATAAATTTCGACAAAGAATTTGAAGAAATTGAAGAGGATACAAAGTGTTCAAGGAATTTAAAGAAGACACAAAGAAACTGCTCAATAAAATTAAAGAGAAGGAACTTAAGGAACATAAATGCCTGAGAATAGAATTTCATAAAGAGATAAAATACAGAAGATTCAGGCTAAAATGAAGAGGGAATTGAAAAAATCCAATAACTCAATTAGGAAACTCAAAAGAAGAACCTTACAAGCAAAATTAATCAAGCAGACAAATTCTATTAGGATTAAATATAAAGTAGAGAATCTAATCATACAAGGACTATAAGAAATTTTAAAAAAATACAGGAAAGGATCATAGAAGAAATGTGGGATACCATGGAGAAAAAAAAAGCCAACTTTGAATTAGAGGGACAGTTGAAGGAGAAGAATTCCAAGTCAGTGGCATAAGCCAGAACTTCAAGAATATTATAGAAGCAATCTTCAAATTTAGGAAATACAGATACAAAAAGCACACAGAAATAGAAAAGAAACTCTCCACAGCATATCTAAGTGTACAGAATAAAGAACACCTACTGAAAGACGCAAGAGAAAAAAAAAAAAAGACTCAAGTTACATATAAAGGAAAAATCATTAGAATAAGAGCTAGTTTTTCAATAGAAACTTAGAGTCTAAAATATGTTATGTCAAGTAATAAAATATATCCAGCAAAATGATGCTCCATAATTGAACGAGAGCAACTTTCCATTATATAAACAGTCTTAAAATTTTTATATCTAACAAACCAAACCTGAAGAAAATAAAAGAAGCAATATTTTGAGTTGAAGAGAGGAATAAGAAGAGCAGAGAGACTGGGAAAGAATATTTATGAAGCCATATATGTTAAAATACAAAGTACCACTGATGTCAAAATTAATAGACATCATACATTAAATGGTTTTTAGATAGCTACAGAATATTCTACCCAAACACCAAAAAATTCATACTCTACTCAGAAGCACATGGAAGCTTTCTAAAGTAGACAACATTCTGGGACTCAAAACAGATCTTTACAGATGCAAAACCATTGAAATAAACACTGTCTGAACACTATGTAATAAAAGTTAACCTGACATCAGACAATAATAGCATTAAAAAAATATAGAAACAACCCGAACCAAGGAAGTGAAGAACTGCTAACATGAAAAATAAAGTTCTGGTATAAAAGATAAAGAAATGCACACACACACACACACACACACACACACACACACACACA
>OU015744.1:40889111-40905876 GCA_907169655.1 Acomys percivali | reverse complement strand
ACACACACACACACACACACACACACACACACACACACACACACACACACACACAAAACAAAAAAAAACAAAAAAACAACAACAAAAAAATCCTTAGATCCAGCCATGGTGGTACATGCCTTTAATCCCAAACAAAGGTAAAATGACTTTGTAGAAAGAAGCACCCGTGTTTGAAAGTGATGTCTAATTGAGTGGCAGAAAAGGTGACAAATTAGAGAAGATTTGACAGAATAGGATATGCCCAACACTCACAAGAAGAGGGTGGAAAGGGAAGCTACTTAAGATGCAGTTTTTCAGAAAGAGGAGGCAGTTTTTACCAAAACAGTATAGAGAGATGGATTGCAGAGAGAGAACTCAGGTGAAGACAGACAGGCCAGAAAATGAGAAGAGCCAAGAAGTTTGAGGCCAAACAGAGCAACTCAGGACTGAGAGAGAGGCCAGATTGTATAAGTCAGCTGGGAGAAGACTGTGAGCCAAAACAGCTGAGTTGAACCAGCCATCCCAGAGCTCAGAAAGAACAAGTAAGGGTGAGCTCATTAAGCAGTCTCAGAGGCTAAAAACATTCTAGGTTTAGCTTAGGTTTTACAGAGGCTAGAAGCTTCCAGAACTAGGCCTAGGCCAACAGAAGGAAACACTAGCTTCCTAGACAACAATTGAGCCAGGAGAATAAAAGTTACTTTTACACTCTAAAGTATGTTTTATTCTATGAGAGCTATTTGTGAGGGCTAATCTTGGTTATCAACTAGACATCTCTGGAAGGGGGAAACCTCAGTTGAAGAAATGCTTCTATCAGATTAGCCTGCAGTAGGTCTGTGGGGCTATTTTCTTGATTGGTAATTGATGAAGGAGGCCCAATTGCACTGTGGGTGGTGCTATTCCTGGTCAGGTAGGCATGGGCTGTCTAAGAAAGCAAGGAAGCAATCCAGGGGAAAGAGCCAGGAAGTAGCAGTCATCTAAACTCTCTGCTCCAGTTCCTGTCTCCAGGTCCCTGCCTTGAGCTCCTGCCCTGAGTTCCATCATGAAAAAAACGGTAACCTGTAAGCCAAGCAAACGTTCTCCTCTCCCTTGCCAAGTTGCTTTTGGTCAGTGTCTTATCACAGCAACAGAAAGCAACCTAGAACATTACTTCTCAGGTCACTCCTAAGAATTTGGTGCATATGCCAATCAAGAGTTCTGGTGTCTGTTAATTGTAATGGGCAGGCTTTGATGTAAGCAGTAAAAGGGTCTGTTGGAAGGATGTTAAGTAGTTCAGAGAATTAATGAGATGGAGCAGCCAGATAGTGAATGGATGAGGATTTGTAGAGATGGAATTTGAACTGAGGAAAGTTCAGGCTAGTATCTCCTCAGTAAGTTTGCTGCCAGTGGACTCTGCTGGTGCTGTTCTCTGTTCAGCCACTTTAAATTTTTATATGCGTTTGCCACCCTTTCTCAAGAACCAAAGTCTATGGAGAACAAATGTATGATCAAACTTGCACATTCTTTTTATTATTTTTTCTTTTTTACATATATATTTATATTATTACACATATTTACAACAAAGTACATACAGCAAGAAGAACCACATAACAATCAGAAATTATATAAATGTTACATTCATAGTGTTTTGGCTATTTGTGTTTGGCAACCTTGGAGAAAACATCTTTCCATATCTTGGTGAGTCTAAAATTCTGAATGTAAATCAATATCTATCATATCTCATCTCTATCAACTTAAAACATCTATCTAGACCTAAAAACATCTTAATCCCTAAACAAGTAAGCTTAATTGTAAAACTAAACTATCTGGTCTTCATTTGGGTGACTGTTCAGGTGGCAAACTGTCTTTGTCATTATTTTCATTTTGGAAGTTGCTAATCCGCACACCCTATTTACTCAGGAAATTAATTTTTATTCCTTCTCAAACTGGCACTCTTACTTTAACCAAGTAAAGAGAAAAGTGGGATCTGTGGTTGCAGGAGATTTGATCATACTATGAGCCCCATAATTATGTTGTGTACTGGAAAAAACTATTTTCAATTATGGTGTAGCTTGGCTGTGGTACACTCCTTTAATCCAAGAGCTTTCTGTTTATTGTAAAGAGGTGGATGTGGTGTGGCTCAGCCCTGGTACACACCTTAATCCATGAACTCTCTGTAAACAGGATTGAAGAAATTCAACCATAGGTCAAAAGGTGGAGCATCTAAAAGATTGACTGGGAGTGAACATAGCAAAAAAGAAAAAAGAAAATAGAAAAGAAAAGAAAAAAAAAAGAAAAAACCACAAAAAAAAACCAAAAACAAACAAACAAAAACAGAGAGTGAGAGAAAGTCCAGAGGATAGATAGAGGAACACAGGAAGTAGAAAAGATGGAGGTTCAGTTTGAGGGGCTTTTAAGACAGCGAGGAGACAGAAGGGGCCTTTTTCTTTCTGGGATGTTTGTTGAGTAGGAAGGCCAGCTGCGTGCTTTCTCTGCCTCTGTGAGCTAGTAAGTTTTTACTCAAGCATCAGGCTCCTGAGTCGTTATTGGTAAAATTAAACATTTGGTATTTTGTTTATAAACAACAGTTCTGGCCTCTTTTGCCATGGACAGTGAGACCCTTCCTAAAGCCATGTTCCCTGAAAAGAAGTGGGGCTAGATTATGGTTAGATTTCTTTTTAAAGACATTGGATCCAACTTAGGTGACTTTAGCTTTCTTTTTATTTTTCCAGTGATTGAAATAATTTATTCTGTGATAGGTTTTAAATTGGTCCACTGATGATTAAGGGGAGCTGGGCAAGTCACTTATTCCCTAAATCATGTGTAGAAACATTGTGTGTATGCCTTGGCATTTCTGAAGGTGAAAGGTTCTATAGTTTGATTAGGTTCTTCAAGGGCCTCACAATCTACAAAAGGCTAAGTAGACCCTGGGAGGTTCAACTGAACAAGCATTTGCCTTTGTTAGTTGTTGCCAGTGTTACCACATTCTGTTTGCTAGATGGTACTGTTGCACGCGTTTTCACCCACCACTTAGCTTTATTGGAAGCAATTGAAAAGGCATAGTCTCAATAATGTTTTAGGTATAAGAGAATGTTGAGAAATCTTACTGCTCCTTCTCCATGTTTTACAGGTCGGAGATATAATTTCCTAAAATATAAGGGAGGACTTAGACTGAAAAGGCATTTTATGTATTCATTCATTTAGTTTTGTTAATTTTTTTTAGCATACAAAATGATGAGTTTCATTAGGACATTTCATATACCTAGTGCATAATACTGTTTTCATATAATACCTTCTTTAATTTCCATTGCCTTCTAGACCCCCATCTATCTCCTAACAAGTCTTTTCTGTTTTCATTTGTTATATATGTTTTAGAATCTAGACTTCAAATATAGAGGGGGAATGTGGTGTTTATCTTTCTGAGTCTGACTTATTTCAAGTAACTGATGAGTTCCATATCAACTTCTTGCAAAGTACATAATTTAATTCATCTTTATGGATGAATAAACTTTATTGTATACATATAAAAAAGCCACAGTTGCTATTTTTTGAACACACTGATCAATCATTCGTAACACTCATACTTAAGACTTTGCCTTTTCCAGCCTAAGCCAGGGGAAAGCTTTGCCAGTTTCCCATGGGTCTTAAGCATTGGTCCCTGGTATGCTGTGCCCATGGCAACAATTCACATTCATTCAGGACTTCATTCAGTCTTTATACATCCACTCAGGGCTTCCTCTTTTCCCCACAGTTCTTGGCAACCCAGATAGAATGGTATTTATTACATATGTTAAATAACCCAGCTGTAGGATTACATAGTGGATGCTTGCCTGTGTGGCATTTGAAACAGTTCATTTTGGCTAGTTAGATTAGTGATGACCAGAGGCTAAGGAGAGCACTGGGGAAGGGAGACATGGGGAAAGACAAATTAGGGAGTACTAAATTAGAATTGGATAGATGCAGAATGGCTGTGTCCTACTGCACAGGAATGTGATTATGGATAATGACAATGCATATTTTTGAAATGCTATAAGAAAGAATTTTGAAAAATTCACTGTAAAGAAATTATACTTGAAGAGAGACATGTCTACTCTGATTTGAATATTACACAGTGCATGTGTACGTTGAATCATCACATGGTACTCTATATATGTTAATATGTCACTCAAAATTTAAAATAAGAAAAGTTTACAAACATAAACAGTTAAAAATGTTTTTTAAAAAGGCCTGGTGTGATGGCTCCATGAGTAAAAGCACTTTCCTCCAGGCCTGATGAGGGAACCAAAGCCTGTTTCCCTATCTGAGGTATCCTGTGTTGAAGCTCTCCTCAGCCCTTAATTAATCCTGGGCCACTACAGTCCCACAACCATGGCCCTTTTAGGGAAGGACATGGGATTTGGTAAGGGTCTAGCTGAGGTATTTGCTCTGGGATGTAGGGTTTGGAAGGTGGAGAGCCACAGAGGAAAGGGCTGCAAAGCAGAGCAGCTAGGAAGGAGTTTGCAGGATGCACACCAACTTTCTAGGCTTAAGTAAGCTGATGAGCTTCCCAAGCCTCCAACATCCAGACCAACATTCAGTATAGAGTGCAAGGGTAAGGGCACATACTGGCAGGAAGAGGAGCTGCCAGCTGGACCATAGGAATTGATGGAGAGGGTAGAGAAACCAGAGGACACCTCATATTTCAGACCCTTTCCTCCTACAATGAACATATTCCTGGCCCACACCAATATGGCCACTGAGGGTGATAGAAGAATCCTGGACATCCTGGGTATGGTGTATATTCTGGAAACCTCAGGAGGAATTTGGACACTTCTGTCTCTTACATGATGGGCTGGGACTCTGTCTTGTAGCCTTCACAAAAGACAAGGTGTCTCAAGAGACAGTTCAAAGTATGATGACAGACAGATCATTAGATTGAGTTAAAATGCAGCTAGTTGGTAGATATTTGTGGGTTTTTGAATGAGAATAGCACCATAGGCTCTAATATTTGTATACTTAGACATCAGAGATGGCATGTTTTGAAAATTAAGAGGTGTGTCCTTGTTGGAGGAAGTGTGTCTGTCACTGGAGGTAGGCTTTGAAGTTACAACTCTCTCTCTCTCTCTCTCTCTCTCTCTCTCTCTCTCTCTCTCTCTCTCTCTCTCTCTCGTGTGTGTGTGTGTGTGTGTGTGTGTGTATGTATCTCTCTCTCTGTCTCTCTGTCTCTGTCTCTCTCTCTCTGTCTCTCTCCCTATCCCTCCCTCCCTCCCTCCCTCCATCTCTCTCTCCTTCTCCTTGCATATTAGGATGTAAGGTCTCAGCTCCTGTCCAGTTCCATTCTTTTCATCATACTCCCTGCCATGATAAAATTAGACTGACCCTCTGAAACTGTTAGCAAGCTCCAATTAAATGCTATCTTTTGTAAGAGTTGCCTGGGTCGTGGAATCTTCACAGCAATAGAGCAGTGACTAAGACAGTGTTCATGAACAGAATCAGAAGAGTTGTAAAACAGCCCTAAAATACATAATTCTGCCTTTTCTGCCCCTCTGAGGGAAGAGTGAGGAGTTTATTACCATGCGAGGGTACAAAAGAAGTCAGCTATTTGCAAGCCACAAAGTGGGCTTTTTGCCAAATCCTGACCATACTGGGATTTTTGGCTCAGTCAAGAACTGAGGCCAAAAGGCATGTCTCATGAAAGTCTTCACTTACCAGGAGATTGGGATAGATGTGAGGACATCATATTGGGACTCTAGGTAAAAGAAATAAAGGAGAATCGGGAAATAGAAGGATCCAGAGGGTTCTAGAAACCTACAAGAAGAACATCATGATGGGTGGATCTGAGCCCGGTGGGGGAGGGGGTTGCTCAAACTACTGCACCAACCAAGGACAATACAAGCACTAAACATTGAACCTCTACTGAGATCTAGCCAGTGGACAGGACATTCTCCACAGTTGTGTGGAGAGCAGGGACTGACTCTGACATGAACTCTGGTGCCCCATATTTGACCACTTCCCCTTGGTGGGGAGGCCTGGTGGCACTCAGAAAGAACAAGCAGGCTACCAAGATGAGACTTGATAGCCTATGACCATATAGTGGGGGAGGAGGTCCCCTCGGTCGTAGACCTAGGAAAGGGGTATAGGGTGAAAATGGGAGGGAGGGAGGAATGGGAGGATACAAGTGATGGCATAACAATTTAGATGTAATCTGAATAAATTAATAATAATTAAAAAAAAAAAAAAGGAGCGGAGAGAGAGCTACATTTCAGTCATTTAAGCCACCCAGCCTTAGGCTATTATTTTATGGCATCCTCAGCCAAGACATTTCTTATTCATGAATTTGTTCAAGATTTTGAAAAACCTTCACTCGAATGATTCATCTCCTACAGGTAATGAGCTCTCTCAACTTGTTGTCCACACTGCCTACAAGAAATGTGCATCATTTATTATAAATTCACCTCTTTTAGATGCAATTGCTACCCTTTACTATTTCTCCAGACAGAGAAAATCAGGAAAGGATGCTTTGATTGCCGTGATGCACATTTACCTTGCAAACGAGATAGCTTGAAAGTGACCTGACAGGAAATCAATGATTTACAAGAGGCAGAAGGCACTGGACGTTCTGCTCCAGAGTGCCGGCCCTTTCTCAGAGCTAGAGTTTGGAAGTTGCTGTCTAGGATAAAACTTCTCAGCAGAGTGCCTGTGCTTCTTTCAAAGGTGTGGCTTTGTTGTACCGGATGAAGATCTTGCTTTTCGTTTTTCCAGTTATTGTTGTTTTAGTATATGCAATTCCAGATGGCTTTTAGCTGACAGCATATCCCACACACGGGTCTCCTTTGGCAGTCATGCTCACTGCTCATTGTAAAATATTTGGTTCCTATAACATACCACATACACTACTAGGTCCTCCTGTTGTTGCTTTTTAGGAAGTGGGGTTTAGCACTGGCACAAGAAAATGTGCCCACTATGAAATAGCTCTTGCCATGAGCAACTGTTCTGACTATTGACACAGGAGTTTAGTATCTTTCCCAGGATTCCTAAGCTGTAGCAATCTGAGAGCAAAGAAGAATGGATTGTCAAAGAAAGCTGGGGTGCAATTGCCAGGAAAACAGCACACAGCTGTCACCTGTCAGCTGCTGCGGCACACTTTTATATCCATGTTCCCTTTCTCTTCCTGGTTTTCCTGGTTAGAAACTTTACTGCTCATCACTTGAGACTCAGGTAATCTTCACCTTGTGAATGACACTTTTTGTTTTTGAGACAGGGTTTCTCTGTGTAGCCTTGGCTGACACAGATGTGCTTTGTAGACCAGGCTGGCCTCAAACTAATAGAGATCTGCCTGCTTCTGCCTCCTGAGTGCTAGGATTAAAGTGGTGTGACACCATGCCCAGAGAAGTTGAACTTCTTGACACCCCACTGTTAGAAAATGACATTACACAAAGTGAGTACTCATTTTTTAAAGGAGCCTCCTGTGTTCTCTGCCTATGAGTTCTTGGAGCATGGAGAACATATTCTATGTGGTTTATTAACGTTTTAAGCACATATTAAAGTATAATATAAAAGGTCACATCCATGTAGTATAATATATTTTAATATGAGCTATGTCTATAATAGATCATTACTTGGGTCAGACTTATACTGTAGGGAAAAAACAGTTTGAGAAGTTTAAAACTTAAAATTTTTATTTAGGTAAATGCTTGCTATTACTTAGTATGCCCAGCTTTTTAGATTATGTGATAACTTTGGGCTATGACAGGAAGCTTAAAGTCAATGTGAGGAAAGAGGCATACTGATTAATCTTTTTACTTCATATATATATATATATATATATATATATGACACGATAGTAAATTTAGTTTAAAAACTGATAATGGGAATGGTATGTTATCTTGTTTTTCTTGACACCATGATAAACACTCAAGACTACAAAAAGGGGGGAAAGATGGCTTCTGGCTGTAATTCCAGCACTTAGGGAGGCAGAGGCTGGTGGATCTCCTGTGAGTTTGAGGCCAGCCTGGTTTACAAAGTGAGTCCAGGACAGTCAAGGCTACACAGAGAAACCCTGTCTCAAAACCCAACGAACCAACCAACCAAACACTGAAGTTGTATCCTCAGCACACTACTTCCTCCAAGCAAGGATATCTCACTACACTATCCAGTATGGACTAATTAATGGATTAACCCATTAGTTAAGTTAGAACCATTGTGGTCTAAGCATCTTTCCATCACTGGAACTAACAGCTGGGGACCAAGCCTTGAACACACAGCCTTTGGGGGAATCACTTCATATTCAAAGCATATCAATAAATATGTTAGGCCGCAGTTTTGATATCTAAGGCTCTTTATTTATATGACTGGATTAAGCTGTATAAAGAGATAAATTATTGTACTGGATTGAGCGCCTCCCCTAGAAGCATGTCCATATTCTATGTTGCTTATTTAGAAAACTTCTTTGCAGGTAGAATTAAGGACGTTGAGATCAGTGGGTCATCCTTGTTTGCCTAGGTGGGTCTTAGTCCTTGTAGAGAACCAGGACAAGGAAACTTGAGATGACCGCATGGCTCAGGTGGCAGAGTCTCAGTAATGAGCTCACAGTCCAGGCATGCCTGACAGGCAATGGCTGGAACTCTCCCAGAGATTGGCTCTGCTGACGTTGGAATTTGGAATTCTTGACTTCACAACCACGAGAAGGTGCATTTCCATTCTTTTAACCTGTTTAATAATGGCTTGTTACAGAAACACTAGAAAATTCTTATGCTACCTAATGCTGCCATGATAACAGATGCTCATGTAAGGAAAAAATAAACTTGCTAAATTCTTGTAGCTTCTTTCTCTAAATGCATCATGGCCATAACAGCTCTGTGATGTCTCCATGTCCCACGTCCCCAGTGTGGGATGCCGGGCTGCAGTAATTGCTTGGCAGACCTTTGTTTGCTAGTGGAATACATTTTCTGACAAATACCCTGAATCCTAATATAATTTAGTAAAATTTTCAGTTGTGCCCAAAAGGTGAAACTGGCTTCCATTAGACTGGTAAATATGCAATTAATTGATGGAAAGATCATAATAGCATGCTCATTAGCTTAATTAGGCCATCAAAGGATGGAGCTAGAGTAGCCTATGAGCTCTGTTCTTCTCCTCTTGGGTTTATTCTTTGGCAAGTTCAGCCCTTGGGGACAAGTAAGCAGCAGCCCCAGATTTCAGATCCTCACAGCTTTAATTGCTTCTGTCCCTGAAGTACCAACACAGTTCGTGCTTCTCTGATAGTGACAGTCAGGTGCTGATCCCTGAGGCAGTGGCCATGCTCATGTCGCATGACAGGATGCTGCATGTTGACTGCCTTAAGCAGGGAGTGCATGGATCTGGAATGCGCAGATGTCCCTGAAAACGTGTTTCTGTTTCACAGCTGAATTTTGATGTGAGCTATTCTGACCTATTATGAATAACCCTTAGGTATAGAATACTTGCATGTGTTAATTTTGGTGCTATCAATTAGCTGTCTTTTGGTATTTTTCTCTTTTGTTGTGGAAATTTCCCTTGGCTGACATCCTATCCCAGAATAAAATCTGTCCCAGTGTGATACTTACTCATATGATAGATAAGGAAGTCATCTGAAGGGGCCATAAAGTTTGGCTTTAGAAATGTGTGTGTTGGCTTTCTCTTTTTTAAAGAGAAGTTGCTTTTCCTGAATAATGACCTATATAAAACCAAAGTGTTCTAGTCTCTTGTCATTGATATATTGACTAATGCTATCTTTGATTCTGGGAGCTATGGACACTTATACACAGTGAAACATCTCACTGCTAGAGACTAGGGATATGCAAATATTCTTTAAGATTCTTTCCTCTCATATACCTCTCCCATCATCCTCTTTTTCAATTAAAGAGACTAAATTGTTTTGTACTATAAAGCTGCATGCTCTGAATTTTGATTATCAGCATTCTGTGATGCCCTTTAATAGCCTCTGTGTTTTCTGTAAGTTGCTCACACATAGAATACAGAATTTTATCACACTTTGATTCAGATTTGACTTGGAGCTGCTGGGGGTGGGGCTACAGTGGTGGTACTCTGTTCTTTACCAGGAAACATTCATGCATCTCTTCTCTCTTTTTCTTTATTTTATATAACATTAGTGCTCTTTGAAGAGTTGTGCCTACGTCTATACGAGGTTACAAAACAACAATGCTACAGTTATACAGTACTAAAATGTATAAATCCAGATTAAACTCACCATTAAAGTACTGCATAAATGTAATGTAAAAAAAAAGTCATGGGTCTGGAAAGATGGCTCAACAGTTAAGACTAGTTGTTGTTTGTTGCCAAGGATCTGGGTTTGGCTTCTAGCACCGACACAGTGGCTTATAGCTATCTATACCTTAAATCACAAGGGTTCCACTGTCCTCTTTTGACCTCTTTGGGCACAAGGCATGCACATGATGCACAGACACATATGCAGAGAAAACACTCATGTACATAAAAGAAAATAAATAAGTAAAAAAGTCAGTAGCATATGAATACAAAAACAAAGAGCACTTATCTGACCTACTCCAAATATCTTCCAAAATTACAAACAAACCAAATATAAGAAATATGCTTTATCTATTTACGAATTGTTGAAACGTCTAGCTTAATAGAAGATAACTGTATTCTTATATCTTTTCTGCGTGTGTCCTCTGGGAAAATGCCAGTGGGAATAAGCAAAGCAAATGACATTCTGGTATTATTAAGATAGTTTTGATACTTTTGGGTTGAAGTAACGCATAAATGTAATATAAAAAAAAGTCATGGGTCTGGAAAGATGGCTCAACAGTTAAGACTGCAAAAGAGCAAACCTCACTTCTCCTGCCGGAGTGAGAATGGGTTGATCTTTGTCTTTGAAAGTTGGTGGAAAAATCTGGATTTATGTGCAGAGGTCCCCAGTTTTCATGGTCCAGTTTCTCACCCTTTATCCAAGCACAAAGCTTTTTAATTTTTTAAAGTATTTATTTTATGTATGATTGCTCTATCTGCATGTACATCTGTGTGCCAGAAGAGGGCATCAGATCCTAGTATAGATGGTTGTGAGTTACCATGCAATTGCTGGGAATTGAACTCAGAACCACAGGAAGAGCAGATAATACTCTTAATTACTGAGCCATCTCTCTAGCCCCCAAGGAGATATATTTAATTGCTGAGGTGGAGTCCTTTTCATAGCATGGATACCTTGATTTTATTTGCATCTTCTCTTAAAAACTAAAATTTTAATTTTTCCCACCATGGGTGGGGAGAGAAACATCTTCCTTCATTCCTGCTGATCTCAACCATAGTAACCATCTCTGTGCTTAGGAGTCAGAAGAATCCACATTGAGGTACAGGTAGAGCCAATGAGTGAGTGGTCCAGGATTATTTGAGCAGGTGAGAAAGAAGACCAGACAGTAAGTACACCTTCCAAAGTGGGGGGCTGATTGAGCTGACAGCAGCAACAGCAAAGGCCTGCCTCTCATAACTCAATGAATGGCTCACCATTTCTCCTCTCTTTGTCTCCCACTGGGGCTGCCTAGGGAAATATTTATTTTTGTACAGTAGGTGGAGGCATTTTGAGAAGCCGTCTTTACCCATAATTCATTCCCTTACGATTAGTTGCGAGAGCATGTATAAAGGTGTAACTACCCATGAAGGGTGCCTCCTCAGGGCAAGAGGTGGAGGGTGGTTTTCAGGAGCTGACTGGAGCTGGCTGTGCTTCCCTCCTTTTCTCAGAGTCTGTTCTGTTTCTACCCATTCTCCTTTTCATTTTATTATTATTTAAATGATTTTATGTTTGAGATTTTTTTTGACATCTATGCAATGAAATATGATCACATCTGTCCACTTGGCCCAGATCTCTAGTCTCTCTATATCCTCCTAACAAGCCCTTCTCAACATAATGTACTTTTTAAAAAATGTTATTCTTTATTTACTTCTCAGAGAGATGAAAGATCAACAACAGGTCCCTCAGTTAAGTTTGACAAGTACCTCCTCAGAGTAAGAGAGTCCTGTAAAGAGTGAGGGTGTGTATGTTCTTGCTGACATGGACGTGTACAAAGTTCATCCTGTTGAAAAAGTAGGCACCAAATTTATTTATTTATATTTTAAAAGTACAGTTCAAGTACTTTTTTTAAAAAGTGATAACCCACTGTAGTGATTTGAAAGAAAACTGCCCTGTAGGCTCATCAGGAGCGGCACTATGAGGAGGTATGGCCTTGCTGGACGAAGTAAGTATCATTCTTTTCCTGCTGCCTGCCCATCAGATGTAGAACTCTCAGCTCCTTCTCCAGCACCATGTCTGCCTGCACGCCACCATGCTTCCTGCCATGATGATAATGGACTGAACCTCTGAAACTATAAACAGCCCCAATGACATGTTTTCCTTTATAAGAGTTGCCACGGTCATGGCGTCTCTTCACAGCAATAGAAACCCTAACTAAAACAAGCAAAACGTCCAGTGAGTAGTGCCCATCCGTGCATGGAGATGAGGTGACTAGAGCATGGAAAACTGTCAGTGTGCATGTCCTGCAAAAAGGGTAATTCTCTTCCCTGGCAGCTATCCATTCATCAGTAGGGGATCAGTTCTGAGGTTATGTTCCCCATCTCTGTTAGGATTCGGGGTGGCTTGATCTTGTGCAGGCCTCTGTGCAAGAAATGACAGCTGCTGTGAGATCACTGCCACGATGCATCCAAAAGGTGTTTCACACTGCTCTCTGCTTCTCCTGGCTCTTCCCTTCTTTCCACCTCCTCTCTCAGTCTATTCCCTGAGCCTTGAAGGGAGCGTTGATATAGGCGCCCTGCTTATCTAGAGCAAGAGGCTGAGCACTTGGTTTCTTGTTCTAAGCACTTGGACCAGTTCTGTATCTTTTTTCATTGACTGTTGCCCACCATAGAAAAGATGTGTCTGTCACTAAGGTTAAGAGCAGCCTGGGTCTATATGGTGTGAACATAAATATCTAGAAGGCACCTTGATGATATGATTATTTAGCAAAATAAAATAAAACTACCATGGGGAGGGCCCATGACCTCCCTAGGCATGGATTTTTTTACGAGGATTACAGTGTGGAAGGCCCTCCTGTTTGTGTTAATCCATTCCCACTGTGTGGTCTCTTCCTGGTGGTGCTCTTCAGTGACCTTGCATCAAGTTCAGCAGCACACATCTCAAGGTTGTATCTTGTCACTGGCCCACAAAGTGGCTGTGATCTTTTTTTCTCTAGGCCAATAGTTGGCAATCTCACCATCAAGCTCCCATATTATACCATCTCAACTGTCTCTGCATTCTCTGTCTACAATGTATTCAATCCCTGGTTGCATCTTGGCTGGCTCATTGGTGTTTTTTCCAATTAGCTCTTTCTCTGCAATGCCTCTGTCTGGGAGTAGAGAACACCTTCCTGGCAGCTACTGTTGACAGCAGCATGGCTCAGACAGCCTGCAGTACAGCTAGGCACTGGTTGATGGCTGTTCCTGCCTCTGATGAGAATTTAAGACAAAAACTGGTCAGGCAGCTTCAGGATAAGGGACCTGAACGGAAGACATTTTAATTTTTTTATTTTTATTTTATTTTATTTTTTGAGACAGGCTTTCTCTGTGTTGCCTTGGCTATCCTGGACTCACTTTGTAGAGCAGGCTGGCCTTGAACTCAGAGATCCACCTGCCTCTGCCTTCCTGAGTGCTGGGATTAGAGGCATGTGCCACCATGCCCAGCTACATCATTTTAATTCTTGTCCTTGGCTAGAAGCTGAAGATCGCCTTGGTCCTGGAGGCAGGGTTGACCTTACCAGAGGCAGGCAGAGAGGTCTGCTTTGCTTCTTCTATTCCTAATCAGCATTCCTGCCAGGAAGCCCACACATGAGGATGGAATTGACACTGAAGGCAACTGGACACGCCATGGGTGGGCTAGCTAGATATACAACCTCATGCCCCCATCCGACACCCTCACCCCAGCTTCTGCCTCCTATGAAGAGTCTCTGGCTAACAATTTAGTGGCATCTCATTTCTGTGATCCCACTCCTGCTATATAGGGGCACTGCCTCTGTCTCTTAAGCTCCCACCTATCATCCTATAATAAAACTCACCTCTGAAATTCAGGATTCCCTGGTCCATGAATTTCATTCTTCAATATCTCAAGTCAAGAACTCAGCAGCCATAAGTGTGTCTTTGACAGCCATTCATTTTTCTGGAACTGTGCCCCACAAGCTGGTCCCTACAGTTCACTGAGGAAAAACAACCCTCACAAAGCTCTCAAGGACACCCCACTTTCCTGAATAGCTTTTTCTTGGTAGAGATTTTTATCAAGGTTTCTTTCTTTTTTTGCCATTTCTTTTGTAGGGACGAACTAGACAGTATTATTATTTTAAAATCTTGATTCTTCCTTCCCATGGGATGGTACACACGTGGCTTCTAATCTGCCCTCTTCCGCAGAACTTTTGCGACACTATGTCTTTTACGAAAGCTATTCTTCCGGGTCCTCATTTCAGTCAGGTCTAGTCAAAATGCAGTCAGTAAGAGTTAACTGTAGACTTAGGGATTTGTCTTACTCTGGCTGGCCTGGAAATTACTTTCTTTGTCTTTATTGAAGATTCAGCCTTCCCTGAGTGAAGGTCCTGAAGCTTCTGAAGAGAACTCTTTAGGGTGCTGATGACAGTGCTGGCTGCTTCTCTCAGCTATTTTCTTTGTATTTCAGTCACTCTTGCATTCTTGCATACATTACTAAACCTACTGTAGTTGATGTGGCGACCCTTATTTTAAACTCAAGGCTGTGAATATTGAATGGGCACACAGGTGAACAGGATATGATGTCATTGCTGTGGTCAAGTGGGTCAAGTGGCTCATGATCCTGTGTAAGAAGTCAACTCTTTGCGACTTCTGAGGTAAAGCAGGATAAAAGAGCTCTATGCAACTGCTACAAGAGTTTTAAAGAGTGAGAGTTGTATCAAGCTCAGAGCCAAGTAACTATGATAAGTGACTCAGCAGGAGATGTGTTTTGGGAAAAATTATAGTTAAAAATAAATGGATGAAGACAGGAAGGGAAGGACTTTCAAAGCAGGATGGCAGACAAGACCAAAGGGGCTGCATGAGGTCTCCTCAACGAATGTTGCTTAAATTGGCAGCGTTGGTGAGTGAAAACTACAGGGAGAGAGGCTGATGCTACCTCTAAGACTGAAACTCCAGCGGTCAACTTGACCACCAGAGTTGCAGGGTGGTTAATAATGAAAAAAGAAAGAAAGAAAGAAAGAAAGAAAGAATATAAAGGCAGGTCCACTACCTCTTTAGCTATGAGTACCTTTGATACTTCCAGCACCTCCAACCCTCTGGGGAGAGACCCCCCCCTAGACATTTTTTAACCAAGTTGTATTAACAAGGGAAAGCACCAAAGTTGGGAATTGCTTATGCTTATTTAATTTTTCTTGCAGATTTGTTGATTTTACATGTATAGGTGTTTTGCCTGCATATATGTCTATGTGCCACCTGCATGCCTTGTGCCCTTAGAGATCATAAGAGTGCTCCAGATTCTGCTTACAGAGAAGCAGAGATGTTGACCACACAAGGATGATGTCTCCTCAATGGAGGAGATAAAACCAAATACCTGCATTCCACCCAGAAAGCTGAGAGTAAGTGGATAATGACTTGGGGACCCTTTTGCCTTCTGTGGTGGCAGACCTCACCTACCTTTTGCTATAGAAGCAGATCTCACCCAAATTCCCTAGAATGATTATCCCAGACTCTTCCCTCCCTAGACCATTACCCATCCTTAGGGGAGATGTCACATGAACTTTATTACCTGCTGACTTCTTTCCTGTTGGTCAGGGACCACACTAGATTCTAGGCCTTTCCCCAAATTGTACTGTGTTTTTATATATACTTAAAATGAACCATCTGGCATTAGACTCCCCAAAGTCTGATACAGTTTGAGAAAATCAATCTGCCCCCGGTTTTTATTCTTATCTCTTTGAGTGGCTCACTTCCCTGTATGACACCTGCAAGGAACCCTCTCAAGATCTCCTGGAATTGGAGTTTCAGACAGTTGGTTGTGACCCACCATGTGGATCCTGGCAACAGAATCTGGGTCCTCCTCATGAGCCACAAGTGCTCTTAATTACTCAGCCATCTCCTCAGCTAAGGCTTAAAAACTAAGTACCTCGAATCAAGCTTCAGTATGTTTTATCCAAATTCAGAAGGTGATAGTTTTCCTCATGTTTATTATAAGTCCATGCTGTACAGCACTGTAAGGAGTTTTTCAATAACCCATGTATAAAATCTTCACACATCCTTTCACACATCCTAGTTATGCAGAATGAACATTATCACATTTGATATTTGCCTTGAGGATGAGAAGCAGGGGCAGGGGTTTCCCAGGGATTAAAGAGAACAGGGAAGATAGGACTTGAGTTCTCTAAATGCATGATGATGTCTAGCATAGCAACTACAGAAGTTGACCAGAAGCATGGAACAGGAAAGCGGAGCAGACAGGCCTGTCATAGTCTTCTGGTTGGCCATGGGTTTGGGGTAACAAGAATAAACTTCAGGAATTCTCGTTTGCTCCAGGAAGGTGTCCTTGTGTTGTTGACTGTGACAGGAGCTTGAGCTGGGAACACAGACAGTATTAGTGTTACCACTACCTCCTGTAGGCTGGTGGCAAATGGGTAGGGCCACAGTCATAGAATGGGGCATTCTCACATCCCCAAGTCAGACAGGGCCGTCTGTACTGCAGAGGTCAGTAAGTCTGGTTACCCTATAGCATGGACCAGTGACCAGGGGATGTTACAATGGTCAAAGAACATCTTGCTGCTGCTGCTGCTGCTGCTGCTGCTGCTGCTGCTGCTGCTGCTGC
>OU015744.1:40848542-40872973 GCA_907169655.1 Acomys percivali | reverse complement strand
AGAGAGAGAGAGAGAGAGAGAGAGAGAGAGAGAGAGAGAGAGAGAAGCAAGAGCAACAAAAAGCAAGAGAAAGAGGAACCTGGAGTTGGTTGTCCCAGGTCTCAGCGCACCATTTCAGCCTTTTGTAAATGGATAAGGGCAGAAGAAATCAATGCCTTTGACTGATTCCTGCTGACAATAGGGCAATGACAGGGAGTCAAAAGGCTGAACTGTTGGCCAGGCCCAGGAGGAGCAGGTTATTGTATTTGCTGTCCAGGGTCTGACAACATCTGCAGCTAGGAGGGGCAGTGCGGATTCCGCTGGCGTGATCTGTGAGGTTGGACTGGAGCACTGTGGGTAGCTGTTTTAGTGCTGTCCTGGATGTAGGAAGTCTGGCAGGATACTGGAACATATATGTGGGCAGAAGACAAACTTAGGAGGTTAGAAAGAAAATTCCCTTTAGGTGTACACTTGAAACTTTTGGGAGAGTGAAGGAGAAAAAAGGCTTGAAAATAAGGATCTTCTTTTAGAAAAGGCTTGAACATTTTACTTGAGGTGTAAATTTGAAACTTTTGGGAGAGAAAAGAATTGAAAATAAGGAGCCTCTTTTCATATCACCTTGAAAAAGCTCAAGCATGAGAAACTTCCTTCCATTTTACCTGATTGTTAGTGGTAATTAAAAAGATCTCATTTTGGATCTGTCCAAGTTTGCTTGCAGAGGTGTGTAAGCTTAGCAACCCTTAATGTGGCCATAGGGATTTGAAATTCTCCAGAAGGCATCCCAGTGGAGCCTGGAGAGGTGGCGTATGAACTATTTCCTATGGGGAGGTGATGTCACTAATCCATTAGGGCATCCCCCAAAATGGATTGACTCAAAAAGGGCAGGTACAGACTGTCCCAGAGACTTGTCAGTTCTTGCTAGTAACCAAGAGAACACAGCTCAACAGATGAGCCATCCTGGAGACATAGCCCACCCAGTACTAGGATTTTGTGGTGACAGCTGACAGCAGTGAAAAAAGAGCTGTGTCAACAGACTTGCCCAGTGAGAAAAGTCCTAGTGTCTGGTCAGTGAGAAAGACCAGCCATGTAGACCAGGGTTGGGTCCCTCTGTTCCCAGTGAACCAGAGAGGTGTCGATGGTCTCTTGGACAAAGGGAAACATTTACACTGCTTAGGAAGGAAGAACTCATTTAATCAGCTAGTGTTTAGTGCAAAAGGGTGGCGATCGGGTAGTAAGGGAGCAGAGTACCAAAACCACTGAAAAGATGAGGAATCCCACCCTTCGAAATAAGCAATAGGTGAGAAACTTAGACCTTTTATTGGCAGTACTCATCTGGATTCTATTTGATCTAAGAGGTGGATTTTCTGAGCTTACAAGAATCTTTTTAAGTTTGGAAAATGAGACATGTTAGCATCAGCATTGTTTGTAATCTGCAGTAAAATACACATTGTCATAAAAGTCAGTAGACATATAGCATAACAGAGGCTTGGAAAAAGAACTTTGTATTAAAAGCATGACTATTCTTTGAGGTGAGCTTAGGAAAGGAATAATCATTATGGAATTTTTCCTGACATCTGTGGGACAGTAACATGGGGAAGACAGAAATCTCCTGTAGAGCAGAAGGGAAAAGCTCACTTGATCTTGATTTTTAGCATCACTATACACCATGAAGGGTGTCTTTCCAGGAGATTCAATGAATGTAATTTAAGCAAAATTAGAAACATTTTGGGTCTATTTTAAAAAGACAAACCAAAGGAAATTTAAAATTTTGAGCTTGGAACTATGGTAGAGGATTCTTTAGTGGAATATCTTACAATAGTTAGATTAATAAATAAGAGTTTCATTGACACTCTGAACAGTTAATACAACAATAACATAGCAACAGGAAGAAATAGAACATCCTTTTAGACATGTTGACCCTCATAACTTACATTAATCAACCTTAAAACATTTTCTTAAACCTCCTAACATTAATAACTTGCATGTGCCAACCTTAAAACACTTTCTTAGACCCTCCAACATTCACAAAACATGCTTGGAAACTTTAAGACATAGGTGAAATTGCTGTGAGCAGTCACTGTCTAAAGAATGATAAAGTTAAAAGGATGGTAAAAGGTTGTATCTGAGACCTATCTTTTAAGTCTGGTATTGAGGTAGACTTTATCTAGACTTGACAGTGGCTATAGGAGTGAGGCTTAAGTTCTGATCCCCTTTAAGTCTGGTAGCCAGGTAGACTGATCTAGACCTGATAGTTAAAGTTTGGTCTCCTGTTTATGAAGAGGACTGTGAAGGTATCCGAAGCCTCCTATTATAGAAGTTGGCAGTGTGACTGTTAACCCGAGGATGAGGTTAAAATTGACGTGTAGCATTACCATAGGTTTGGCAAGGTTGCTGAATCTAGGAGCCATCTGTATACTCCCAGGTCAAGGAGTTTGAAGGTTGGAACTATATATAGCTCTTGTCCTGGTTGATCCTCCAGTGGCTGGGCATAGAGGCCAAGCCTGTATGGGAGCATTTTGGCTTCCAGAGGCCAGTCGGCCAGCAAGCAGGATATGGCTTTTAGGCAGCTACGGGATCAGTGTCTGTTTCTGGCTGTAGCAGCTGTGAGACAAGTGTTCCCTTTCTGGCTGCATCTAAAACAAGCCTCTGTTGGAGCTGACTTAGGCTGGACCCCGGCAAGAGGGGGCATCACAGACCTCTTTTTTCTTGCTTCAAGGCAGTGGCTAAGGCATAGAGCATAGTTTTCTGCTGTAGGTGGACCTGTTGGAAAGGCTTCTCTTGGGCTTTAAAGGTTTTTAAAATCTATTTTACGCATTCTTATTTGGGGGTTCGGGACCATCCTCAGCCATTTAGTTAAGATGGCAGCAAGACCAAAGTCTATCTTAAGAGTATTTAGATAGACAAACTTTGTTTATAGTTTGTCTTAGACATTAAAGACTAAGAATTTAGGTTTTATCTGTTAAGTTAGAGTCTTAAAATTCATAAACACAACCCATAAAAAGAGAGAACAGTTTTTATATGATTAATAACATCATATTTACAAAATAAGGGTAAACATGTTTTAAGAGAGTGAGATTTAGGTTTTGAGAATGAAGGTAATGCATAACAATTAAGTTTTAACATTGTAAATAAATGAATGTTAATATAACATTATCAAACCCGTTAGCCAAGAAACCTGTAGTTAAATCCAGGGTATCTACTGACAGAAGGAACAACATTTATTTATTTGTTTAGGAATTAGTAAAGACATAAGTTAGAAATGAAAACATTTTGCATCAGGGTAAAAATATAACCTTGAAAATGTAAAAGTGGGAATTAGAGAACCTTAAGCCTGCAACTAATTGTATCATTGTAGACCAAGCACAGAAGACTGAAAACACAGGTGTACTTGGAGTTTAGTAAGGATTTGAACAGAACCCTTAGTAAAGATGGCAAGAGTGTCTACAATTTTTCCAAAACAAATATGGCTGCTAGTCACATGATTACTCTCAACAAAGATGGTGACAAGGCAATAGCTCCATCCCTACCCCAAAACCAACACAGTGACTCACCACTTATTGTGCACAGACTGCAGTGTGGGCCGATTTTAAAAGTACAGCTGGGTTACCCTGGTTCTTAGCAGATGCTGCTGTTGGGGTCACCACTGCCTGTAGTTATTGCCCCCAGAGCCATATCCAGAGCTGTTAAGGTGGCCATGATCATCAGCACCCACCAAGATAATGGATGTTTGGGGTAGGCAGCTTTGGGAAGTGGAAGAAAGCTGGAGTTAGAGCCACATGGTAGAATCTCTAAGTAGAATTTAGAATTAAATTTACCTTATCAGTTGTTAAAACTGAGGTCTGACAGCAAGGTGAACATATTCTGAAGCAGCCATCACTGCCCCTGAGCTCAGGTGGTAGCTGTGATGGTCTAAAAATCAAGTTTTGGAGTGAGAAAAAGTCATAGGAAAATAATTTTTTTTATGTTCCCTGATCCCTTAGGCAGTGTGATGAGACTGTTGGACCCTCACGCCCAACTTGGGAACGGGGTCGCCGTGAGAGACCACACGAGGCACAACGCACTGATGCAAAGGCAAAGGTTTATTGCTGATGCGCCAGGGTCCCTCAGCACTCGAGAGGCTAAGGACGCCCAGTGACTGTTACAGGCTAGTTTTAAAGGCTGAAACCACAAAGCAGGTGGGGTTGCTTATTAAGTTAGACCATCTGGACATTAGGACATCTGACGTTGGGAGACCTCTTGTGGGGACTTGGGTGTGGGTCCCTAGGGCGGTTACTGAAAACTGTACGGGACCTCTGATATTTGGGAGTTCGCATGTAGCTATTCTGGGAACTAGGGTGGAACTCCTGAGGCTAACAATAATGAGAACTGGGAGAAGCCTCTGGGCGGGCAGGGCAAACAAGCGTCTTACATTTTATAATTTTACAATTTCTCAAGACAACTTAGAAGCTATGTGTCTTCAAAAAGCTTGGAGGTCTGAGGTGGGAAAAGAGAAATGTGTCCCACTGGGCTTCAAGGACTAAAAACTGGTAGGCACAAAGCTGGTTAAATGTGTCATCACACTGTTTGCCAGTAGTCAGGGCAGACCCTTGGGTGGCAAGACTTCACCTGGTTCCAGGGTTTTTGAAGTGCAAGAAAGAGGAAGGGAGAAGAAGCCCCACCCAGGGAAGGTCAGTGGGAACAGTCAGACATTGCCGTTTATGCTGACCAGGAAGGGAAAACCTACCAACCAATTAGCTGATGTCAGATGGAGCTATAATCAGTGATTGGTGGAAAAGAAGGCAAATTGTTGAAGGAAGTGTAGTAGGTACAGCGAATTTGACAGGAAGGATTTCAGAGGTTGGTGATTCTAAAAGAGCCTTCCCAGTATGGAGCCACCATATGCAATATGAGATGTGAAATATGTGCCACACAACAGAGATGGTATGGAGGAGTTTGTTATATGAGCAAGGGGGGAGAAGGAAGGGGACGTGCCCCAGATAGATAGATAGATAGATAGATAGACAGACAGAGAGACAGAGACAGAGATAGACACAGAGACAGAGGAAGAGAGATAGAGACAGGTAAGAGAATACCAAAGGAGAAAGGTAAGAGAGTAAGAGAGAGAGGTAGGTGGGTTTGTCCTCTTACGTACTCCTGGGTAGGGGCACACCTAGTGGCAGGCAGGTAATGATATCATAGGTTGCTAGGCAGACTGGGGGAGAATGCTAGCAGAAACTCTGTCTTGAAAAACCAAAACCATGCTGGGTGTGGTGGTGCATGCCTTTAATCCCAGCATGTGGGAGGCAGAGGCAGGCAAACCGTTGTGAGTTCGAGGCCAGTCTGGTCTACAAAGCAAGTCCAGGACAGCTAATGCTACACAGAGAGACCCTGTCTTGAAAAACCAAAAAAAAAAAAAAAAAAAAAAAAGAAAAACCAAAACCAAGACAATCAGAAAAACAAAACAAAAAAAAACCCAACTAACCAAACCAAAACAAAACAAACATCTTTCCCAATGTGGTGAAGGCTAAAGTAAAATGGGCCCTAGTCCAGATAACAATTGCCTCCTCACTTGAACCCACAAGTTTCCTAAAATGAGTATGAAAACCTGACACCGCTGCCTCCATTTTGTGTCCGTCTCCTTTAGTTTGGCTGAGAAAGCAGATAAGTCATCATTCTTAACTCTTTCTTTTTAGTCTCCTTAGAGGGATCTCAGAACAGCAGAACCACCAGAATGCACCAGTCTCCAGAGGAGACAGTTATCCAGGAGGGCGAAGCTGCATCCGGAGCAGAAGTGGTCTAGAATCTGGATTGGTTCATGTCAGAACAAAGTCCAGGAATGGAGTCATGTGAGGAGACTTCTGAGTGCTTGTAAGAACACTTCAAGAAAACAAGAGTCTTGTGACCCCAGGTCTTTCCAAATGTAGGAGTGTGTTTGGGATGTGGTTCCCCACCCCTCTCAGGTGTAGCAGATAGGAGCAGGTTTGCTTCAGATTACCCATTGCCATTTGCCTGTTATTCAGAATGTTTACAGCCTGAACCAATGAGAACTTTATTCATGTGACCTTTCTTAACCCTCAAAGAGTAAATCATATGCTGCTTTAAATGAAGGCAGCAGGAGACTTTAGTTAGCCTCTTTCATAGGTTCCATTCTCCCAATCCCACCAACTCTAGCGTTGGTGACAATCCCCTCAAGCAAAGACAGAGAGATGCAGAACAGATTTCTTTCAATAACTGTGCTGAACCAGAAGGAAACAGTGACTCATTCTCAAGTCTCTGGGCATCCTTTCCCCATGTCTTAGAAACCTCTCTTCACCACTGGCAAATTCTCTGGAATAGGCTCTTTCTTTGCTGTCAGACAATTCAGACATTGGGCCTCAAGAAAGTGGAATTTCCCAAGAATCCCACAGTGAAAGAAGGAATAGGCTGGGACCAAATGGCAGCCAAAGGAGTGGTTTGTCTTCAGTATTCCAGAGAGAGAGAGAGAGATTTCATGCAAATTTGACATCTTGATAAAACACCTTACAGGAGAGATTACGACCAAGGCAGTCATGATGGGTGGTGGGGCCACTTGTCCTCTAATTAACCTTCCTCTCATGTGAAGACCTTAAAGATGGACCTCTTTGTTCCCCTGCCCAATATGGCCATATAGAATATGTCTCTTTGTATTCACTTTACTATTACTTTGTCTCTTTAGTTAGCCTATTGAAGATGTATAGCTGAGATATGCTTGTAAGGGCTGACAGGACCCAGAGTTCTGAAATTCAAATAAGAATTCCAGACCTGCTAGAGTTTGACTTCATTTCTTTGATAGAGAGAGACTGCAATCCTTTTGCATCAATTTTTGGAGGGTAGCTTCTAGCTCAAGACTTCTGTGTGATTGTTAAGCACACTAATTTTGCAAAGAACAAAAGGTGACAGGACCATAGCCAAAACAAAACAAAGCAAAACAAAAAAAAACCCAGACACAGCTGTTTCTCTTTACACTGTCTCCTGCAGTGCCAGAGCTTTAGGATCACAACTACAGGGGTTGCAAAGCTTGTAGGCAAGCCGACTATGAAAAACACTGATGCTGGAAGTTTGCAGATGCCTTTGGCTCTTGGCCCACCAATGTTAAAGATACTTCTTGGGCTATTTATACGTTCCTAATGAGAAAAAGAAAATATCCATGGTTCTGATGTTGGACAAATTGTCAAACATTACAAAATGTTATTTCTTCTTCTTCTTCAATATTTCTGTGCAGGTGACCTTTGGGTAAGGTGCGCACCAAGGGGAATGTAGAAGAGATAGGACGTGGCAGTGAATGGCAAAGTCAAAGCATGTCTGAAATGAGACACGAGCGGGTCTGGCCATGTTCCACAGTCTTCCCGGCAAAGAAAGACAATAAACAACTGTGATTAGATAATTAGAGTTCTTTAAGGCAAAAGCAAAGCAGGCATGGGCTGCTCCATCAGACTAGGCTCAATTTGTCCCAGTCTATCAGTTAAATGGATAAGTGGTGGTAAAAAACAAAAACAAAAACAAAAGACCAAGTAAGGAGATTCTCAGTGGAAGTACCAAACAGGCTATAAGATTCAGCACATAGCACCACCTGCCAAAATTAAAACAAAGACCTAATCCATTAAAGCATGTTCATAGTTCTGAGAAAGTCTCTAAATGTACTAACTTTGCTTTTTAGCTTCTGTAGTTCTGCTTCTGGCTAACTCTTGCTGTTAACTGAAGTATGTTAACCCAGAACATGTTTTGTGTGTGTGTGTGTGTGTGTGTGTGTGTGTGTGTGTGTGTGTGTGTGTTTAAAAGCTTACTCTGAGAGAGGCCCAGTGCTACACTGGGATCCTGAACACCCAGTATAATTGACAGCTGGCTAACAAAGAATTTCTATTGGCTTAAACCCATGTATGAGCAGTCTTCTCTGGTGAATACCCCACAACGTTGACAATTACTATGCATCTCTAAAAACTTTTATTTTACACTGTCATCCTTAATCCAAACAAATTTATTATGAGTAACTATGATAAACTTATGGGACCTGCTAGATGGCTCAGTGAGTAACTGTGCTTGCCACTGACCTTGATGATTTGAGTTTGAGTCACATAGGGAAAGGAGGAGAGAACCAGTTCTGGTGCATTGTCCTCTGACCTTCACACTACACAAGCAGTGACGCATGACCTCCTCTTCAATGCAAACACACACACACACACACACACACACACACACACACACACACACACATCTACATAGGCACATTCAATGCAAAAAGAAGAAAGAAGAAGAAGAAGAATAAAAAGAACTAAAACAAAAACCATCTATGTTAAAGCAGCATGGCTTTGAAGTTGTCACTCTACCCAACTTTTCTTGATCCCAATTTTGAATCTCTTCACCTACCAAAATAATTTTCAGTTCCCTTCATCTCCAAGTCTTGTGTTCTATATTTCAGTTTCAAGAACGCTTTTCCCTTTTAACTTTGAATGAATGCTACTTCTACGCATTGATACGTAAGATATTTTATAGTTTCCACACTACACTTGATGTAGAGGCTACAGATACCCCTGTTTTTCTTTTTCTCCACCTATTCCCTCCTCTTCTTCCCTCTTCTTTGTACCACTGTGGCTCAAACCCAGGGCCTCATGCCTGCCAGAGAAAAGCACTCTTATGTCACCCTCACAGACATAACAGACTACTTCAAGTATGTCTGGGTGCAGTTCCTTCTGAAAAGCAACTGTCCACATGAAGGACTCTGCTGACTGCTGTCCCTCTGAGGTTCCAGACTTGCTCTCCCAAACATGTTTTAAAAAATATTTTTTCCAAACATTTTTATTCACTTTACTTCAGCTGCCGCATTGTTCCTTTTATACCACGAGACATATTGTTGATAATAATGCACCCTGAGAGTATGATGGACTTGTGAACATTTTATTCTTTTCTTCATATTATTGCTAGATATGTTTTGATATTTAGAACCAAAATGTAGAATATTAATGCTTGCTCAAGTTCATTTTCCCCCAGAAATACATATGCTGAATTTTTAACCTTATTTGTACAGTTTCCATGTGGAACAACCCAGTATGCACCCCTACCCGAGACTCCTGTTTTGCCCTCAAAGAAAAAGATATCTAAGCATTTAAAATGGGAATAGCAAACCTATTATGTAGGAAGTGAAACTGTAGAAGAATGTCATTTTGATAAACAGAAAGCAAGAAAACTCACGAACAGTGAGTCTGGCTTCCCTATTCTAAATGCTCAATAAGAAATGTATTCTTCAGAGCCAGGGTCTTTAGATGAAAACCTAGGTTTTTTGGAAAAAGAAAAGACAAAGAAAAAAGGAAAAAAAAGCATTTAAACTTTATTATTGGCCTTTGGGTTGTTTCTGTTTTCTTTCTTTCTCTACCCACCCCCTGCTTCTGAAATTTCAGTCAATTAGGTGCTTCGTTGCCTGGCAGATTGGAAACCAGAAGGGAGAAACTCAAACAGAAATTTGAACTAAAAATGTCTTTACAATACTTCTTTTTCACATTTTTCCTTTAAAGTTTTCAGAAGACATTTATTTTTGTATATGATTAATCGTGACATGTTTTTGACTTTGCCTTATGTAAAATTAATAGTGGATCTGCTTTATTCTGAATCCCTACCTATTTTGTGTATTTATTTTAATCACTTGCAATTGGTAGGAGGGCTGGAATAGACGCCCCATCCCTTCCGATTACCAATTCTGTTTTCCAAGACTTGACGCCTTGTTGGTTTCTGATAGCTAAAAGGGTTTTTCCTTCAGTTTTTAGCACGACCATCTGGATTCATTGTATGTCCATGGCATGAAAATGATACATTTCTTTTTGTAGTTGAGCCTAACATTTTTGGATTTTTGGTAGGCAAACCTCCCATTTCAATATCTTTATTTTGAAAAGACATATAGAACTCAATGAATACCAGTGGGAGACAGCAGCACTCGTGTGAGAAACACTTAGAGATGGGGACTTTCATGGATGCCGGAGAACATAGCCTGAGATAGTTCAGCCAGAAGAGGGATCCTGGGGAACGGACTTCAAGAGTTACTGGCATAAGTCACTGTCACTGACAGACGAGAAAATTGTGACACTCCTTGACATCCAGCAGCAGTGAAGTTAGTGGTTGTGCCTTTATGTGTGGCTGTGTGGCACACTGGGATGTGCTACAGGTACAAAGAGATGCACTGACTTGTGAAGTATCTATTGGCACGAAGAAATTCAGGAACACTAGCAATATGGTCCATGAGGGGATAATTACACTTAATTGTTTTTCCCCTTTTGTTTTTTGTTGTTTTGTTTTTTTTGTTGTTGTTGTTTTTGTTTTTTGAGACAGGACAGGGTTTCTCTGTGTAGCCTTGGATCTCATGGACAAACTTTGTAGACCTGCTGGCCTTGAACTCACAGAGATATGCCACCCTGAGTGCTAGGATTACAGGCTTGTGTCACTGCACCCAGCTGCCCTCCAACCCCTTTTTGAGATGAGATGTTACTATGTAGTCCAGGCTGATCTGAGATTTACTATCTTCCTTTGTTAGCCTCCAGTGCACTGCCTTCTTTCCTGGGAGCTGAGGTTGAAACCAGGCTCTTAAGAATGCATGGCAAACATTTTACTGAAGAGCCACCATTCTAGGCTCACAAATCTTAATTTAAAAGTGGCCTCTCTTTAGAAAGTGTTGGAAGCTCAGAGAAGGCAAGTCTCTATGACAAGGTCATCTCCCTGTTAGGGAGAGAACAGACTCTGACACATAGTGTGGAGTAAAATAGGTAGATATGCCAAGTGCTTGAGTTTCTGTTTCTGCCTCTGCTTGAGGCAGACCAACTTCCATCAGTGATGTACTGGCACATGGGAGTGCAAGCCAACAGATCCTCACCTCTTCAACTTTTTTTTTGGGGGGGGGATCAGAATCTTTTATCACAACAACAGAAGGCAAACTCAGATATATATGTACATGTATTTGTTGCACTGGTTGACATTATGTATCACAATAATGACAATACAATGGTAAGTTTAAAATAAGTAAAACTTTTTGGAAGAAAATGAAATAATACTTAATTCTTCAGTAAAATGTTTTTTATGTAATGATACTAATATAAAGATTCACTTTATATTTAGTTACAAATTACCTTGTTAATGTGTTTATTAGTTTATGGAAGGACAATAGAAACAAGAGGGTTAAATTATCTCCATGTTGGGAGTCAATATGCAATATCTGAAAATATTGCTGGTAAATGGCCAAATAAAATATTATTCAGAAATAAGGAATCAAAGGCCAGAAGAAACACTTTAAGTCATTGACTATGGATCCCAGTGAGTTATGGGCACTTGGGGTGAGTGGGAAAAAAAGTGAGTGTTCTTCTGTATTATGTGCCTTTCAACATTATTTCTGTGCTATTTAATTACAATTTAGATTCATTTCACCAATTCTGTGAAGGCATTGGGTAGTTTTGTGATTGTCTGAGACTGGTTCTTAGAATTAAATAAATGGGAGCTGAAGAGGCAGCTTAGTGATTGGAGCACTGGCTGCTCTTGCAGAGGACCCTGGTTCTATTCCCACCACTTCCCTGGCGGTTCACTACAGGCTGTACATCCAACTCCAGGGGCTCTGACACCCCAACTCTGGATACTGTTGGTGCTGCATGTACACATAATCAAACATAAAAATAAAAGTCATTTTTAGGGATTAAATTAATGAAGTTGGAATCCGGGTCTTGTGGTGTATTACGGCCTGGTGCTTTTCAGCACTGGAGGATCTTCTGGATATGTGAGTGTGTACCACCAGGGATGCTGAAGCAGATGTTGCGGGAGGTTGTCAGTCAAGGGCTGCCCATTTACTGGAGATTAGGAGTTAAGATAGACATTTATAGTGATCTTCCCTATTGACCAGTTAATGTTTCTGAAAAACATGAAATGTGTCTATTTCACTGTTGGTGGCACAGTCAATACTGCATCTTCATAGACTTTAGTGTTCAGAAGTTAGTAAGCACCAAGAGATATTCATTTAATAGACTCATTATTTGATAAAATCTGAAAAGTAAATTCTAACTATGGCTTCTATTTTGTCTTCCCAGTGCCATTTTGACCACTTTAAAGATTAATTTAGTTTCTATAATACAACAATGTAACATATTTAGGTAATATCATTCAATTCAATTATAGAAAAGTAACAGAAAGGAAAGGGAATCTTTTCAATAAAGAGTGTAGTAGATATTGGCTCAGTGCAGACACTCTCTTTTAAAGCATCTGCATATAGGTTGCATGCTTACAGGCAGCTACTGTGGTGCTCTTCTGAAATGACACCTTCTTCAGTGAGTTCAAAGCATTCGCCACACTTAAAATTCTCACAAGAGAGTGGATGGGAACTGACTCCTGAGAACCTTATGCATATTTTATAGATGAGGAGATGGAAAGGCAGAGCAACGTAGTGCCTAAGTGAGGGGTGATAAGATAAAAAGGGCAGTGGAGGTGAGAGTCAAAGGTGGCCTTGATTCTCCAAGCCCTTCTCTGCTTCCTGCCCTCCTCCCAGCATCTTATTGCAAAGCTGTAACTGTTTACAGGAAGATTTTACTACAGTTGCCACTGTCTATCTGTCTTTTATTTTCTTTTGCAATTTATTATTTTTTTATATTTATTTATTTTTAATTAATTTATTCTTGTTACATCTCTATGGTTATCCCATCCCTTGTATCCTCCCATTCTCCCCTCCCTCCCATTTTCCCCTTATTCCCCTCCCCTATGACTGTTCCTCAGAGGGATTACCTCCCTCTTTATATGCTCATAGGGTATCAAGTCTCTTCTCAGTGACCTGTCTTTTGCAATTTATCCATAGTCTATTTTCTTTTACCCTTCTTGTTATCCTCCCACTCATTGGAACATTTGATTTTTACTTTGCCCCCTTTGAGAATCTAAATAATATAATTTTATTCAAATCTTTCTTGAATTAGCAGTTCCCCCTTTGAATTAGGTCCAGAGTAATGAAATACACTTGTATTGTCAACAGTTAGAGTGCTAAGATGTTAGTATTTTGAGAAAGAACAAACGGCATTGGACAAGAGGCTGGTTAGATATGGGGTACTGAATTTTGGGAGAAAAGTGAGACTTAAAAGTCTCTGTGAGAACAGAAAAGGATTAAGAAACTTCAGTGATAAGGACACTGGAGTGAATGGTTTCTGAAAACATAAAGACCAAAATGGTTCTTTCATTGACAAGAAATAAGATGGGCCCATTAAAAAATGATAACTATATCCAACCACAGTCTAGACTTGCAAGCCCTCAGAATTGTAACAAACAGTTTAAACCATGAGGTCTGTAATCAGTGACAAATGACCTGCTCAAATAAAAACAACAGGATGGTAATACAATGAAGCAGAAAAACATCATCTTCAGAAGGGAAATATTTTCACTTTCTGCATGATGCAGTTGAAAGACATGAAAGTTGTGAATTAAAGATGAATTGTATAGCGAGTGGACTCCTGTGACCTCTCTTGCCCCAAAGATCTATTGATTTTGTGCTATAATAGGCAGCATGTTCTTTTGAGTAGAGCCTCATATGATCAGACTTTCTTTTCTTTTTCTTCTGCTGAAGATCTTAGGCTTGGAGTTGGCTAGTAGAACAGGAGTAAATTGCATTATAGAATATACATGGCCCATCTTACACCCATTATGATCACCTTTTGGTTGCATTCCTATTTTCTTGTTATGATTCACCATATATTCACTATGTATTATATTCTTAAAGGATATCTGACATCATATAGCTTATTGTAACTTTATATTTTGAGTCTCATGAGTTATTATTCTGGAATCTTGGAAATGGGAGGAAAAACATGTGCCCTACTACAAAACATAAGTTACAAATACCTATGCCATCTAGCCAGGCTCTTCTCTGACGAGCTCATAACTTAAAATAACCCATTTATACTAATCTACATTTTTCACATGGCTGGTTACCTCTGCTCAGGTACTGTGTGTCTGTCTTACTCAATCTTTTCAGGCCAATCTCCCACACTTGCCTCTCTCCCAGAATCCTTTCTGCCTGCTGGATGTCCCACCTTCTATTCTACCCTTTCCTATAGGCCATAGTTTTTTTTTAAACTGATAGGTATTGCATCCAGACAATATACCAGATATTCTCTCTACAAATTTTAAGGGATCAGTATTTCTAAATAGAGTAAATAAAGTGTCACAAAGACACCTGAATAGGATTACTCCTAAAGATCTGCAGTTGTGGTAGTAAGAACAGCTTCTAACTCAAGAAGTTAACTTTATATGTCATTTTACAACCAAAGTTATTTATAAAGAATATTATTAATTTGTATTTAAAAATCTATGCTATTAAGAAGTGTTATTGAGGAGACCTGGTGGCATCAGAGGAAGGACAGCAGGTTACCAAGAAGACACTTGATACCCTATGAGCATATACAGGGGGAGGTAATCCCTCTCAGGAACAGTCATAGGGGAGGGGAATAAGGGGAAAATGGGAGGGAGGGAAGAATGGGAGGATACAAGGGATGGGATAACCATTGAGATGTAACAAGAATAAATTAATAAATAAAAGAAGTGTTGTTGAAAAGGAAAAATTACACTATTCTAAGTAGTTCAGAAAACTAGGAAGGCTCCACCATCCTACAGGGAGTACAAGTAGCTGTTCTGAGGGAGGGTGTCTAAGAGTTTCTATTGCTCTGAAAAGACATCAGGATTAAGACAACTTTTATAAAGACACATATAATTGAGCTTGTTTACAGTTTCTGAGCTTTATTATCATCATGGCAGGGAGCATAGTGGCATGGAAGCAGACATGGTGCTGAAGAAGTAGCTAAGAGTTTTACATCTGGATCCATAGGTAGTAGGCAGAGAGATAGAGATAGAGATAGAGAGAGAGAGAGAGAGAGAGAGAGAGAGAGAGAGAGAGAGAGAGACAGAGACAGAGACAGAGACACAGAGAGAGACAGAGACACACAGAGAAAGACAGAGATCGAGAGACACAGAGACAGAGACGAGACAGAGACTACCTAGCTTGGACTTTGGAAAGCTCAAAGCCCACCCCTAGTGGCACACTTCATCCAACAAAGTCACATCTATTCCAACAAAGCCACATCTACTAACCCTTCTCAAAGGGTTAGCCATGATGGCTAAGCATTCAAATATATGGGACTATAGGGGCCAATCTCATTCAAACTTCGACAGAGGGTGAGCACTTACTTCATCAAGGGGGTAAATAATTCCTCTCACTTCTTTTGTACATAAGGTGAATCAGATTTCCTGTTGGCTGGATTCCTAGCCTGTTGATTGACAGTCTCAGCTAAATCAGTTTTGAGGAGTGAGTTACTAAATTTAAAATTTTGTAATTTAACCCTCCCATTTATGAGCAAATAACTTACTAATACGCTGCGTTGGAGTTTTTCTTAAATATGTCATTATTTAAAATTTTTTTTTTGCTGAAATTTCAACTTCTGGATACTATATGGCTGTCACTGTGATGAATTTATAGCAACTGTCATAACCTGTACAATACCTATACAAAATTCATCAGCCAGAATCTTAGCATAGATGGAGCAGATGAGTTTCGGGTCCCATCCATTACTGAGGAGTTTTAGGCAGTGATAGTTGGTGGGGAAGGTGGAATAATTCTTTTTGAGGATGTGACCATTGGTGGTTTTCCATGTTCCAGCTGATGGTCTCACACCCATGTACAGACGGACCGCACTAATTAGACTTAGTGTGTTACTGAAAAAGAAAAGAAAGACGTGAAGTTGGGAGGGTAGCCATGTTGGGGGACATAGGGGAAGAGTTAGAGGGGAGGAGCAGGTGGTAGATATGATCATATTTCATTGTATGCATGCATGAAGTTACCAAAAATAAAAATTAAGAAACTGTAAATATTTTTATATTTTAGAAGGTAATTTCCTTATCTCCCTAGTGTTCAGATTCATAAATCTCCTGTACAATTTATAAATTTGTAGCATAATTTATTTTAGTGGAAGGAAGCAGTGCTAAAAATATATCTGGTATTTGCATAAATCTAAAAATATAAAAAAGAGAGGCAACAAATATTTGAGAATCTATGGTGAGCCAGGGACTGCCTGAATAAGAGAGTAAAGGACTTTCCTCATGCTCAGTAGAGAGCCTGGAGTTTAAATCAGAACAGAAAAAAGTGAAATTAAGCCTTTTTGTAGTTTTAGGGAGACTTTGGCTCTGACATGTTTGTCTTTATCTTCCTGTAGGCACAGCTACAGGAAGTAATCCGGTTCCTGTAGTATCTCTATAAGTTTTCCTTGGCCTGTCTGATTTTCTTCATTCCTATAGTGACAGGGTTGGCAGACTTCAGTGGACTGCTGAGAGCCCTCTAATTTTAATTTGTTCAGTGCACAGTTAGGTAATTTAGCAATTACAAGTGTCCTATCTTTTCAATTAAGGAAACTGAGGGCAGAATAACAAAAAACAAATAGCAAATATAAGTGTATTTTGCATGTCAGAAGAACATGACTTTTGGATAGCTGCAGGTGGAAGGCTATGTCGTTTGAGCAGTTAATCTGAGGGTATCTAAAGTGGCGTCTTGAAGAAGCCATTAGACCAAGAGTGTGCCTCCCTCGTGAAAGTCCCATAAAAGAAACTTCACACAACATTGGACCATCTTGCCCTTTTACCCTTTCATGCACTTTCATGAATCCATAAGAGGAACTTAGTAGATAAGACTGTCCTGAGACATGAGAAAGTTTTTCTGTCTACTTTGAATTACTACTTTGAATATGTGGTATTCTGTTGCACCTCCAGAATGCAGACTACAACAATGACACACATATTTAAAACAAGTAGCATAAATACTTATTTCTCTCTTAAGATATTTTAATTTAAATAAATATGCATCCTCTGTTTAGAGTTCCAGCAATATAATTTCACCCCTTCCCTATCTCTGTTCTCTGCCTACCTCCCCAATATAGTCTCTTTTAGATATAATCACTACATTCATTTAGTGTACACTCCTTTATATGTTTCTCCATGTTTATATATACATTTAGAAAATTATACATATAATAGTATTGGCTATGGCATTTATGTTATGTTCTTTTGAAAGCTTCATTCTTCATATAATAAATGCTTTGGGTCCTTTTAGTCTATCAATCTGTGTGTCAATCATGGTCCATTCAGAAAACAAATGACCAAACCAAATAGAATAATTTGAGGGAATTTCAACCAACTCCATTTTATGGCTGGGGTAAGGAAATTCACAGGAGTTGAATGGAATTATCACCTTGAAATTAGTGATAATGGAGACATTGTTACCACTCAAGAGAAGATGCAGGTGGGGGTGGTGGGAGAAGAGGTCTTATTGGGAAGACACATAGTTGACAGGAGACAGTAACAGAGGCAGAGGCATTTGGCTGGTGAGGGTTGTATAGCAAGACTGAGACCGTCAAAGGCGGGAGCGACTAGTCTGAGCCATTCTTGCAAGGACAAACCCAAGAAGCTAAGTCTCTTCTCTCTCCTTTCTTTCCTCCCTATAATGGACTAGACATTTTTATTTCTCCTCTAATTGACACACAGTAACTCTCAATCTGTTAATATTTGGGGATGGAACCTTTGTGAGATCATTAAAGGTATATGTTGCCATTAAGACTGTGGGCTCTCATAATGGGAGTATTGCCCTTGTGGAAGAGACACCAGAGCGCTTTCTCCCATATAAGTGCACAGACCCAGAGCATGGGAGGCGTTCCTCTCCAAGTGTGGAGAATAGCCCTCCCCAGAAACCAACCTCCACTGTGTCTTGTTCTGAGACCCTCCCAGACTATAGAAACACATTTTTTATTGTTCTTTAAGACCACTCTGACTTACATTTTGTTTTGGCAAGCAAGAACACTGGAATGTTGTCCTTGATTTTGGAGGGAGATCTTCATTGGTTGAATTCAGCAGGAAGCTGGAAAGCAAGATAATGTCCCGATCTGCTAGCCTCTCACAGGGCAGAGTTGACACAGTCATACAGACTTCGTAATTCTTTCATTATGGCACGCATTCTTCTAGAGGCCAGGGAATGAGATTAGAAAAGTCATAGTCACTACAAAGTTCACAGTCTGTTGGAGTTTGGATCCTATAGAGGCAAAATATTCCTAGCTTGAAAACACCTTTGTTGGCTAAATTGTTAGCAATAGAAGTTTAAACTGCTTTAAATTTTAAGATACAGACAGTGCTGTGTGAACATCTGTGAGGTTATTTCTTGCCAGCACACATCAAGAAGTAAATTGTTGGATTAAAGGACATGCTTATTAGCATTGAATAGATTGACTTAATATCTACTAACAAGGCTTAAGACTAATACTCTTCCTTAATAATAGTTATCAGTCTCCTAAAGTTCTGTCCTATTTATGTGGGGAGGGTTGGGGATGCTAGATAATTGAGTCTGTTTTTTCCTGATTACTGGTGAACAGAAGAAACATTTCAGTATTTCTGGCCATTTATAGTCTTCTTCTTGTAAACTGCCTTACCTGTTCCTAAAATTTGGTGGGTTTCTTTCTTGGGGTATGTTGTATTTCATTTTTTGAAGTGTTCTTCATACACTTTATGCTATTCTCACTGTATGTCTGAGTCCTTTTCCTTTGGCAACTGTTTGCTCAGGCATTTGGTTGTACTTATAATTGGGGCCTCTCAAAGGTTAAACAGTGTTTGACGGAGCTTATCTTCTAATTATGGTGGTTCATTCTTCACTATTCTTGAGCATACCATTTCTCTAAGACACATTCGCTCTGTGACTTGGGGAGTATGTGCCTGTGTTTGTTTGTAGAATATAACAATAGCTATTCCCCCGAAGAATGTAATCTCCTGGTTCATCTTGGGTGTTGCTGGTCACGTGACACCCACCCCTTTCTCTCATACAGCTCTTCATGTGCTCCAGTCAGGTGAAAGATGCTTTCGCTGCTCAGGCTGGTGTACAGAAGTAAAAGAGGGAAACATGGTCTGGTTGCTTCTGATGAAAGGTGCAAATCACACTGCCAGCTGCAGGTACCCTGCCCTCTCGAGTTCTGTTCTCCTGAGCTACACCTAAGCTGCATTTCTGCCTCCCAGGACTGTCCATCTTTTGTGTAGTATTGGGGGTAGCTTCTCATCTCCCCCTAATCACATTTGTCTTGTGTCTCTCTTGTATTTTTTTAATAATTTTTTTGACTAAGAAAAACTCTTGTTTCTTTTCACAACTTTTAACAATTCAAATATATTTTTATATCCCTGTTCCCAGAGTCCTAGGCTGATGACCTAATTCTGCAATATTAAATCTAACCACCTGCTACCTCTACAAGTGGTACCGTTGACAGAAGGCATGGCGAAGTATGCAAAGAATTTATTTTTGGTTTGGGCAGATCAGGAAGATAGCTAATCCAGAAAACTGTCTTCCTTGTCCTGGCAACAGATTTCGGTTTATATTGGGGAAGAACAAAAATGGGGAGCCAAGAGGTATGCATATGCATGTTGTAGGTCTGGCTGCTGGGAAGGGAGAAAACAACTTCAAGAGATCAGATTGGTTGTAGGAAGTTGAGTAAATTGGGACAAGGACTGGTGGCTTTCTAAACTTCCCCAATTATTAAGGAACCTCTCTTACATTTGGTCATGACAAGTATTTGTTGACAGAGACAGAAGATTGGAGACTGATCTAGGCCCAGGAGTTGCCATGGTTTTTCTGTTTTAAAGGACCAAATAATAAATGCTTTGTGGACAGATGGGTTCTGTCAGAGATGCTCAGCTGTGTGTCTGTCATACAAAAGCAGCCAAAGATAATAAATGCAGATAAAGGGGCTTGGCTGTACTCTACCAAATCTGATATATGAAGTAAAGCACTTTTGGTTTACTTTGCAGTCAGACTCCTGACCTCTTTCCTATGTAACAGATAAGATTCTAAGCCCAGTGGAGAATAAGCTCTGCTCAATTCTGCTAGAAGAACTGGTTGGGACATGGATCTGCTTATTAACCCACTGCCTTCCCTCATCTTTATTCTTTGGGCAGCATTAAGGAGAGAAGGCTAAATGTCAGTCTTCTCAGAGCCTTGGAAACTTGGAACTTACCTTCAATTTCTTTTATCTATCTATCTATCTATCTATCTATCTATCTATCTATCTATCTATCATCTATCTATCATCTATCTATCTATCAATCATCTACCTATCTATTTCTATCTCTCACCTATCATCTATCTATATCTATCTATCATCTTCTGTGACATTAAGACAAGCCAAGTCACCTCACTGTGGAGCTTGTGGGGACACAAGAGCTGATAAAATCTGGCTGGATTGCTGGCATTGGAGTTGAAGACAGGACTGTGGTTCATAGTCAACTTTTCCTGTTGTAAGCTATTTAGAAATTTGGCAAATTTAATGATGCATAAAGTCTTTGGGCTCCTTAGCGGCAAGGTTCTATGTTTGGAACAAGTACTGCTATCCAAGTTCAACTCATATGTCCCACTGAAAACCACATTTGATACCATAGTGAAACCCACCTCCTTTTCTGTCTAGCCTTGGAGTAATGAGAAAGGGTGTAAGTTTAGTGTTTGGAATGAAGTTCCAGTGTACATTTTGTCATTTACAAATTGTGTGACCTTGAAGCTGCGGCTTAACACTCTGTTTGATTTGGTTCGTCCTAAAGTGGGAATAATAGTGGTCATCCTCTAGGATTGTCTTGAAGACTAAGTGAGTATTTTATATGTTAAAAGGTCATTGTAAAGGGAGATTTCAGCATGTCAGTTGAGAATAGGAGCCCTAATGCACATAATTTCTTTGTGTCAGTTGCTGGGGTTTGTTAGTTTAAATGCAGAAAGTGGAGGGATGTAACAGAAACAGTGCACACCAAGCATGTTAACTAGCAAGCCTGTGTTACATTTAGCAGGATACTAAATGTTAATTTATTTCTGTTTAAATTTTATTGTTCCCAGGGGCTTTATTTCAAGTCAGTGCATCTACTTTTAATCTTCTTACAATTATCTAGGAGGATAAATTAAGGCTTCTTTCCACTGAGGATATTTAAATGAAGCATTGCATTTGAAATCAAATCTGTATAAAATGTAGCCTTACCTGCTGTAAGGCTGGGGAATGAAGTAGCGAAGTGCAGCTCACCTGTTTCTTTAGTGGGTTAGTAAAGCCTGTTTCCTGTTTCTTGTTCCTTCTCTTCTTCCTCTCCTCCTCCTCTTCTTTTTCTTTTCTACCTTTTAATTCAAAAGAGGGAGCAAGGCATTGGGATCAGGCTGTGGTCTTTGGATCAGATGACTTGGGCTTGAATCCCAGCACTGCTAGGTACTATTTCTACCACTTGGATAAGCTCCTTCCTCTCTCTTCATTGCACTTTCCCCACCCATAAATTTTAACTAATAGTAAAGCATGGATTAAAGTCATTTTAAGAGCTAACATCTCACAGGTTGGGTATGATGGTCCAGGCCTGTTATCTCAGCATTCCACAGGCTAAGGGAGAAAGAACAGGAGATTGAGGTAGCCCCAAGACACTGCTAGAAAGACCATAGCTCAGAAAACATCCAAACAAAAAGAGAACAGAGGGCTTAGTCCATGTAAAATACATAGACGGGTGTCTTTTTTACATGCCTGGTGCATAGCACAGTAAGAGTCCACTAAATGGTAGTGAGTACATATTATTGGCAAGACTATGCTAAGCACAGCATTAAGGATCTAGTTGTATAAAAAGAGAAAATTTACGGGTACTGGACTTTTACAAAGCAATCTACTCCATAGCATCAGGCTAAGAACTGGAGGCAAGCAGAGACACAGTGGGCTTGAAGCTATAGGAACAAGAGACTAACTTCTCTTACAATACTCCCACAAGAACACTTTGGGACTGAAAGTGTGGGACTTTTCTTCCACAAAGCTAAGAAGCAATTAGTTCTGCAGCAGGCAACTACTAGGTGTCTTCTGCTTTAGCTCTCATATTATCTACCTGCAGGTTGTATGAGATCCAGTGAGTTACAAGTCAGGTCCGCAGGCTAACCCTGTCTTCAGACATCTTCAGTTTAATGAATTTACTGAAGTATATTAGGAAACATATTTATGCACTTATCAGAGGATGCAGATGAGAAAGGAGACACATCAAAACAAGGAACATGAAAGGGACCATCTCTAGGTGAGCTAGAAACACCATGTGTATAGTGACCTGGAAGTCCTACCCCAAATTCAGTATTAAGGGTTTTTTTTTTTCTGAAAATTTTTTCATTTATAGAAGAATTCTTTTCATATGATACATTTTGGCCATATTCTTTACCCCCACCCAACTCCTCCCAGATCCTCCCTACTTTACTACCCCCACAACTTCATGTTCACTCTCTCTTTCAATATAAAACACAAATAAACAGAAATTATGTATTTGTGGAAGGCATATTTTTAAGCATGATTGACTACATCATTGGCCAGAGGTGATCAGCAATGACCAACTCAACCTGCAGTTATTCTCACTTCCTAGAGATTGGGGTGGGATTGGAAATCCCAACCCTATAATAATGACTTAGTCTTTCCTGTGGCCAGCCCACAGCTCAAAGCTAGCTGAACTGCCAGTCTTTTGGTCAATGCTGGAATGACATTACTATAACACTAGAAAATTTAAGTTTTAGAAGCTTGTATCATCTCACCAGGATATGGAGGAGACAAAACATGTTTCACAATACCAGAGTGGGAGAATGCTTAGGTAATAAAGCCTCTGTTTAATTTTAGAAAAAAAAATTCTTCTCAACAAACATCCAAAGCCTGAATTATTCTTGGTGTTTTTTGTTTGCACCTGAGAAAACTCAGGCTGCTGCACCACTGATGAGGAGTGGAGATGTGAGATTTTGGCCTTGAATCGATCATCCTTTTTGGTAGGCCTTAGGCCTGGTTCACCCAAGTACTATCCAGCAGCCCAGTGGATTAAAAACAGGTGGTTGCTGGGATCTATAAAATGCTTTGTTGATGCTAGAAGCTGTGCCCTGCTGCTCTCATGTATTGATACAGTTTGCAGGAGTTAAGGACAGGTTGTCTCAGGATATGCTGAATTCATTCCAAGCTCTGATCACGTAAGGAACTATCACTTTAGAAAGGGCCATTCAGCTCATCTTTTCCTACACACAGAAAACCATAAGGATGCCTTTGAGATGGGTACCCTTCCTGTACTAAAGTAAGGAAATAGGTTTTTAAAGTTTCTTTTTAAAAATATTTTTTGAGATAATAATATAATTACATAATTTTCCCCTTCTGTTTTCTCCCTCCAAACCCTTCAGTGTGTCCCCTTACTCTCATTCAGAGTCAGTCTTTTTTTCTTCGATGGTTGTCATCATTGTTGTTGTTGGTTGTGGGGTGGTGGTGTGTGTGTGTGTGAGTGTGCGTGTGCGTGTGCGTGTGTTTGTGTGTGTGTGTGTGTGTGTGTGTGTGTGTATGTGTGCATGTGCATAATCTTAAAGATATAAGTAGAACCTGTTCAGTCCACATAAGGATCTCTACATACATATGTTTTCAGTGCTGATCATTTGATATTAGATAAGTAATTAGTGGGCTCTTTGCAGACACTGGTCATTGGGGCTGTATTGAACCTGAGTAAATAAATTTGTTTATGTCTCTCTGTCTTCTAATAGCTTCAACATTCCCCCATTTATCTCCTACTGACATCATTAAAATTGACCACATTACTCCAGAGATTCATTTGACTTGTCATTCCTTCATGGATTCTTTGTTCTTAAAACAAAAACAAAAACAAAACAAAACAAAACAAACAAACAAACAAAAAACAAAAAAAAGCATAGAGCATCTTACCATAGTCCAATTTTTGAAATTCATTTTCTTTTGAAGATCCAGTGTTCAGGTAACTTAATAAAGATTTCATGTATCCCTCTTTATAATGAGCCTTGTATGAACTCAGTTCAAGATTTAGCCAAAGGCTCCATTTAAGAACCATCAGGAACCCAGGCAGTGGTAGTGGTGCATGCTTTAATCCTAGCACTCAGGAGACAGAGGCAGCACATGAGTTCCAGGACAATCAAACACAGAGAAACCCTGTCTCAACAAACAAAAACAAACAAACAAATAAAAAAGAACCAATAGGAGTTGTGATGTGTAGGCTTTGGCCTTTTCCAAACTTACTTTATTTCGTGTTCTTTAAAGCCTCTACTTCCTTTCCAACCCATCTGCCCTACATAGGAGAGGAAAGAGGTTAATGGGGACAGGAGGAGCAGAATGTCTTAGATTCAGTTTCTTGGGCTGATTCTACTCTTCATCGTCAGGATTCCAGCCGACTCATTAAACAGCAACCAGCAGTTCAACAAAAATGGCTGCAACTACAGCAGCTGGAACCCAGAGCAGTATCAGGAACTCAGAACCTCGAAGCTTTCTCTGGAGCCTTTCTCTCTAGTAGTGTCTCAGAGTGAAACAATAAACTGCCAAGAAATGGGAAGTGATGAAAAAGCCAAGCCTCTGGTTTGGGGCTCGTACACACACACACACACACACACACACACACACACACACACACACACA
>OU015744.1:40836987-40848532 GCA_907169655.1 Acomys percivali | reverse complement strand
CACACACACACACACACACACACACACACACACACACACACACACACGCGAGAGCGCGCATGTGTGTGTGTGTGTGTGTGTGTGTGTGTGTGTATCCTCACAGAGTCCATACCAGAATGTTTATCAGTTGGCAAAGATCATTCCCCCACAAGAGGTGGCTCCTTTTCTAGCAGACAAACACCACACACCCTCACACAAATCTGTTTCACATCCTATATTTGGGATCCAAACAAAAACATGTTTACATCCACTACAGCGGTGTTTCTTTCCTCTACAGCTTTAAACCTGAACTTGAATATTAGTTGACATAATATATGGTAATTAGCTATGCCCTCAAGTGCAGAAACAATAAAATAAGATCTTTGCATTATTGGGACAATAGATGCAGGTGAGTTGGAGCTAAGAAATTAGTGATAATTAAGAAGAGACCAACATCACTGAGGTGAAATCTTCTGGGAAGTGCTTTCTCAGATTCTGCCCACAGAAGCTGCTCTTCAGAGGTGGCCAAAGGAACAGTCTCCCGGGTGGTTTTGAAGGTTTAAAGAGTTGTACAGAGAAGCTGAGGCTTGGCACTATGTGGCAGGGGTGCAGTCCTTGAAGAGAATTCAGGAGATGCTGTTGGTGAAAGTGCAGCCCAACTGCAGCAAGAGACACCAGCATTTTGGAGACTCAAGTACTGCAGGATGACCACCACTAACAGCAGCATCCATGGAGTGGAACTAGCAAGATCCTGTAAGAGAAGCTGTGTATGCTGCAGAGGGGAGAGCCAGAGAATTCACTCAAGCCTGTTGGAGGAGCCGAGAAGTTCTTGAGTGTATTGCAGACACTGGATGTTGAGTTATGCTGTTGGAGTTTTGCTTTTTCTTTATTTGGATTGTGACTGTGCCCTGGTTCTTCCTTTTTGAAGTAAGAAAGTATTTAATTTATTTTTGCTTTTATAAGTTCCCACAGTTGAGAGACCTTGAATTTTAAAAGAGACCTTGGATTTTTAAAGAGATTGAATTTTAAAGTGCTTGAATTTGTAAAAACTATAGGGCCTTGTAAGTTTGTAAAATGTTTTATATTGTAATATTAGTATTACTGTGTGACCTTGGGGATGGGCAAGAAATAAAAGGCTGTGGCTTTAATAAAGATGTGCTTGTGTGTCAAGTTAACAAGTGGTCAATTATGCGAGATAGTTTTATGTCAGCTTGACACAAGTTAGAGTTAACTGAAAGGAAGACATGTCAATTAGAAAATTGGCTCCATATAATCTGGTTGTAAGGCATTCTTTAATTAATGATTGGTGGGGAACAGCAAAGCCCATTATGGGTGGTACTATCCTTGGCTTGGTTTGTGTGCCTGGGTTCTATACAAAAAGTAGGCTGAGCAAGCCATGATGAACAAACCAGGAAGCAGCACTCCTCAGTGGCCTCTGCATCAGCTCCTAGCTCCAGGTACGTGCCCTGTTTAGGTTCCTGTGCAGAATTCCCTCATTAATGGATTGTTACATGGAGTATAAGCTGAAATAGACCCTTTCTTCACAAAGTTGATTTGGTCATAGTGTGTCATCATAGCAGTAGTACTCTAACTAAGACAGTAAGAAAAAATAAATAAGGAAAGAGAAGGCAGTGAAAAAGAACAGAAAACCCAAAAAGGAATTAGACATAGGGAATGAATAATAAATGACTGTCACAGCATGAGAACAAGTCATAGAGGCTTTGCTTGACAAAGTACCAAAGATCTCTCGCTCATCACCACTGCTCTTAAATATTATGTATGGTTCAGGTATAATTATGTATAAAAACTACTTTGAAATCTACTTTTTCTCCTAAAACTGTCTTTCTCTCTATTTCTCAGCCCTAATGAAATCCACATTGGAAAAACGTTTTCCTACAGAGAATGTTGAAAGAAGGCATCTGGCCAAAGGATTGAGACAATGAGAGAGTCTTGGCTCTGACTATTGTGTGAAGCCAGGCAGAAACTACTTGAAAATAGAGTCAGGACTTTGACATAACAGTAACTGGTTAGATATTGTTAGTTGTAGGAAAGTAAAACTTGTTTCTTTAGAATCTGCTTTGAAGGCAACAGAAGACAGACTTAGAACATCATGATTTACAGATATTTTACAATAGAAGACTCCTTGGCAGTTAGCCTAGGCTTGGATAGCACACCTGTTGGTTTGGAACTGAAAGTAAGTGAAGTTTTTTGTTTTGTTCTGTTTTTTTTTAATGTGTTAAAGGCATTAATTTTCAAGCTATGTTTTTATGATATCATATAAACACAATGGCTTTAGCCTGGGAAAATTTATGATTAAACTTTCCTGAGTATTGTTTAAGAAATAATAATCAGGTCATGATGATCACTGCTTGGATATTGATTGATTTTTGCTGTATGCCTTATTATAGGTTATACAGAACTGTTTGTATTTCTTTGTTAGATTGTTTTCTTGCTTTGTTCATTTTTAAAGGCTCTATTGATTGTAAAAGATGAGAAAATAATGATGTCATATGTAATTTAAAAAAATGAATTTCACTTTAAATAAAGTACTGGGGTTGGCCAAAGGAGAAAGGAAAAGCAGAAGAAAAGTAAAGGATAGAAGACCTTTCAGTTTGCACTGCATTTATGCCTTGGCCAAATATTTCTTTTCTCTTATGTTCCTGAACCTCTCCTCAACAACTAGTTCCTCTGACTAGTTGTTCAACCAACAGTTGGCTTCCCTTAACCAGCTGTTCACTCCCTTCTCACTTCTCCCTAAGCTATCAAGACTTTTTCTTCCTTATTCCTGGAGCTGGTCTGCAGGAAATGATAGCTATAAGTCCACCTATATGAAAATTATGAAGAAAGACGAAGATTGTCAGGTGAGGCAAAAACAACAATAACAATAACAAGAACAACAACAACCCAAACACTCTTTCTGTAAGACACAAACAGTTGCTTGAAAGTAAAGGGATGGAAAGGTGTTATCATGCAAATAGCAGCCATAGCAAGGCTGGATCTGCTATGTTAACTTCAGCCAAGTAGACTTTAGATTTTATGATAAAAATGTTATTAGAGACAATAAAAATGTTTTCTAATAATAGTGGGTCAATAAAACAAGAGAACATACCTTTACAAATGACTATTTACTCAACAGATTATCACAATACATGAAAAAACAAGTCAGAATTAAAAACAGAAAATGATAAATGAACAATTATAGTAAGAAGTCTTAATAGTCCTCTATAAGAAATTAAAAGAACTATTAGAAAACCAATAAGAGACTACAGAAGAAATGAAAAACCACTTTAATCATTTGATGCATTTGGAGCATTCCACTCGGTATAAGAAAGTACAGATTCTTGTTATTGTGAATGTCTAAGTTTTGTTCCAATACTGGGCATGCTGTATCAAAGAAAAGGTGATGCTGTTGTCAGTAGGAGTCCTAGTTAAAATGGTATGCCTCTTCTGTTTTAAGGTGAGGAATGCGTCACAGCAGAGTGCTAACTTAACTGATTCTAAGGTTTGCCATTGTTGTAACTACCATTAATACATCCACACCCTCCAGCAGTGGACTGTTGCTACCTTACACTAGTGTTGACTCAAAGATGCTGGGGTATTTTCCTTTGTGATCACTGCACCCTCATCTTTAAGAGGTCTTGAATGCTTGTGCTACTAAAAGTTCCTTTTAGGGGCTGAGGAGGTGTGTCAGTGGGTGCTTAAGGTACAAGCATGAGGACCTGAGTTTGATGGCCTAGTACACACATGAAATCCAAGTTTGGAAGTGCTTATTTATAATTCCAGTGCTGGGGGAGTGGAGAGAGACAGGAGAATCTAACTTCAGCACTAGGGAGTGCTTGTGTGCATATGTGTGCACTTGCATGTGTATAACAGGTAGATATTAGGTCCCATGCAGTCTAGTCAGTGTAGCTGAAAGGGTAAGCATTGGGTTCACTGAGAAACCCTGACTCAAAAGATGAAATGAAGAGGAAGATATGAAAGCAGTGTCAGCTTCTGGCCTTTACATAAAACATGCACAAAACTGATCATACCCACACCCATGACCATGTACGTCACCTGCACCCATATGTGCACACATGCATCATGGTCCACAACATTCAACATGGCTTGGGAGATGGTTTCAAATACGTGTTCTGTGTTCATGTTGTGCTCCCAGGAGATGGCATGTTCCAAAAATTGTTTGGAGCAGGTCACACTGACTACTGAGTCATCAGCCACCACGGACAGCTGATGAGGTCTAGAGATTAAATGAGGGGTTTAAAGGTCTTCAGGTTCAACTCAAAAAATGACTGGATCTTTACTTTTTTGCCAGTTTTCAAGGTGTATTGTTATTGTTAAGCTTTTGGAACTTATATTTTCTGGCACTGGTGCTTTTTCGTATGAATCGTTTACCAGTGGTTTCCCCATTCTGTAGCTTATTTCTGCACCCGAGATGGTTTCCTTTGCAGTTCAGAGGCTCCTTAGGTGGGCACAATCCTATTTGTCTGTTGTTGCTTTTGTTTCTTGCACATTCAAGGTCTTCTTACAAAAAAAAAAGATTGCCCACTTGGCAATTATTTATGCCCAATTGGCCATTACTTATGTCCAAAATATATGAAATACTATCTATCTATCTATCTATCTATCTATCTATCTATCTATCTATCATCTGTCTGTCTACCTATCTATGTTTATATAATCTTTCATAGTTTTTGACCTTTCATTTAGGTGTTTCATTTATTTTGAGCTGATGGTTGGCAATAGGATGAAAGCCGGAGGCCTATGTTCATATTCTGCACGCAGCTCTCTGATGCTCTCAGGATGGTTTATGAACGCACTGTCCCTTCTCCAGAGTGTATTTTTGGTGTTTTTGTTGAGAACCAGTTGGCTGTCGATGTGCAGATTTATTTCTGGAATCTCTGGCTGTCCCATCAGCTTTGGTATCTGTGTGAATGCCAGGACCATGATGTCTAAACAACTTAGATCTGTAGTCTGACTTGAGTTCAGAAGTAGTGACGTTTCCAACCCTGGTTTTATAGCATTTGTTTGTTTCTTCTTGGGATTGATTTGTTCTTTTGCAGCCAAGTGTAGTTTAGTTCTCATACATGTGTTTTCCCTTCTACCCATTATAAAGTGCCTTTTATTTCTAATTTTAAAAGCTACTTCCTTTGATGGGTCTTTTTCTGAATTACCAGATGGCATCAGGTGTTCTGTTCTGGGCACATACTACTGTAGTATCTAGCTTGTGTTGGGCATCCCAGTTAGACAGAACCTTTGAGGGGTCAGGAAATAGTTTGTGTGTGTGTGTGTGTGTGTGTGTGTGTGTGTGTGTGTGTGTGTGTGTGTGTGTGTTTCTACTGCTGTATCCTAGGTATCTCCCAGGAGAGGGTTTGTCACCAGTTTTTATTTTTATACAAATAACATCACTGTTTGGCATCCATAGACTCATTCCTATTCCTAGTTCTGATACTAATTTACTAAATCTCCATTTATGACCATTAGGGCCTAAATGCTTCCATGTGCACATTGCATAAATCTAGCTTGGTTTGGGTTGAACATTTTTTCATAGAACATAAGCACTGCACTGTGATGTGTGTCATATGCTTGGCTCAGCGGGAGGCAGAACATGAAAAGAAAATTATAGACCCATGTGTCCTTCACACTGCTGAGCGAGTGACTCTATCACCGACTTCTCTTCTAAATGAGGCTTTAGAGCAGCATTTGTTCTCAAGTGAAGTCTCATGAAACAGACTTCGCCTTTCATGATTTTGGAATTCAGTTATATTCTCTGGTGATTAGAACATTTATCTCAATTTGTGCTTCCACAATGCTTGTGATTCCATCCTGATGGACTATAATGAGGGGCAGGGGATAGTGATAATTTGCTGGGGAACAGCATTTGTGATAATGAATCAATACTGAAACCTAGAATTTGTTGATTATTCCAGGAGCTGTTCAAATCACTTAACACTCCTTCCTCCACTTAATTTCTATCCAACCATATAAACTAAGCACTGCACCACAATTAACACTATTTACATGTCAGGAAACTGGGGCGAATAGCTTGCCTAGTGTCATCTGGCTGTGATATGAAGAAGTGTAGGTATCAATAATCTGTGGGGAAATAGCTTACTTCCTAGAGCATATGCTTCCAGCACAGAGAAATGACAGATCCAACCTCCTTCACACATTACTCCATCTAGCCCACCACCCCAGGCTACAACATGTGTTCTTAGCTTCTCATCCCTTTCTCGCTTCTCTTCCTGATACCCATGTCTTGTATTTCTCAATAAGTGTATTTCAGGGAAAAAAGCAGAAACTCTGGTCCCAAGAAAAGCTAGCTAGGATAAGCATGAATTTAGTTTTGAGGGTCTGGGGCCAATCTAGACGACTAACATGTGCTTAAGTAGGACGTGACAGAAGGTTGAAGGGAGATATTTCCAGCCAGGATGGTTGAGCAATGCCCCCAATTGAGACTAGAAAGAGGTTGGATTGGGCATATTAATCACTATCTGTATCTCTGTGATAAAATGCCTGACAGGGGCAACTTAAGGGAAAAAGGCTTATTTCGGCATATCATTTCAGGTTTTCAGAGCATCATGGTAGAGAAGGCATGGCAGAAGGAGTGGCTCTGCCCATAGAGACACCTAACAAAGCTGGTCGTATGGTCCAGAACCAGAAGTAGGCAAATTCACCAAAACCTCGCCATGCCTTTCCTTTACCAGCCACGCCTTACCTTCTGCTGACTCTGTAGACCTCAAAATAGCACCAGAAGCTATGGAGCAGTCACTTAGAACATGAACCTGCAGGGGACACTCCAGATTCAAACATGGCTTGCTGCCTCCCAAAGGTTCATGGCCATCTCATAATGCAAAATGCATTTAGTGCACATACAAACGTCCTTATAGTCCTCTGCAGTCCCAACGCTGTTGAAAATTCTAAAGTTCAAAGACGTCCCTGAAATCAAGGCAAGCTCTTAACATCGAGCTCCTGTGTTGAAAAGAATATCCTTGGTGTCTCACAAAGAAACAAAAGAATAAAGTGAAAGTAACTTAGCAAGGCAATTCTTTTTAGAAAGCAGGTACCCAAACTGGGCTAGCAAGGAGCACACATAGCCAAAATGGCCCCAGTCGTTCATCCTCAATGAAAGGGGGAACTTGGCTGAGCTTTAATCTGATAGTCAACCCCAACTGGCTAATTTGGAAAGCAGTGCAAAGTAAATGAAGGAAACTTGGGTGGGTGTGGGTGTGGGTGCCAGGGTGGGTGTGAGTGGAGGAGTGGGTTTGGCTGCTATAGGCCTTGAAGTTCCTGGAACACAGCAGGGCCTTTGTGTAACAAACGTTTTACTTAGTGGAGAAGATGAAAAAGATCTGACGTTTGAATTCTGTTCTATGAAAGGTTAGCAAGGTCTGGGAGATTTATGGAATATTGGTTCTTGGTGGGATAGCCACTTCTGATAGAAACCAAAATAAAAATGAAGGTCACATGCATTTAAATGTGCAGTGGTACAAACATTCTCATTCCGAAAGTGAGGAGTGGGTGTACAGCAAGGAAAGATTGGTCCAAAGCAAGACTGTAGCTCATTAGGTAAAACGTTAAATCCTGTGCAACATCCTGGACATGAGGTGTTATACTGTGAGCTCCAACAGGAGCAGGCAGCTCCAAGCCTGTCAATTGTGTTGATTTTCTTAGACCAACTCCACTCAGTGCCTACAGGTCTTCCTAGCAGAAAACCCACACTCCTGGAGTCTTTGGTTGCAAATTAGGCTTGACTTTTCACATTTTCAAACATAACTTGTCTTGGGTTGCCCTGCAGGGAATTGGTGCCCCCTACTTCCACTCCCACAGTCACCATGCACATTGCTTCTTCTTACAGACTTTTCCCTGAAACTTTATGCCAGACTCCATTAAGCCATAATATGAAGCTGCAAAATAACACCACATTGACAAGTATCAAGATCTAGTCTCAGCTTGAAAAGTGGCTGGGCTCCTCCCACCTCCCACCCTGAAAAGTGGCTGGGCTCCTTCCCCCACCTCCCACCCTGAAAAGTGGCTGGGCTCCTTCCCCTACCTCCACCCCCACCCCCACCCCTTTATTGTAGCTCTAGCAGTCTGAGTGCTTGGGTGATTGAAGCAAGAGAAATCACTTCCCTACCTGGCCCTTCTCCAGCAGGGCACCCTGGAAATGGTCTCTTTTAAAGCACTCTTTCTTTTTCCCTCTAAAGAGTGTTTCCTTTCAAGTGAAAGTGCTTTCGTTTCCTTTATGTACCCTGGAGACTTCAATGGGTGCTTCTCACCCCCGAAGCACCTCTCCCACTGTCTCAGCGCTAAGTGGCTAAGAGCAAAGTTTAATGGCACAAATCTCCTTGAGATCTGCCTTAGCCTTTCCTGATCCTGCCCTTCCTGCGACTCTAACTCCTGTCCCTGCTTAAGAAAACCTCACCTAAGTCATTATTTTCACTGTAAATCTGGTTAAAAGTAACCAGGAGACATTGTACAACATCTTGGATGATATGATCTCTTGTCATTTCCTCTGACAAATTAATTAGTCTATCATTGTCGAGTTCGTCTTCATTCAAAATTTCAGGACACGACACGGGCAGGATAAAACACATTCCTGGCCAGAATGTAATAGCGATGCTCTCTAGTGTGATTTCTAAACGAGTCTTTGTTCCCATCTGTGAGCATTTTTTGCTGCTCACGTTTCCTATCGGTTTTGGTTTTCTGCTTTTCCGTAGAGGGACCACTAAGCCTCACTATAGCATTCTACAGCTTCTACAGACCACTCTTCTGCATTCTAAAAGCTCAAGAATCACGTGATCCATGCTGGAGAGGATGTGGGGAGAGAGGAACACTCCTTCATTGCTGGTGGGAATGCAAACTAGTACAAACACTTTGGAAATCTATCTGGTGCTATCTCAGAAAACTGGGAATAGGGCTTCCTCAAGACCCAGCTATTCCATTCCTTGGAATATACCCAGAAGATGCACCAGCACACAACAAGAAAATTTGCTCAACCATGTTCATAGCAGCCTTATTCATAATAGCCAGATCATGGAAACAGCCTAAATGTCCCTCAGTAGAAGAATGGATAAAGAAACTGTGGTACATATACACTATGGAATACTACTCAGCTATTAAAAACAAGGAATTCCTGAAATTTGTGGACAAATGGATTGAGCTAGAGATGATCATAATGAGTGAGTTAACCCAGAAGAAGAAAGACTCAAATGGTATATACTCACTTATATCTGCATACTAGCCCAACGGGCATGTCCCACGAAAGCCTTCACTTATCAGGAAACTGGGACAGAGGGGAGGACATCCTATTGGGACTCTAGATGAGAGAACAATGGGAGAATAGCAATGTAGAAGGATCCAGTGGGTCCTAGAAACCTACAAGTAGAACATTATGATAGGCAGATTTGGGTCAATGGGTCCCGCTCAAACTAAGGTCCTAGCCAAGGACAATACAGGCGGAAAAATTTAAACCCCTACCCTGATCTAGCCCATGGACAGGACAGTCTCCACACTTGAGTGGAGAGAGGGATTTGACTTTCTCATGTACTCTGGTGCCTCACATTTGACTATGTCCCCTGGTGGGGGAGACCTGGTGGCACTCAGAGGAAGGACAGCAGGTCACTGAGAAGAGACTTGATACCCTATGAGCATATACAGAGGGAGGTAATCCCTCTGAGGAACAGTCATAGGGGAGGGGAATAAGAGGAATATGGGAGGGAGGGTAGAATGGGAGGATACAAGGGATAGGATAACCATAGAGATGTAACAAGAATAAATTTAATAAAAAAAATAAAAAATAAAAATAAAAAAAACTGAAACAAAAAAAAAAGAATCACGTGATCAGATTTGTCACAGTGATAGCCCACTTTGTGGCACTAGTATTCTGTTATTATTTACTGTTGCTGCGACAAAATATCTGATAGAAACAAGTTTAAAAATGTGTGTGTGTGTGTGTGTGTGTGTGTGTGTGTGTGTGTGTGTGTGTATCACAAATTTGACTTGGTGGATTATAAATAAAAGTGACATAAAGTTGGGGAATAGGGATGCTGGATCTCAGAGGAGTTGTGGGAGGAAAAGGAAGTAAATATGTTCTAATATATAGTGTGCATCTATGGAGCGCTTGAAGAGTTAATCACAATATTATATTTTAAAACTGGAGGGCAAAAGGGATGGGTGGAAGCTTGATCAAGGGGCACAAAGGTATAGTTAGGAACTAGAGCCAGTGCTTAGCGTGGGGACTAGAGGTAATAACTATATTCTGAGCATTTAAGAAAGCCACAGGGAAAGTATTTTAAAAGTTTCATCATAAGGAATTAATAAATATTTCAAGTGATAAATGTGTTTAACCCAATTACATGTCACTCAATGTATATATGTACTGAATATTACATGGACCATCATTAACATGCAATTATTTTTTGTTTCAGTTAAAGTAAAAAGGTAAGACATGATTAAAATAGAAAAATGACCATTTTTATTTCCACAGGAGAAACTGAAATTACAATTGATTTTTTCACACATGACTGCCCTTTAGTCTTTGCATTTTATCATTTGAGCCTCTTGAAGTCGTCAGCATATCTGTAAAGTGTAATTTCCAGAGATAAAAAGTCATGGTTCTCGGACAAGAACAAAATGGGCCTACACTGTTGGTTTTTCTTAAATTACTTACTAACAAAGGAGTCAGGTATTAACTTTGGTTTGAATGTCATTTAAGAGCCAAGACATTTATAGGCAATATAAGCATGCCATTGGGTTACAATTTGATTTCTGAGTTATTTACAAAAACTATCCAATGCACAGCAGGCCATAAAAGTTTGAGTTTCTCTGTCCTATTGAACAGAAATCTATAAGTCAAATAAATCCACAAGCCTCGAATTGCTAATCAACAGCAATCATACATTCCTCTTAGCCAGTCCTTAAGAGGCTATTGGCACCACGTAAAACTGAGAATTTGTGCCATGCATTTTTCTAATGCAGCTGTCTAAGGGCTTACACCAAGTCCTTGGCTTGCTCCATAGGTAGTCTTCCCCTCCCTCTCTCTCTGGGCCCCTAATGCTGCCAGTTGAGGACCTCTGAGGAGCTTTCTGTCCATCCCTCATGTAGTGTCCCCCCTTTCTCTGAGAACCTAATGCTGCCATCTGAAGACCCATTCAGAGAACATGTACACCCCACTGTTAGACCCCATGTCCATTTCTCGATGGCACTCTAGCAGTAACCTCTGAGGAACTGCAGGAGGAAACTTCCTGTGGTATGGTGTGAATTCAGAATTCCCTTTGCACTAGCTGTACCAGAGACCTCTCTGTTACCTCAAGCACAGACCAACACTGAGTGGTCATAAGGCTGAGCTTCAACCATCACCCAGTTGAACTAAATCCTGCCAAGCCAGGGTAACACTGAATAGAAATCCAAATGCCCACTCATCAAAGGTCGGCCAAATAGCCATATGAAAAGATACAAGCAATGCCCTAACTCCTGTTGCTAAGATCCCATCAGAAAACACAGCCCCCTCCCCGACCCCAAGAGAGAGAGAGAGAGAGAGAGAGAGAGAGAGAGAGAGAGAGAGAGA
>OU015744.1:40808941-40824537 GCA_907169655.1 Acomys percivali | reverse complement strand
GAGAGAGAGAGAGAGAGAGAGAGAGAGAGAGAGAGAGAAGCCCATGAGCCTCTGCTAGGCTAACCACTATGCAGAAGTAAAGCTGTGTGTTGTCTTAACCATTTGTAGTCTAAGGGCTAAAGCAGAAATTAAGTTCAGATAACTGAAAACAAGTGGTAGGCCATTTAGACTTCATTAAACAAAACCATTTTTAGTATTTTTCACTTTACTAAATCTGAGTTTAGAAATAAATGATCAATTTTCAAGATATTAATACTTAAATGTACATTTACATAATAATACCCTTTGAATGACATTTACAGCCTAGCTGGGGTTCTCAAATGCATCCTTACTGCTGATACTCATTGTGCTTTATACAGTGCATGACTTCACGGAGAATATACTTTTTCTTTCCCTCAATAGTCGTTTTTAATTCAATTAATATTATTTGACATTTACTTACATCTTTCAGACATAAGCAGTTATCCAATTTCTCATCAACATTAAATCCTATTGCATATTCAGGAGAGCTTTTTGAAACTGGTCCCCATCTGTTAGGCACACCCTCAGTTGGCTGCTTCAGCGTGATTCTTTGCTTATGAGCCTTTCTTTGCTCATAATAATTTTGTTTCTTTTTCCCTCTCTGTAAACTGACAAAGGTTGACATTTTTATATTGGCATATGGGATTAAAACTTCTAAAACTTGGTTATTAGATTTTCCTTTGTGGTTAGAGGAGTGGTTGGGTAGAAATTCAGTTTATCTGTCATTGATTCTGATTAAAAACTTGTAGGAGCTAAGGCACCTGCTTTAGACAAAAGACTGGCATTGGCCACCATCTGAGCAGACATGGCAGCCCTGAAACACAGCCTGCCTGGGGGACTTTGACTGCAAAATTGAGGTGACATCTGGGGGAAAGCTCTTAAGAGGAGAAGACACGGGGATGCTGCTGAAAGTCTGTCTGCCACCGTGTTTCTTTCCTTGGCCCATGGATCTAGATTGGCACCTTTAATGAGAGATGGGTTGGAATGACAGGGAAAGCCACAGCCAAGGGTCACCCAGCGGCTCTTCACACCATTGTGTATGATGGGAGGTGGTGGAATTATCTTCTACAATTCATGTTGCATCATTCAGGGTACCTAGCCCAGTGGCCACAGTGGTAGAGATTAAAGAGGAGCTAGGGATTGCACAGGAGCTAACCCGACCTCATCCTGAGTTGTGTGAGAAGACTCTGTGTGCTCTACCGGAAATAAGTGTTTTCGGTTTTGCCAGAAGTAGAAGGGCATTTGAGAGCTTGGGACCAATTGTCATGAAATGAAAATTTAAACATTGCATCCATTTCTTAGTATGGGCTACAGGTCAGGGTGGTTTACAATGATTGAAATGTAGAAAGATTTTGGAAAAGGCTCCTTTAGGAACTGGACTTGAGGTATGAGATAACAAATTGCTCTTAGCTTTAGTGCTAGGCACCCAACTTTGAACTGTTTGTCAATAGCAGTAGAGATACTTTTAGGGAGATTTCAGTGAGCTCCAGGTAGTTACAGAAATGTAATGTGCTTTCTTTAAGAAATATTGATATAGATGAATGTCACTGCCTAGCGTATGCCCAAGAGCTTCACGGAACAGACCGGTGGGATGGGATCGTTAAGCTTCTCCAAGCAGAGAGCACAGCACATGCTATTCAAATTGCACCTGCATTTTAAAAGCCAGAACGTGGGGGGCCTAAGTGCAGACTTCTCTCTCACAGCTGAAGTTCCCTGCTACCAGAGTGTGCCACCTGACTTCCACATCCCTGGGGTAAGGTGCTCAGAGCACTGACTGTCTGATGGATCAGTGAAGAGCTATGGATGGCCAGTGTCTCTTCCACCTTTGTCAAGTGGGAAATCCCAACAGGAGGCTTACCTTCACTGACTGAGTTTCTCTTCTTTAGAAGGAAGGCTTTATGGCGCCTGGTTCAGGCGCTGTGTATAGGAAGCTAGGGGGTGAGTTATCACATAGAGCAGTTTAGTCCACTGAATTTAGACTGTTTCCAATAAAAACCACTTTCTATACCTCCTGACTCCCGTGTTCAAAGTTTTCGTCATATGTGAGAAGGGATTTGTTTTCTTTGTGGTTATTTTCTGAAGGTTATAGTATGCTTAGAAAAATTTCCAACTCTACTATAACACTATAGGTTTATTTACTGAAAAGTAATAGAAGTATAGTAGCTGTGAAACTATTCTCAAAAATGTATTATCAAAAGCTGACCACTCAAAGACAGATTTCTCAAATGAGGTTTAATTACTTAGTCCATCTAGTCTTTCTCTTTGCTTGTCACTCTTAGCCATAACCATCTCACCAGCCCTAGTCTTTCTATTCTCACAGCAACTTTTTTACTCTCATTCTGCCCAGATATGTTAACTTAGCAAATACCATGGGGCCAAGGACTATACTTTGTGTGTGCTCCTGAGTAGTTACAGCCAGAAGCAGCAGAGACATGGCCTCTGCTCAGATACTACTAAACACTTTGGAAATGGCTACCCAGCATGCCTTGCAAGCACAGGGCTAGGTCATTTTAGTTGGATATGTTAAAAACTAAACATTGTCATGTTTTGAATATACTTCATTATACAGTATTTGAAAGATGTCAATACACAAAGAAGAAAGGAAATGATGATAATTGAGTTGGTATATTTTTAAAGCGATTTTTATAATTCAACATGCATTCTATCTTAATACAAATTCCTATAAAGATTGTATTCTTGTAAAAAAAAAAACCCTAAACATTTCATCTTCAACCCTCTATGGGTCATTTCTGCTCATCTCTGTGACAGTAAGATTATTTCTCAAAGAACAAATTGTGTTTTCATTCTTCTCTCTCTTTGACCTCAGTACCTTGTCAGGTGCCAGGTTCTGTGGTTAGGTGAGTGCAACTCCAAGGCTCCTGGGCTGAATGATGGCTTCTTTCCAGAGAGAATGTCCTTAGGAAGTGCTGGGAATGTTAGGACAGAGGGGGGCTCCAGGGTGTGCCTGTGAGGAGGGGTATAGGACCTTAGCCTCTCTTCTCTTCCTCTGTCTTTTGCTTCTGACAAGGAGCTGAGCAGTTTTCTCCTCTGCACACTGAGTGCCATTGCTATCCATCACCTCTACTGGATGCCCAGAGCAAGGAGCCCAGTGGATCATGGTCCGAAACCTTTAAAACAAACTCTTTCTCACTTCTTTAGTCATCAGAGAAATGCAAGTCAAAATGACTCTGAGATTCCATCTTACACCCATCAGAATGGCTAAGATCAAATATTCAAGTGACACCACATGCTGGTGAGGATGTGAAGAAAGAGGAACATTCCTTCATTGCTGGTGGGAGTGCAAACCTGTACAACCACTTTGGAAATCTATATGGCACTTTCTCAGAAAAATTGGAGTAGGGCTTCCTCAAGACCCAGCTATTCCATTCCTTGGAATATACCCAGAAAATGTTCCACCACATAAGGACATATGCTCAACCATGTTCATAGCAGCCTTATTCATAATAGCCAGAACCTGGAAACAGCCTAAATGTCCCTCAGTAGAAGAATGGATAAAGAAGCTGTGGTACATTTACACTATGGAATACTACTGAGCTATTAAAAACAAGGAATTCCTGAAATTTTTGGACAAATGGATGGAACTAGAAATGATCATAATGAGTGAATTAACCCAGAAGCAGAAAGACTCACATGGTATATACTCACTTATAATTGGGCACTAGCCCAAAAGGAATGTCCCACAAAAGTCTTCACTTACCGGGAGATTGGGATAGATGTGAGGGCATCCTACTGAGACTCTAGGTAAGAGAAATATAGGAGATGGGGAAATAAAAGGACCCAGAGGGTCCTAGAAACCTATGAAAAGAACATCGTGATGGGTGGATTGGGGCCCAGGGGGCTCTGCTCAAACTATTGCACTAACCAAGGACAATACAAGTGGTAAACATTGAACCCCTACTCTGATCTACCCAATGGACAGGACATTCTCCACAGTTATGTGAAGAACAGGGACTGACTCTGACATCAACTCTGGTGCTCCATATATGACCACCTCCCCTTGGTGGGGAGGCCTGAGGGCACTCAAAGAAAGAATAAATAGCCTACCAAGATAAGACTTGATAGCCTATGACCATATAGTGGGGGAGGAAGTCCCCCTTGGTCATAGACCTAAGGGAAGGGGAATAGGGTGAAAGCGGGAGGGAGGGAGGAATGAGAGGATACAAGTGATAGGAAAACAATTAGGTTATAATCTGAATAAATTAATAAAATTAAAATTAATTAAAAAAAAACCGTTTCTCTCTGTAAACTGATTTCCTCCACTGTCTGTCACAGAAACAGAAAGTTTACCAACACTAAGCAAGCAGTCAGGAGCGATGCTTTATGTAACAGTTACTGGTGAGCAGTGTAGAGAAGGTGTTAGTATCAGGGAAGACATTTTCAGAGATAGCTGGAAACAAAACCAAGGGAGCCATTTGCAGAGCTCTGCATGGTGTCTGGGGGCCTGGGATGCAGTTTCTGACGGGATGCTAACTGTGCTGATGGTTTGTGTCAGTCTCTTCCTTACCCTGGGCAGACATCTGTTCTTTGCTTTTAAAGTGGGTGGAATGGACTAGGTGACTTGCAAATAGCTTCCTGTTCTCAGAGCCGTGATTGTGTAATTCCTTACTTGAAACATATGGGCAATTTGAATGATGAGAATTTGAATGAGGCTCATCAAAATTTGGAAAATACTATCTCTTTTCATGCCAGACTAAGCAGTGTGGGAGAATCCGTGACATTCTCTTAATTTTATCAGGTTAGGTACTTCTTCATGCAAGGGAATGTATTTTTAAGGTCCTGCAAATGTTTTACTGGCATTTCCTCCAACTCAAAATGTATTTCGGAAGGGACATTTATCCCCCACATATGACTTGTTCTTTTGTTGATGGTTTTGTTTCCTAGGAAACCTGTGATCAATTGGGCTTCTCCACATAGTTGGGAGAGATACCCTTGACTTGATTTTTATGTGTCTGTCACTGCGTGGGATGTTCTTAGTCGGTTTTACACTGTGACAGAATCTCAATTAAGGAGCCTTTTAGTTTAGAAAAGTTACTGTCACATACCGAAGACAACTAAGGGCTGGAAATCGCTTTGGCTATTCACACAACAATCCCTCATGCTTGTAGTAGTGCAACTGAAATGGACTTTTTGAAAATGAATGCAAGGGGGGATTTTTTTTTTTAAATTAGGGAACTGCCTTTCAGTGGCATTAAAGGTTATGACTACACACAGTCATGTTACTAGAGTCACATGTCACTTAATGGCAGGGTTGTGGTTTGAGGAATACATCATTAGGTGATTTCACTGTTGTGTGCACATTCTAGAATATGGCGTCTCAGACTGGGACAGCTGCAACAGTAAGGGGTGAGGGAAACTTTTGGTTCTCCACTGTGTATGGGGTCTAGTGTGGATACGTCTTGCTGATGTGCTACCACATGGGTCCTGAACTGTGTAGCCACGCACAGTATCTACATGGCTTGCTCTCACGTATTAGACTCAATGCACGACGAGGAAAGTTCTGCTTCCTGTTTCACGTGACAACTATAAAGTGTAATTCCATTTCTATTAGTCATTCAGGTGGAAATCAGCAAAGGTTTCATTATTTTTCCCGCAGCAGTTCTTCCACTCTACGAATGGTGGCGCTGCTGGCCCGTTTTATTTCCCTCTCGGAAAGCAAAAGCACAGGGCGTTCACTTGTCTGGATAATTAACAATATTTACAGCAAGGCACAGAAAGGAGACAATGCCATCAACACCGTGCCTCGAACCCAAGCTGGAAGTCTTCTTAGGGTCAGGGGAAGAACTGCCAGCTGTTTCCCAGGCCAGGCTTACGTCCACAGATGTTTCACAAGGTTACCACTTCCCTTAACTGAAACAGCCACATTACTTTTGCAGGCAAGTTTCAGACACTGGCTTTAGGTGAAGGAGGGGCCGAGCTGCCGGTAGCTGACAGATCCTTGGAGGGAGAGGCGAGGTGTAACTATTTAACTTCAGAAAACTCGCGGGTATTCCGAAAGGTGGAAACCAGGTCAGGGAAGGTGCGAACGAACTTGGGGGAAAGAAAGAAGGCCGGAGATGAGGAACAGGTTCCTCAAGTCAAAGCTCAGGAACAGAGAAAGGCAAGTCGGTGCGTGAGTGGAAGCATTCCAATGGCAAGAGCGGGGCATCCGAAATCTGCTCCATTTGATGCTTTTGGGTGGTGCAGTTGGATAGCAAGGTCTTTGTTTTTCCCTTCTTGGGGGTTCTTCCTCCATAACCCAGCAACTCGGGCTTCCCTCCTTCCTCCTCTAGGCTGGAGTTTTTATTTATTTATTTATTTATTTATTTATTTATTTATTTATTTATTTAATTTACGGGGAGGGCATCCTTCTTCAGGTCGGTCTCTTTGGCTCATCTGGCTGAGGGCATTGCCCCAGGGGGCCTGTTTTGGTAATCCTCTTGAAAATAGTTTGCCATAGTTCCGCATTCTCCCGCCCATTAGCCAAGATGCCATCGTGTGTGTGTGTGTGTGTGTGTGTGTGTGTGTGTGTGTGTGTGTGGTGTGTGTGTGTGTGTGTGTGTGTGTGTGTGTGTGTGTGTGTGTACTGACATGGTTAGTGCTCTTCTGCCCCTAAAATAGTCAGAATAATAGTAACGATAATAATAAAATTCCGACAGCTTTGAAGGTAGACCCTGCTACTAGTTTTAAATTACAGACGATGTTCTCTTCCTCTCTCTATAGAACAATAAAAAGGAAAAATACAAAAAGGCAGGCTGGGGAGAAGTATGTGGCTCGTGCGTGGGTGGGATTGTCTGGGGAGTGTTTCCAGGGAACTCTGGCACCGAGGCTCTTGTTTGCAAGGGGTTTCCCTACTCTGCACAGTGGCAGGATAGCAGATGGTCTCTGTAGCGGCAGAAGGGAAAATACCTTTTGTGTTCGCCAATGTCCTTCCCTGCAGGGAAGCAAATAGCAGGGCCTTACAGTCAGCCCTTCTGCTCCCAAAGGCAGCCTCAGTCACGGGGCGTCAGATTTTCCTCTGTAACAATAAAAATAGCCTCTTCACAATAGCCTGCGTCTGAAAGCCAGCAGCCTCGAAGAGCGCCACAACCCGTTTAGAGGGCGGCTTCTGCCATGCTTGAGTGAGAAGCCAAAGGCATTTCCTTTGTGAGACTGTCAGAAACTCGCAGCCCCTCCCCTTCCCCCCACATGCTGACCTCATTCTCTCTGTCTTCTGGCTTGTACTCGAGTGGTGTGTGGAGACCCGAGACTGCAGGATGCAGGAGCACAATTTGAAAAGGTCTTCCCTGTTAGACCACAGGCTTAGCATAACCTTAAAGGAAGCTAAGGAAAACGCAGCCCCTGCTGGAGTAGTCGGCTGCTCTGTGCCTTGTAATTTTTATAATTGTCTTCAATTTGATTTATTTTAAATTTGTAACTTTAGATGCTGTCTTTTGCAAGGATCCAACAGAATGACTCAAAACCCCAAATCCTGCATTGCATTCTCACTACAGCTTTTCAGTATGCCTTCCCTTCCCAATGGGAGAGGCAGAAGTCCTCTGAGAAGGCCAAGTCAAAAAGCAGTGGAGCGGGCTGGAGAGTTCGCTCAATGGTTAGCGCTCTTGCAGAGGACCCGCTTCAAGTCCCAGCTTCCACATAGTGGAATTCTAATTCATCTTCAATTCCAATATCAGAGGATCTACCACTATCTTTACACCTCCCCTGGCACCATTCATACGTGTGGTACACAGGTATACACACCAGCAAAATAGTCAAATGCAGAAGACATCCAGACACTGTTATTGTATTGTGTCATCAACCACCTCAGGGCAAGACTTGGCTCTGTAACTTCTCTGTCAGGATGTAGACATTAAGTGACCCTTGTGTCCCTCCCTTTGTCTTCCAGATTGTTGGGGAAATGTATCCCAAAGGATTGCACTCTCTATAGGAATCTCATAGGGGGGGTGGGGTGGGGGAAAGGCTGGGAGCTGGGTGCTTGTCTGGGTGACTTGTTCTCCTGGGAACCTAGGACCTGGGGTGTTGATATCAGACCTCTTTGTTACTTCACCACCTACAGCCACTGACTGCTGCTCACAATTTCTTGCTTGTTTTATTACTCTGTTGAGGATGGGTGGTCCAGCATGGCTTGACAGCAGGGTGCCTGGGCTCAGGCCCTGAGTCTAATAACTTCAGTAACAATCCCATCCCCTTTTTATTTCTAGCCTACAAGTACTTTGGCAATAGGTTGGCACATTTACTTCCATCACTGACGGCTCCTGATTCTTTGAGGCCCCAAGTAGGATGGAAGATATGAGCTGGCCTGATTATTTTTATTTATTTATTTCTTTAGAGCAGAACTAAAGAATATGAGTGCATTACAAACTCACACACACAGCATCCAGGCCCGCTGGATCATTTTGAAACCTATCACCAGCACTTCAGCTTCCTCTCCCTCCTGAGTCTTTTCTTTAGTCCCGTTGTAGTAATGAGAAACTAGTTATACTCCACCTGTAGGTTTTAAAGCTGACAAATGACCTATTCCGTTGTTATCTCAACCAGTGGGCCATAACCCCCTTGGGGTCACATGTAAGATATCCTGCATATCAGATACTTACATTATGATTCATAACAGTAGCAAAATTGCAGTTATGACATAGCGATGAGGTTTTTTTTTAATGGTGGTGGTGGGGTCACCATGACATGAAGAACTGTTTTAAAGGCAACATCAGGAAGGTTGAGAACCAGTTTTAGAAGATTAGGAGGGAGGGAAAAAAAAAGTCTTACTCTGGCCTTTTAACTTACTGGACTCCTGAGAACCTTGTGAGCAGCGCTGTGGAAAGCAGCTGGTCCTGAGGCAGGGCAGAAGAGGCTGCTGGGTGCAGTCATTGTCGCCTACGGTTTTAGAGTTTGCCCATGCTGGATGAACCTGCACTGGATGGTCTCTGCTGTCAGCATTGTTCCTGGTCTTTCTTCTATTCTCCCTGGTGTGGTACAGTATTGGTCTTTCAGCTAACTTAATTCCTAGAGAAATGTACACGTCAGAGCGCCAAGGGGAATGAAACATACAGTTGAAGAGGACAGAATCTTTTGTTTCTAGATTTCTGGCCACTAAACTGTTTATCTGACCTGTTAATCTTTCTATACCCTCAGAAACCAGATACAGAGCTGAATCTAATGAATGATCCCAAGATTCTGCTATTTTTACTAAACTGCCAAGCTTATTTGGGGGGAATGTTTCAATATAGATTGTAAAACGAGATGTCAAGAAAACACCCTTTTGAAAATCTTTTGTTTAAAACAAATTGATTCTTAAAAAGCCTGAATAGAAAACAGGCATTTTACAAAATATTTACTGGTTATTATGATAAAAATATAATAAGGTTATTCTTTTAAAGGAACAGAAACAAGAATTCATTGTTTTGAAATGTCATCTGTAAGAGGATTTTTTTTTTTAAATGTTCTCGTCTGTAAGAAATCTTTTGAGGAGGCAATCAGGATATTTTTTAGTGTCTTCAGAAGACAGGCTTGGGGATGTGTGGCAAAGAATACAAATGACAAAGTGATGAAGCAGTTAGGGACTAGAGCAAAATTAGGAGGGAAAAAAGCACTGGTTGAGGAATTTTTGTAGTTGGCATTTTTGCTGCAAATTCTGATGTCTTCCCCTAAATCTTCAGAGAAATGGGACTTGAGTCATATCTATATCCTTATGAACAGATGTGGCATCCTGAAATTCCAAAAATATCATTAATTTATAGATATCTACACTGTTTTCATAGTCCTAAACTTTATAAGCATCCTTCTATATTACAATATTACTCACAAATGACATTTTCTTTGACTGGGGCTGTGTAGCTTCACAGTAGTGACATAGTTCAGTACAGCTAACAGAAGATGAAGTACAGTTAAGGAAATTCATCTTTTTTAATCCTGTGACATATGTTGGGAATATGGGGATACACAACATTGGTGTGTTTGATGGATGTGTCACTAGCTGACATTCGAGTCTAGTAATCATCCATTACTTAACCCCCTCCAGAAGATTCTTGTTTGTTTTGTTTTTTGTTTTTTTGTTTTTGTTTTTGAGACAGGGTTTCTCTGTGTAGCCTTGACTGTCCTGGACTCACTTTTGTAGACTAGGCTGTTCCTAAATTTTCAGGACCTAAACTTTGGGACTGTAAATATTATGAGATATGGAGAAATGTGTCTTTGCAAACACAAGTGTTTGGGATCTTGAGGGAGAGAGATGATCCTAGATTATCTAGTTAGTTTTAAATGCTACGCTCACAAACTTTATAAGAGAGGTAGGGAAGAAGAGAGTGAGAGAGTTATGATAGGGCAGAGAAAGATGTAAAGATATTGATGTTGAAGACTGGAGTTGATAGAAGCTTGAAAGACATTAGGGCTGGACCCTTTTTCTCATATTCAAGAGCATGTAAAACCTAAGAATGAAAACCAATACTCTAGTTACTGGGTTGGAAGAATATGGCCTGAGTCTCATTGCTGGTCCAAGGAAGAGACATGACATGCTGAACTGGTCATTAATTGATACCTGTTTCTTGAAGCCCAAAGCCTTGTAAGATTACCATGTCTCAGGAGGCTAGAAGGGAGATACCATTGCCCTTCCTATAATGGTCAGTCTCAGTGGTCCTGTTGATCACCTAAACAGGAAAACACTATCCAGTCTAGGGATTTTAGAAAGAGTATAAAGTTTGTCTAAAATGTAGATGGAACAACATCCTCTTTGGCTATCACCCACTCTTACCATCAAGGGTGCTCCATTTTACTGTCTAATAAGTTCTGCCTACCCCCTAAATGTGTGTCTTTTCTGAATTCTTTCGAGGAAGATGACAAGGCATGGGGAGTGGAGAGGAGGCCAGAGAAGGATCCAGTGGCAATATAATGACAAGCAAAAAGTGACTGAAGATGCTGATTTTGAAGATAGAGTTCCTCTTCTGGCCTGCAGGTGTACAAGTAGGCAGAGCACTGTATACACATGCATGATAAATAAATAAACCTTAAGAAAAAAGAAGATAGTTACAGAGCCATAAATCAGGCAATGCCAGGTGACATTATAGGCTGGAAGAGGCGAGCAATGGCTTCTCTCCCAGCTTATCCTGCGGCAGTACAGGCATGCTGACAGGGGGATTTTGGTTCAGTCGTGCTGATTTTAGATTTCTGGACTCTAGAACTCTGGGAGAATAAATTTCTGATATTTTATGTTATTAAAATTTTGTAATTTATTACTGTACCAAGAGATTGATAGTTTTTAGAGTGAGAAATGTTCACTTCCAGTCAACGGAGATATCTTAGTTCTTTGGTTCAAATATTTGTAAGGAAAACAAAAAACAAAAATAACCTATCTTACCAAATCATAGTATAACAAAACTACACAAATGTATGGAGGCTGAGCAGTACACTGAATGAGTCCTAAGGAAATTACATAGAAAACAAAAGAGCAACTTACCAGAATCTTGGGGATACATTTAAGAAGAAAGCTTACAGCTGTGAGTTCTTGTAATCCTTGAGAAATAAGAATGATCCAAATCCAAAGGCAGTAAATGGCAAAACAAACAAACAAACAAAAACAAACAAACAAACAATAGCAACAACTAAGATCAGGGCAGAAATTAGTGAAATGGAGACTAAAAGAGCAACACACAGAATCTGTCAAATGCAGAGTGGAGTTTTGAAAGAAAATTAAGATTAGCAACCCCACCCCCATCCCAAGCAAGCTAACCAAAAGAAAAGACACAAATCAATGAAATTAGATATGCAAAATGAGTAACTAATAAGATTTCAAGGAAACAATTGTTAGAGACTAGTTAAACTTATGTTCTTAGAAACTTAAAAATCTAAAAGAAACAGACATATTCTTTGGCACATGTGGTCTAGTTATAAAATTAAATCTGAAGCTATAAATGTAAACACTTATGAGTATATATATATATATTTATTTATATGTATATGAGTTCACTGAGAAAGATATCTGGGGGGGGGGGAAATCCCCACAATAACCACAAGATAAACGAAGAGTGTGGGACTCAACCTATCCAGGGAGGTGAAAGACCATTACAGTGAAAAATTTGGCCTGGTAGGAAGACATCAGAACTGTAAAGACCTCCTATGCTCATGGATTAGCAGAATTGATATGAAAAGGGCCATCCAAGCAAAAGCAATGTGCAGATGCAATTCAATAAAGGTCCCAGGGAGTGTTCACAGAACTAGAAAAGCAATTCTAAAATGCTTTGGAAGCATAAACTCAATAAGGCTCTGAACAGTGAACCCATCCTTATAAGAAAGAGCAATGCTGCAGGTTCTTTGAATTCTATTACAAGGCCACAGCATCACCGATAACATGGTGCCAGCACACAAGCAGCCATGGGGATCACAAAGATAGAGAGCACACAAAGAAACTGACAGTCATAGCTACCTAGTTTTTGGAAAAAAAATTGTAGAAAAATGGAAACTGTAGCAAAGACATATCTAACAAGTAGCACAAAACTGGATGATGGCACGAAGAAAGGCAAAATTAGATCCACATCTCTCCTCCTGCACACAAAGATTCACAATGCACCTAAGACCTTAATGTAAGGCTGGAAACTTTGAAACTGTTAGAGAAAAACATGAACACATACTTCAAAATATAGGCACAGGCAAGGATTTTCTGAACTGTGCTCCTCACAGCACAGGGATGATCCAAAGACCTGACTAGTGTGCTTCAGTGAAATTAAGATGCTTCTGCACAGTGGAAGAAACAAAATGAGAGTCAAGAGACAGAATCAGGGATGGAAAAATATCTTTTCCTCACCATGCATCAGACAAGAAGTGCATACCCAGGCTACTTAAAGAATTATAAAAATTAAATACCCCCAAAAAAAACTCTTCCAGTCAATAAATGTGCTCATGACTGAATAAACATTTTTCAAAGATGAAATACAAATCGCCAATAAATGCTTGAAGAAGTCTTCAGTGACTTTGGCCATCATAGATATACAAATTAAAATACATTTGAGAGTCCATCACTGCTTCCATCAACTGTAGAAAAAAAGCTCTGGAGAGGGTGTGAGAAAACGGAAGTCCCTCAAAACACTGAAATTAGTACAACAGTGTAACCCTCCTGCACCAGAGGAACTCTTAAGTCACTGTACCACACATCCTTCTGATAACTGCAATTGTTATTATAGAGAAGAAACAGAATCAGTCTACATGTCCAGGAGTTGAAGGGACAAAGAACATAAATTTCATGTACAGTGAAAGCATAACATTTGCAGAAAAACTGATGCCATTGGAAAATGGATCATTATGTCTAGTGAAATAAGCCAGGCTCAGACAAATACCAAGGTTCCTTTCATATGCAGATTTGAAATGATGTATGTCTTTATCTATTTGTGATCATAGAGCTATAAAGTGGGTCGTGAAGGGGAGATTGGAGATAGGGCACTGGAGCATGCACAACAGATAAGCTTCAGGAAGGACCACCTGGGAGAAGACAGGGAGGCAGCTGGAGAAGGGAAGGATGGGGGAGGATAGTGAGGAAGAGGGATGAATGCCATGTATAAAGAGCCCATGACATTGCAGACTAACCTAAAACCTCATTACCAAAGCCAAAAATTCAAAACCGAGTTCACTAAAAACCAAACACAATTGATGAGTAATTTTCCCTGTAAAGGCAAAATTAACTTTAGACCAAACGCTGCCCTCAGTTTTCCCAAACAAAGCTTAAATGTAAGATCCAAAGGATTAAAAAGTAATGTGGGGGGAGGCGGTGGTGAGGTGGGCGACAAACTGTATCCCAGAGTGAAGTTCAAGGTAATTTATGGAAATATAGAATCATTCAGCATTTGGCAAGATGCAGTTGTTTCTTTCCTCTGTACTTTGGATGAGCCTTTCTCCTACCGTGTTCCCTGACCACTGCCAAATGAAAGCCTGAAGGAAGACAAACCCTGAGAGAGGATGACTTATCTTTAAAACACACTTTCCGGTTAATAAAATCAACTAACAACCTCTTCTTTTTTTTTTTTTTTTTTTTTTTTTTGGCTTCACTCCCCTGCAGGATTTTAGAAGAATTTGATTCCCAGAGGGGATGTACTCTGGCAATGATTGAGAAAAAGGAACACTTTATTCTGAAATTTATTAGTGTTGGGGTAGAAGATGCCCTGGTATATAGCGTTCTTGTTTCTTTTTATTATCCTGATTTTATGATCATGCCGACCATCTGTCTTCATAGGAAAACCTAATGAAGAAGGCTGAGCAATTATGAAGCAATGAGGATCTTCTTAAAGAGGCACTAGTAAAACACAGGCTGCATTAGTAAAACCAAAATGAATGTGACTCAGCGACGTCTGCAGAGGTGTGGTCCTCAACCTAAGAGTCCTACTTAGCTAACTTGGAGACTTGCTAGAAATTCATTGCAGAAATGTAGAAGAGAGGGCCGTTTGAGACAGTTTCAGTAGCATGGTTTCCTGCAGATAGAGTCTAGATCTACCTGTGTTGCCTTGGAGATGTGTGGGCAGATGCTGGGACTATGGAGAGGGAAGGTCACTCAGAACATAGGGTGGAGCCTAGATAACAGCTGAATCCAACCTGCCAGGAATCCTTTTTATTACCATTATATAGAACGGTGCTTTGGGCAGTGATATAAAATGAACACTATAGTATCTGCTGCAGAATGGTCTACAAAGCACAGAGCTTGAGTCCGCTAATATAAATGCGATCTAAGAATAATCAGTAAGAGAGAACTAATAAAAATTCATATTAGCTGATGTTTTGGGATGGCATTATAATAATAAAAGATAAATATCTTCAATGGTATCTCATGTCAATTTACTGACATTTCATAATTCAGATTCCTTTGGAATTTGACTTTATTGAATGTGCCAGTATAAATAAACTGCAGGGGGCAATCCTAGTTGAAATGTTTTTCTTAAACTTTTATGGACTTGCCTTTAAAAAATGTGCCTTAAATACACCAAGTAGATATGATAAGCTACCCTGGTACAATGTAGACATCAGGATCTTTCTGGAGTTTGCCATTACAAAGAAGTGCTGGCACAGAGCTAAGAGTGATTCATTGCAGGTGTTGGGATTATTTACAGCAGCCATGTTAACCCAAATTAAAACCACCAGACAGAAATTAGGAAAGATTTGAACGGAACAAATCTGAACTCTATAAAAATTTACCAAACTCCCACGTGAGACAACTAAGGGAACAAATAGGATACAGACTTGACATAGGAGTGGCTGGCAAATATCAATCTGTGATGTCATTTCACATAGAAATAGCGAAGTTTGGTTTGGTTGTAGCTCAACAGGATTTTTGAAAGCTCATATGAAACATACCAAACATTAGAGCAATTGAATTCTTTCCCATGTTACATAAAGCTGAAGACTGGAAGGTGGAGAAAGCAAACTTTTTACATCCCCACACTGCTGGTCTAAAAAGCTTCCAATGTTAGATAAAAATATAAAAAGTTAGATAAAATATAATGGCTTCCACCTTCTTCCAAACCATTTCTCACTGGAAAATACTGAGAGAGAGAGAGGGAGAGAGAGAGAGAGAGAGAGAGAGAGAGAGAGAGAGAGAGAGAGAGAGAGAGAGA
>OU015744.1:40795976-40808931 GCA_907169655.1 Acomys percivali | reverse complement strand
AGAGAGAGAGAGAGAGAGAGAGAGAGAGAGAGAGAGAGAGAGAGAGACAGACAGACAGACAGACAGACAGACAGAGACAGACAGAGACAGAGACAGAGAGACAGAGACACAGAGACACAGAGACACAGAGAGACAAATATAGAGACAGAGAGACAAATGTAGACCCAATGCAGAGGACACAAGCTGTGGGAGTCCACCTTTGAGAACAGGGTGGAGACTGTTAGGAAACATCTTAGGTGGTAATAAGACGGTGGCCGACTTTACTATCATGCAAATAACCTTCTCTTGATCAAAGTTTACTCCCCAAATGTAAAGGGGGCATCTATGAAGGGTATTACTATGCACTCATTAGAATGGCTCACTTTAAAAACTCACCATGCCAAAAACAAGGACAACTACAATTTCCACATGGTACTGGGGATACACTCTTGGGGAAATAGCTCATAGTTTCTTGTGGGGTAAAATATCTACTTCCCATTTGACTTAAGGGATGATTTTTAAAATTAACTTATTCCTATTTTTGAAATCAGCACATATGTCACTAATATTAGTTTTCATTATGGCATTTAACCTTAGTTTGTTGTTGCTGACCCATCACCTGTGCACCCTCCTATGCTCAGTAGCTGCCTTTATACTTCCTTAATATTTCTTTTCCCCCTAGTGTTATTTCCTTCCCAGTTTCATGTCACACACAAGGATTAAGCATTAGAACCCGAATATTAAGGAAAACATGTGCTATTATCTTTCTGTACCTGAATACCTCGCTTAATGTAATTCCCAGATCCATTTATTTTTTTCTAAAAATTTTATTTCATTTTTCTTCATAGCTAATAAAATTTCTTCCAATATGGGCATATATCCAAAAGACGTTTCACCATACCAAAAGGACATTTGCTCAACTACGTCCATAGCAGTTTTATTGGTAATAACCAGAAACTGGACACAACTCAGATGTTTCTCAACCAAAAAATGGATAAAGGAACTGTAATACATTTACACAATGGAATACTACTCATCGATTAAAAACAGGGAAATCTTGAAATGTGCAGACAAATGGATGGAACTAGACGATCATCCTAAGTGAGGTAACCCAGACCCAGAAAGACATACATGGTATGTACTCACTTACAAGCAGATATTAGCCATATAATAAGGATAACTATACCACAATCCACAGATGCTAAGAAGCTAAGTAACAAGGAGAACCCAAAAGAGGTTGCTTGAATCTCGCTCAGACAGCAAACAATGGATGAAGAAAGGGAACTGAGTTGGTGTGGGGAGGGAAACAAAGGTTGAGGATCAGATGTGGAGATAGTGAGGGTTGGAAGTGAGAGACTGGGAGAGAGAAGGGAAATTGATGTAGGGGACATCTCTGAGGCAAGTTAGAGACCTGAAACACGGTAGACTTTTGGAAGGAATTGGGAAGGTCACACGTGCTGAGACTCCTAGTAGCAGGGGACATAGAGACTGAAGTGGACACCTTCTAGCCAGACAGGACTCCTAGTGGAGGAAGGGCAACACCAACCCCCCTACACAACCGTCAACCCAAACCTATCCTGCCTACCAAGAAGTGCAGGGACAAAAAGAGAGTAGAGATTGAGGGAATGTCCAACCGATGCCTGGCCCAACCTGAGTCCTACCCCATGGGAGAGAGCCAAGCCCTGACACTATTAATGATGTCCTGCTATGCTTCCAGACAGGAGCATAGTGTAACTGTTCTCAGAGAGCCTCCACCTAAGAGCACATCAAGACTCATAGCAAAACATGTGGCAGAGCTCAGAAAGTTTTGTGGAATTGTGGGGGGGAAGGACAGAAGGGCCTGGAGGAGACAAAAAACCCACAAGAAGTTCAGCAGAGTCAATTAACTTAGGCCCATGGAGGCTTACAGAGACTGAAGCACCAACCAAAGAGCATGCGTGGTCTAGACCTAGGCCCCATACATGTACGTAATTGATGGGCAGCTTGATTTTCATGTGAGTCCCCTAGCAAGTGGAGCTGGGGATGTTTCTGACATGGACTCTGTTGCCTCCTTTTGGATCACTTCCCCCTTGTCTGGCCTCAGTCCTAATGAGACTTGATGTGCTGGTGGTGGGGCTCGACTTTTCTGAGAAGAAAGGCTAAAAGGGGAAGAGGGTAGGAGGGTGGGAGTTGTGGTCAGGATGTAAAGTAAATAAATAAATAAACAAAACATTCCTTCCCATGTAGGTACCATATTTTTATTATGTATTCATGCCTAGAATGTGTCTAGAGCAGCAAACCATGGATCTATCTGTATCTTTTGGGCAGGATATAGTCCTTGAGTACATTCAGCAGTGGTCTATCTGTTCTCAGGCAGTTCTATTTTCAAGTTTTTGAGAATCTTCCATTTTGGTTGCCAAAGTGGCTGTACTAATTTACACATCCCCCAGAATGAGTAAGGAGTCCTCTCTCTCCACATTTTGGCCAGGATTTGTCATTTGTTTTCTTGATGATAGTCATTCTGACTGGTATCAAATGGGATCTCGAAGTCTTTTTAATTTGCATTATCTCAATGGGGAAGGACATTGAGAATTTTACAAAATATTGATTGGCCATTTGTACTTCTTTCATAAACTATCCATTTATTTAATTAACCCATTTTTTTGATTGTCTATTTTTTACTAACTTGAGGTTTGTGTGTCTTAGCTAGGGTTTCTATTGCTGTGATAACAGAAAACATTTAATTGGGGCTGGCTTACCGTTCAGTGGTTTAGTCTATTATCATCATGGCGGGAATCATGGCAGCCTACAGGTAGACAAAGTTCTGGAGATGAAACTGAGAGTTCTACATCTTGATCCTCAGGCAGCAGAGAGTGAACTGACTTGACTTTCAGAGACCTCAAAGCCCTCCCCACAGTGACACACTTCCTCCAGCAAGGCCACATCTACTCCTACAAGGCCACACCTCCTAACAGCGCCACTCCCTACGGGCCAAGCATTCAAACATATGAGTCTATGGGGACCATTCCTATTCTAACTACCACAGAGTATTTAATTTTCACAGTTCTTCACATATTGTAAATATTAATGCCTTGTTCGGAGTATAGCTGCTGAAGCTTTGCTGCCACTCTGAAGGCTGTCTAGCCACTCTGCAGATAGTTTTCTTCGTTATGCAGAAACTTTTTAATTTCACATAGTCTCATTCTTGGTGTTATCATCAGAGTCTTTTCCAGGAAGGTCCTGCCCCCCGCCTCTCTCTCTCTCTCATTAATTCACTTTACATCCTGGGAATAGCCCCATCCCTCCTCACCTCCCGGTTCTACCCTTCTCCCTCCCTCTCCCATTCCTCCTCCCCTATTCCTCAGAAAAGGGGAGCCCCACTCCCAATCCCCTCCAGCTCAACAAGTTGCATCAGAACTGAGAGGGCCGTCTTCCCCTGTTACGTGGTAAGGCGGTCCTGCCAGTGGGAAGTGATCAAAAAGTAGGCAATAGAGTCTAGCCCTAACTCGCATCACTAGGGGACTTACATGAAGCCTGAACTTCCCATCGGCTACATCTTTGTAGGGGGCCTAGAAACAGTCCATGCCTGTTCCTTGGGTGATGCTTCAATTTCAGCAAGCCACTCTGGGCCCTGGTTAGTTGACTCTGTTGATGTTTCAGCACTTCAAGTTTTAAAGTGAGATATTCAATCCACTATGAATTGATTTTGGTGCAGATGAAAGGAGTCTAATTTTATTTTTCGTGTGGAAATCTAGTTTTGTCAGCACCATCCATTGAATGAGCAATCTTTTTGTTCAGTGTCTGTTTGACACCTTTGCCAAAGATTACATGGTCATGTCTATGTGGATTTATTTCTTGGTAATCTGTTCTGTTCCACTGTCTATATATCTGCTTTTCTACCATGCTCTTTTTGTTAGTATGGCTCTGGAATATAATCTGGAATATATGATATAATATATCGCCAACAGTTTTTTTTTCCTGCTTAACATTTAGCTATTTGAAGCCTATTGTGTTTCCATATAAAACTTTGGATTGATTTTTCTAATTCTTTCAAGAATTTCATTGAAATTTTGATAGGATGTATTTCTAGATTAAATTTTAGCAACATAATAATATTCATGATATTAAATTATGCTAGTCCCAGCAGATGGGTCTCTATGAGTTCAAGGCCAGCCTAGTCTACAGATCTAGTTTTAGGACAGTCAAGTTTATACAGAGAAACCCTTTGGTTCTTGAAGAACAAAAAAGAAACTAACACACAAACAAATAAAAAAGCAAAATACCTGGCTTCTTGTTAAAAATAAGCACCAAGAAGTCCAGCTTATGGTACCACTGATGCTTAGCCAGGGTCCAATGGGATGTGGCCTGCTGGACTGTCTCAGGAAGACACTGTTGGAATGTCAAGACACGTAGGTGAAATTCCTGCACAGTTTTTACATATACAAGAGAATGGCTGGCTTATATAATGGGAAATAGATGAAGCATAACACTTGGGGATTCACTTATTTCCAAACCAAGAGAACCCAAGAGAAGCCACCGTTTCCTGGAGACGGAGCAGCCTTATCCCACTCTAATTTGTATTATTGAATAAGAACCAGATAAGGGCAACTGTAAGTGATGAAAATGGCTGCCTCAGCTTTGTTCTACTGTGGCAAAGTTAAGTTGCAAAAAGAAATAGTCATTAGAGTGTTTGCTGTGACTCATCCAACAGGCATATTAAGCACATCAAATGGAAACTCGTTATAGTAGACTGTGTTTATTCCCCTTTCTTTGTGTTTCTTAACTTGTGTGACTAAACCTTGTTTTATAAAGGAAAATATAAACTTTACTAGATATTCAAGTAACAAAGAAAAAGTCAGTGAAATCACTCCAGAGTTCACTCAGTTATAAATAATATTTGGTAAACCTTATTTTAGATCGATTTTAAAAACACACAAAGACAGTATAGGAAGAAATAGTTTAGGAAAATATGATTATAGGGCATATGTTTGTTTAAATAAAACATTTTCCCTAACTTTCACTGGATTATCTGAGATAAAAAAGTTAAACTGAAAGACAGTACTATGCTTCATGCTGTTCAGCATTTTCTTTATAAGGCATTTCCATATAGCTAAGAAAAGACTTGGGAAAATTAAGAAGATGTGAAATATATGCCCCCATCTGCCTATATGTTTCTGTGTTTGTGTGTGTATATGAATATGTAAAGGGCATGTGGTTCAAATGTACATGTACCTGACATTGTACATATATCTGTTTTCTTTGTACATGTGTGCTTGTTTGTAAAATTCTTTTTTTTTCTGAAACTGGACTCACAGGATTCTCCCAGAAATGTGTGCATCTCCCAGAGTATGTGCATCTAGCAAAAAGAAGCTTTGCATCAAAGTTTCTGTTGAAAATATAAAAACACTGTTATAATTTCTTTATGGTTAGTGCTTTGTAGAAATCTAAGAATAGTCTGGTTTTTTAAATTCTAATGACTTGCTTTGCTAACATCAATGTCTATATAATTTCCCTGTAGACTTGACAGTGACTTGATAAATGCTTCAAGTTGCATTTTTCTGTCTTGTTTTTAGCATGTAGTATGACTTTTTAAAGTTTATATTCAAAGTTTGTTGATTTTACAAGAAATCTTGGAGTATTTAGGATGTCATTACTGGTCTTAGTAGGTAGTCTTTGTGATATTTTAGGAGTTTTTTTCTGTTTGTGTTTTGGCGTCACGTTTTTATTTGAGGAAATTACTCAACTTACAATGTCTTCTTGAATCTGAGCATGCATTGTACTGATAGCATTCCTACTGATTCCTTTCCTCAATTAGAACACTTGGTTACAGCATGTATTATCTCTATACACGGCTGGGTTTAATTCGCCAATACTTTTGAGTTTTATGTACATTTATGAGTGGAACATACAGATGTTAACCAATATTGGCAATAAACTTGGACCTGGGAAGAAACTCAGAAGATGTGATTACTCTGCAAGCATGAAGAACTGAGTTTGACTCCTTAGTGGCCACATAAACATCTGCTATTGCAGCCTGTGTCGTGTCTGTAACTCGAGTGAGCACCAGGTGAGTGAAGATGGGTGAATTCCTTGAACTCATTGGCCAGCTAGTCTAGCCAAATTGAAGATCGGTGAATGACTGTATTTTTTAAAAAGTAAAGCAGATCCAGGGCAGGTCCCATGCCCAGGATTAGACACTGTGGTAGTATGAATGAAAACTGCCCCCATCGGACCATTGGGAGTGGCACTAGTAGGAGGTGTGGCCTTGTTAGAGTAGGTATGGCCTTATTGGAGGAGGTGAGTCACTGGGGGCGGGCTTTAGGTTGTCAGAATCTCAAGCTGGGCCCTTGACACTCTCTGTTCCTGCTGCCTGCGGATCTAGACATAGATTAGTTACTTCTCTAGCGCCATGTCTGCCTGTATGACACCATGCTTCCTACCATGATGATGATGATGGACTAAACCTCTGAAGTGTAAGCCAGCAAAAATGAAATGTTTTCCTTTACAAGAGTCGCCATGATCATGGTGTCTCTTTACATCAGTAGAACACTTGACTAAGACAGTAGCCAACACAATCTGGATTCCATAGACTTAGAGAGAAGAAAAAAAAAAAAAGAAGAAAAGAAAAGAAAAATAATATGAAGTTAGGTGGGTAAAGAGATGGAATCTGGGAGGAGTTAGGGGATGGGTGTAAAAATAGTCAAAATATGGGGGCCATGTAGATGTCTGTGGTTCATGCTGCTGCCAGAGGCCATGTTGATGTCTGTAGTCTGAGCTCATGCTGGAGGCCATGGAAATGTCCGTGATTTGTCCTGCTAATGGAGACCTTGTGGGTATCTCGACTTCATGTTCCCACTGGAGACTATGTTGATGTCCATGGTCTGTGCCGATGCCTGAGGCCCTCTTGGTGTCCCTGGTCTGTGATGCTGCTGGGGGCCATGCTGATGTCCTTGGTTCATGTGACCATTGAAAGCCATGCTGACCTCTGATATGAATGACGTCCCTCTGGAGACCAAATGGTTCATGCTGTTGATGGAAACCATGTGGAAGTCCATGATCCACACCACTGCTGGCTGTTACTGGCAAGGAAGCTTCTGCTGCTCAGCTGTGGTGGGACCAACGACCCTGGAATCATAATTGTGAGTGAGAGACGTTGGAGGTTTCTGCAACACTGTCTCCTCTGCCCCAAAAAGAAACAGTTTGGACAGAAAGTTACTGAGGAGAGTCCTTTAAATTTGTGATAAAGATGCTGAAGTGTAGTTCTTCACAGTTGATGGCTTCTGGTAGTGGAGTGGGAAAAGATTCAGTTATTTTTAAGGGCCTGGCCAATAGGAGTTTGACTACGCTCCAATGAGTATATGGGCAACACGAATTGTATTTGGTATATTTATTTTTTGGCGGGGGGCACAAAGGTAGCAGAATGGACCTGGGAGGAAGAGGGAATGAGTGTGACTGGGATGCATGTAGTAAAATTCCCAAACAATCAAAAAATATTATGTTGGAAAAAAAGATCATCAAAATAATTATACAGAAGTCTCAAAGCATAAACAAAAATATTATTAAAAATAAGATGGAGAATAACTTAGGAAGACACTTCTGGCCTCTACATGCACACACACACACACATGCACACATAAATGCACATACATGTGTACACACATAATCCGCTCTCACAGAATACTGATATTACAAATATTAACTCTTGAAATATCAATCTTCATCACAGCCATCTAAAACTATTATAATAAACATTTAAATATATAAAGAATTCTCTATTTTAACATGCTTACCATCTTTGTTAGGGTTTCTATTGCTGTGATTAAAAACTATGACCAAAGGTAACTTGGAGAGAAAATGGTTTGTTTTGGTTTCCATGTCCCTGTCACAGTACATCATGAATGGAAGTGAGGACAGGAACTTAAACACGGCAGGAGCCTGGAGGCGGGATCTGAACCAGAGCCCATGGAGAAGTGTTACTTACTGGCTTTCTCCTTGGGGCTTGCTCAGCCTTATTCCTTATAGCAGTCAGGAGCTCAGGGTGGCACCACCACAGTCACCTGGACCCTCCCCCTTTAATCACTAATTGAAAAATTGCTTCACAAGTTTTCCTACAGGTCCATCTTATAGAATCATTTTCTGAATTGTGGTTCTCTCCTCTCAGATAACTCTACCTTATGTCTAGAACAGCAAACAACAATAACCAAACAAAAACAAAAAAAACCCAAGCAGGACATTTACAAGTGCCACCCATAAAAATTCACTGAGTCATTTTTAAGAGGCAGATTAAAAAAAAAAAAAAAACACTTCTCCAGTATTTTTATTATTGTTCCTTGTCAGATTTTCGTACTCTGGGAACAGTTTTGGCTTCTTCTTTTTTACATGAAATTCATCTCCTAGTATTTCAAAACAATTGATGTAGAATTTAGGTGATATTCTCCTATTCCTTTGGCCTCTTTTGCTATCACAGTAACTCCTTATTTCGGGCTTTCCCCCTTTTATTCACAGGGCTCATAATTCTAATATATTTTATTCCCTTATTATAAGCAACTTCTGTTTTCGTTCTGTTATTCATATTGTTTCTTTTACTTATAGCTTAACATTGCCTTCTTTTTTTTTTTTCATTTTTACTTACTTTATGGATTGGATTTAAATCTATTAGTTTACAAACAAGTTATTCCTCTTTTTAAAATTTACTTTTTCTTAGCTATTCTGGTTTCGGGCTTGAGTAATGAACAAAAGTTATGCTTATGTTAGCTCCAGTTTATGAGTGACTTCTTTTCATAATATTTTACTCTCAGCTTTCATTTCTTTCTCTAATTCTGAAGGCTTAATTCATTATTACCTCATGTAACTTCTTTAAACTACTTAATCTCTTTATTGATTTCCTTTTAAAGAATTAGTTAGCTTTCTGCAATTGCTTTGAGCGTATAAACAACCATCACTCTGAACACTTTTGAAGTTTCGGTTAGGAGAGTCCTTCTGCAAATGTCTGTCTGCCAAGTCCCTCTCTGATGGTAGGTTGTGGACAACTGAAGTGACCTTGCGGCAGGTTCCTGCTTCACACTCACCTTCCTTATTTAAGAATGGGTCTCTGTGGGGTTCATTCAAGGATAGTGGTCATGCCTAGAGGCCTCAGCAACCCATCGCCTTATCAGTAGCAATGGATTTGTCAGCTGTCAAGTTCTCAGGATGTTTAGGTGTTGCTTCTGCCATGGTCATCGCACTGCATAATCACTTGTCTTACACCACACTATCAGAGTTTAACTGGTTGCTTGTGGAATTTATAGTTGACAGTTCTGCGCTGTTTCCTACAAAGCCTTCAGATAGTAATGTCTTTCTAGCAGAAGTGTTGAGGAGGCAGGTGGGACAAAAGCTTGGGAAATATATCAACCAATTCCTCTGTAGCCTTTCCTTATTAAGAAATTGAGATTTAATTTAGAAGAAAGAATAAAGGCAAAACGTTTATGTCAAATGAAAATGACTTATTTGGATTGATTTGTTGTTATTTCAGGTCTTAGAGAGCTACACCTCATTTATATTTGTGCTTTGTTGGTTAAAATGCTTCATATAATCAAGGTGGTATTTATTCATGCCTGGCATTGTTTTTCTTTAGTAGATGACCAGGGTGATCTTTTTCAACTATTATAACCAAAAGCCTGTGTCTGTTTTCAGAAGTGAATGAGTTCTTTCACCAAGCTGACTAGAGATGCTACTGTGATGTAAGCAGCTGGCACAGAGCTGAGCTTTGTTATTAAATGGGCAAGGGGTATGCTATTGGTCCTCAGTTCCAAACTCATGTGTCTATGCTTTGTTTGATAATACTGAGTCTGTGATTGTGTAAAATCAAAATTCTCTGTTGCCTGTTATTTTTATTTTAGGACTGACCATAGAAGGCATTGGGAAGAATACAGCAGGGCTGGGGCAGGGAGAAGGGCACAGTTTCAAAATTGCTTCCTATCCCTACAAATGTACTGTATTTTTCATAATGACAGAACGCTTGGTTCCAGTTACTAGCGTTAATTCCCACATTACAAAAATCAGCCTCACCCTCACCCCTTGGGTATAGTGGCATCAGTCAGGCTGTAGCTAATTAGAGGTCTTGACTCTAAGAAGTAACCATGGCATTATTCGTGTAAACATGACATATATATCTTAGGTAAAGTTTATCGCTGTTTGAATTGATAGTTTATGCCAAGAAGTAGAAAGTAAGGAACTCTAAGATAGTATTAGTAAACACTAAGGAGAGAAGAGAGAAAAAGTCTTGGGATTCTGACTCTACAATTCCTTGTTGGATACTCTTTATCAGATACGGTTACAAACACAGCTAACAAAAGCTTATTATGTATTTTGCTGTTAGCTACCAAAACTATATTGCTAGATTTCCGAGATGATACTTAACAATACTGTGAAACAAATATAACATGACAGATGATTGTGAAAACAGTAGGACAGAGGAAGGAGAAAGGATATATCTTGAGAAACATAATCCTTAGGGAAACAGAAAACATGAACAACTTCAGTAATTTTATAGACTACCTTCTACATGTAAACTACGGGACTAGACACCAGAATCTGGATTCGGTTAGGAAGCACAGGCAGCCTGAGCCCACATCCAGGTGGAGGCAGCCAGCACCAGGGCCTGTTGTGCTTATGACGTTTGCACTATCACTGTTATCCCCGCCCAGGAAAACATTTTTAAGTGTTTCCAAGTTATTTTTTTCCTTCTATCTTTCAGTGTGTGCGCATATGGCAATTCTGCAAACCTAGATTTTGCAGAGTGCAGAGTATTTTTCTTTAATGATCAAAGTGTTATCTGCATCTTTTAATCACCGTGGAATTTGTCAGGTGGCAAATACTGTTTTCTACATAGCTAGTGAAGCTTGCCCTAGGCGCCTAGATGCCCTTGTACTGAAGGGCAGTAGCTTTGAAATTTTTCTGTCCTGTTCATAAACAAACAAAAACTGTTTAGTGGCTATTTGCCGACTTGACTTTTTATTAGTTCTTTGAGAATTTCATGCAATGTATTCTGATAATATTCACCCCCAAACTACTCCCAGATCCATGCTCCCTCTTTTTAAACTCATCAAGTGCAGTTAGTGCTGCTAACATGTTCTCACATGTGCAGCTTTCCATTGGAGTGTATTTAACTGACTAGGGACCACATCCTTAAAGAAAGCTGAATCTCCCTCCCCAGAGGATATCAACTACCCATAGTTCCTCAATTTGGGTTAAGATGTTGTTTCATCTCTCTTCTCCATGCTATAATTTTGTTTGGTCGAGCTTTTGCATGTATTATGTGTGATGCCAGCATCTTGAGCACAGTGCCGCAGCCATTGTGGGTTCTAATGTGGAGCTTCTTTGCTACATCTGAGAACACTCTTTCCTGGTAGCCATCCACTGCCTCTGTATCTTAGAATCTTTCTGATTTCTTTTCCACAGTGATGATGGAGAATAAGTATGATGTGGATGCTCAAGTTTGGGCTGAAGATTCTTCAAACTCTTACCTTCTGCCCCCTCACCAGTTGTATCTCTGATAGTCACCATCTACTGCAAAAATGAGCTTCTCTGATGAGGGTTGAGAGATGTAGGAAGTACATAGATACTGCTAAAGGAACAATGTAAGAGATGGCAATTGAAAGTAGGAGAGGTTTTACTCCAGTGGTCAAAATTGTAATGAGCACTGCATGGCTTTTTCAAATAACATTTCTATCCCCTCAACTCCTACCCTTTCTCTCAAGGTATCTGAAATGTAGTTTACCATTTTTTAAATACAGAAAAAGCCTGTCTATGTAATTAAAATTGTCTTTTTGAGTGGCTTGCTGTGATTTGTTGTCTTAGAGGCTCCTGTATCATTCTTTGGTCTGGGCTCAAAGCTCCTGCCATGGAGTCTCTTTGAGTGCTCAGCCAAACTCAAAGAACTGGTGTTTCCTCTGGAGATGGTCCCAAGCCAATTTCTCCCCTGTGGCTTTCTGTTAGGTGTCTCCTGTCCTCTGCAACATTTCTGTCAGACATCCTCAGCTTTCTGCAATGCTGGTGGGCTTCCTTCTTCTCCAGTCATGTGGACTTTTCCTTCCAACCACATTGGACAACAGATGTCAAAGTAATTTCTATTCACTTGGTATAATTGTTGTCTGGGAGGCCCACTGCCTCTGTCTGCTGACCTAGGCCTAGTCCTGGAAGCTTCTAGCCTCTGTATAATCTTATCTAGGGCTAGAATGTTTTCAGCCTCTGAAATACTGCTGAATCAGCTCATCCTTTCTAGTTCTTTCTGAATTCTGGCTGGCTGGTTCAACTCAGCTGTTCTGGCTCTAATGTCTCTCCAAGCTGACTGATTCAACCTGGCTTCTCTCAACTTCTTACTGAATCTCTCTGCTTGGCCTCAAACTAATTACAGAGTCTGCCCTAATCTGGCTCTTGCTCATGCTCTGGCTTGTTCTGTCTTCACCTGTGTCTAGCTTGCTCTCTCTCCCTCCCTCCCATTCTCTCTCTCTCTCTCTCTCTCTCTCTCTCTCTCTCTCTCTCTCTCTCTCTCTCTCTCTCTCTCTCCAATCTGTCTATGTACAATTGTCCTGCTAAAACTGCCTCCTCTCCTTTTCTCCCTCTGGGCAGCTCTCCTGCATCTTCTTTTTCCTGTCCTTTTTTTTTTTTTTTTTAAATTTAATTTTATTTTTTTAATTAATTTATTCTTGTTACATCTCTATGGTTATCCCATCCCTTGTATCCCCCCACTCTCCCCTCCCTCCCACTTTCCCCCCATTCCCCTCCCCTATGACTGTTCCTCAGAGGGACTACCTCCCTCTGTATATGCTCATAGGGTATCAAGTCTCTTCTCAGTGACCTGCTGTCCTTCCTCTGAGTGCCACTAGGTCTCCCCCGCCCGGGGACATAGTCAGATGTGAGGCACCAGAGTACTTGAGAAAGTCAAATCCCTCTCTCCACTCAAGTGTGGAGACTGTCTTGTCCATGGGCTAGATCAGGGTAGGGGTTTAAATTTTTC
>OU015744.1:40768675-40790976 GCA_907169655.1 Acomys percivali | reverse complement strand
TGGTGTCGGGATCCTGGTGTTCCTGGCTCAGAAATCTGTGCAATTCCCCGAACTGTTCACTGGAGCTTCCAAACACGGTCCACACTGCTCGCCGCCATCTTGGATCCCTTTTTCCTGTCCTTTCTGGAGAGAGTTGAGAACCTCCTCTCTCTGGCTTGTTTTTTCAAATCTTTTCCTGATTTGATTTGATTTGATTTGATTGTCTGTCCCTTAGTGAGACATCACTTTTAAATAACGGTGCTTCCTTTTCCAGCTTTGTTATTTGGGATTAAAAGTTTATGATATGTTTGCACTCTAGTAGAATCAGATAGACCTAGGACTTTCAATATGATCCCTTGCCATGGCAGCCATAGTTTTGCATTAAAAGTTTTCTACATCTTCCCCCTTTCTGTTTAAGCTAATCATTGCATTCTGCAGCACCAATAAGCAGTTAATAATTGTTGCCCCCCTTTTCACATCCATGCTAGAATTTGTTATCATTCCTTTTCTCTTGGCTCCTTTGGCTCTGGTAAGATGAAATTTCAATGTAGATTTAATTTGCATTTTTCTGATAGCTAAGAATGTTAAACACTGAAAATGTTTCTCAGGCGTTAGATTTTCATCTTTTGAGAACTCTGTGTAGTTCCAGACACTATTTTTTTTCAATTGAGTGGTTTTGGTTTTTAAATTTTTGTATGTATGTTCTAGATAGTGACCTTCTGACAGAGATAAAGAGTTTTCAAATCCATTCTTTAGAATGCCTCTTTCATCCAAAGGTAGTGTCTTTTACTATATAGAAGCCTTTTCCTTTCATGATATCACATGTATAAATTCTAGTAGTTGTTGGTTTTAGTGCCTATGCTACTGTGGCCCTGTTCAGAAAGTCACTGTACTAAAGAGTTTTAGCTTATTCTCCATTTTCTCTTTTGTCTGATTCAGGATCTCAGGTCTTATGTTGAGGTCCTTGATCCATTTGGAGTTTGTTAAGGTTTAGCAATAAGGGTCTATTTTCGTTATTTTACATGTAGCTATCCAGTTTGACAAGCACCATTTCTTGAAGATACCACTTTTTTTTCCCCAATGTGTATTCTGGGGCTATTTGTCAAAACTCAGATGGCTATACAAGTGGTGACTATCTTATTTTTTCTTCATTCTTATAGAACATAATGTTTCTAGAGTTTAAAAACTAATTCTATTTCTTTGTAAATGTATCTTGGCTGAAGTGACCTTTAGAACATTTATTTTAAAAAAATTTACTGCATTGCAACACAAAACATTTTAAGTTTCATGAAACCCCAAAGGCTGATACTTAGGTCTAGGCCCTGATGTTCTTAGGTCTAGAACATGCTACTCATGTTCTGTTCAGAAAGTTTCAGCCTATCCTAATGTCTTGAGGGGGGTTCCTTGTGATTTCATACAATCATTTTAGGTTTTAAATTAAGGTCTTGGCTACATTTTAAACAGATTTTTTTTGTGCAAGGTGAAAGGTCAGACTTAGGTTTTATTCTTCTGCAGCATGACATTGAGTTTTGCCTGCATGGCTTGTTGAATAAGCTATTCTATTTCCACTTATGTTCTTTTGCCTGTTTTGTCAAAATTAGGAAGCTACAGTTTTGTCTGTTTATTGGCAGGTCTTCTGTTCTATTCTATTCTTCTAACTGTCGTGGACTCTATTCTCTTAGAATTAGAAAGTAAAATAAGGTCTTTCTTACTGAAGTTTCTTTTGGTCACAGGAACAGAATATGAATATGTCTACAGAAGGATTTATATTCTTTCTACTTGATTCCTATTTAGCTTATTTTAAATGTTCTAAGACCCAATTTGCTTTGATCATCATCTATGACAACGCAGAGAAGATTTTTCAGAATGATATTGTTATCTGTTATAAGCTTAAGGCAAGAGCAAAGATAGCATCAAGAGAGCGAGACAGAGGGAATCTATTCATGTAGGGTTAACATCTAGTCCTGTAGTTCTTTGTAGGCATAAAAAGCCAAATTTTTATTTTTTGTGGACTTTGAATTTCTCAATTGAGAGACTAAAACAACTCAATATATAGTATTCTAAGGTTCTAAATTAATGTTGATAAAACTGGTTATTGCTTGTTAGTATATGTGCTGCCAAAGTGAGCACTGATTTATTGCTTTTTAACATTGTAGCTATAAAAATAATATTCTCCTTTGAGCATAATTAGCAATTGAGGATTTCAAGTTTATGACTTAGGGAAAAAATGGGCAAAATTTGAACCTGACACTTGGTATCAGGGTGACCTTGGGGTTTCATTCTTTAATTTATGAAAAATTATTATTCATTAGGTAGAAATATGCACAATACCTTCTATTTGGATAACCATTCTTTAAAGTCCCTTAGTGGAGTTCACATAAGTGATCTCATGAATATGCAATGAGATGGAGAGAAATAAATTTTCTGTATATTTAAGAAGGAAGAATGGAAAGATTTAGTGTCTGTCTCATTAACTTAGCCAAATCAAAAGCAGTATCATATACACAAATCTTACTGGATCAGCTAGTGAGATTTAATTTGGTAACTAATTTTATTTTAATTATCTTAATAGGTATACAGATTTCACTGGTAAGTAATTCAATTGAGAAATTAAATTTTTTGCTAGTTTTAGTTTTAATGACAACTTTTACTTAATGTCCCTAGATAGTTGCTTTTGTTGAGTGATTACTACATTCAAAGATTTCATCTTTCTTGCCTCAGCAATGTAATTCAACTTGAAGACATGGAAAATGAGCTATTCTTTAGTCAGATCTGAATATTTCTAGTTGTCATATTGAGGAAGTTGGTTTTCCTGTATGGTGACACTATTTCCTGATGTTAGCAAAATAAAGTGGGAACTTGTGCTCTTGTCTTGTTAACTCTAGATAATGCATGACCCTTAAGGAATATGTCCAATGTCACTGGTTGGTCAATTATTGCTAGACTCTTCCTCACCTTCAATAACTCTTCCTCAATCTATGGTATTCCCATTTAGCTTTGATTCTCCAACTGTGGTGATTTGAGTAAGAATGGCTCCCATAGGCTCTTAAATTTGAATGTTGGTCATCAGGGAGTAGCATTACTTGAGAAGGATTAGGAGGTGTGGCCTCATTGGAGTAGGTGTGGCTTTGTTGATGTAGATGTGACCTTGTTGGAGTAGGTGTGGCTTCTTTGGAGGAAGTATGACTGGGGTGAGCTTTGAGATTTTAAAAGCCCAAGGCAGGATCAGAGTTTCTCTCTTCCTACTGCCTGCTGATTTAGACATAGAACTCTCAGATATGTCTCTAGTACCATGCCTGCCAGTGTGCCACCATGCTTCCCACCATGATGATAATGGACTAAACCTTTGAATCTATAAACAAGCTCCAATTAAGTTCTTTCTTTTATAAGAGTTACAATGGTCTTTATAGCAATGGAACAGTGACTAAGACAGGAAACATGGATTGTTTGATGAATGCTTTTGTAATTTCAATGCCTTGTTATTATGAGAGATGCTATGGTCTGCCAAATGGCTGTGATTTGGTTCTCTTTCTATGCATTCTTACCATTTCCCACATCTTCATTCCCTGTCTTCACTCAGATTGGATTATAGACTTTGTTCTGTGACCCAGTCTATAATTCTGTAATAGGAATTTTTAGCAAGTCAGACAAGCTGATCATTCACACATTATTAATGTGTTTTCATATTTCAAACACTTTGAATCATTTAGTGCTGCATAGAACAGAATGACCTTTGTCTTCTTGGTCCTTATAGAAAGTGTATGTTGAAGAAAAGAAATTAATATACAAATAACACACAAGGGTATGTGTTTTTAGAGGTGATTACTTCAGGAGAGAAGAGCAAAGGTAATGACCTTGAGGTGGAATAATTTATGACTTGGTCCAGGATAACAGCAAAACCAACAGAGGTGAACTATAGAGAGTAAAACTTTAAGGTCATTTTCATGGAATGTCCTTAATCCATTCTTACTTTGTTTACCTCAGTGTCATTCAATAAGGAATAGATATAGTGATCAAGAAGGACACTAGAATGGGTGAACTTTGGGTTTTTGTCTTGGCCAATTTCTTAAAACAGTGGTTCTCAACCTGTGCACTTCAACCCCTTTGAGAGTTGCATATCAGATATCCTGAATATAAGATTTTTACATTATAATTCACAATGGTAGAAAAATTATAGCTATGAAGTTGCAAAAAAAAAGAAAGTTTCTTTTCAGGGTCGCCACACAGGAGGGACTGAATTGAAGGGTCAGGCTTTAGGAAGGTTGAGAAGCATTGTCAGCACACGTATTGTTTTGCTTCATTCTCCAGTTCTAAATCTTAAAGATAATTTAAAAAATAACAGAGTATCCAAACACTATGGGATAATCACAGAAGGCATCACAAATACAGGGTGGGAACCCAAGCAATTAAGACTAGAATGAACAACAATAGCACAATCGTGTAGCTTGGTAGCTTGAGAAGGATCAGGAGGTGTCGCTCCAAGCCACATACCAGAAAGCTTAGAGGATAATAAACAGGATAAATACTAAAAAGAAAAAAAAAAAGATTCCTAGCTCTATCAGGCTCAAATTACAGAACATCAAAGAAAGAGAAAATCTTCAGTGGACTGGGCCATGGAGATGGGAATCATATCTATCAAGAAGAAAGGATGCAAATTAAATGAAACGTCTCATCAGAAATTATGTAAAGGAGAACATGCAGTCCAATAATTGTTGGAAAGAAACACAACCCTCTCTGACCTAGAGCATGGAGCAGTGAAATTGTCCCGCAAAGTGGGGGAGAGATAAGGACTTTTAGACAAATACTAAAGGGAGGAGACTTGTCCCTGTTACATTTCCTTTGAGGAGGATTTGGGGGGCAGCAGGAAAGAAAAAAGGATGGATAATAGGTATAGGGGTACAGTAGAATCTCAGAAATTACTTACAATTTCCAACAATGTAGGGCAACAATAGACAGACACCAATCAATTATATTTTCAAAATTGCTAGTAGAGGGGATTTTGAGTGATCCCACACCCAATCCCGACATATAAGGAGATATGGTTCTATGTCACACTGACAAAGAGTGGGTTGTCATAGATAATCTTGGTTTTCACCTTGACTGCATTTGCAGTAAGATAAAACGAAAGCTGATGGGCACTCCTGTGAGGGTTTTTTTCTTGATGAGGTAATTGGAAGCAAAAATATGTTTCAGTGGCTTGATGAGACATTTTTTTTTTCTATTCTGTCTGCTCAGTTGTCTGATGAAGATTTGATTTATTTTCCTGTACTGTTAGCTACATATTTAATAACAAGCCAATTCCACATCATTTTCTTCTGCCTCACTTGTGGTAGAGTCATGTTTCCTGTCTTCAGTATTAAAAGCACATGGATGGATATATATATATATATATATATATATATGTGTGTGTGTGTGTGTGTGTGTGTTATGTGTGTGTGTGTATGTATATATACATATATACATATATACACACGTATATATATATATACATACATATATATATATACATATATATATATATATATATATATATATATATATATATATATATATATAATCCCAAAATAAGAGGCTTGGTGTTTTGGTTTTGGTATTGCCTCCTGTCATTTGACTGTTCATCACTCTTATCTGAGACGTTGCTAGAGAGAAATGCTCCAGAGAATGCTTTCAATTTCTGGGTTCTGGTTGCTACTTGGGATTCTGGCTGCTGTGATTATAGTTACCTTTGCTGAATTGCTGCTTTGTTGTTTAATGAGCCTGCTGGAAATCCTGACAACTAAAAGTAGAATCTCTCCAAAGAACTGAGTCTAAAATGGTCTACTTCTCCTATTCCCATTAACTTTTTTTCTGTCCTATTTAGAGCAGATGGGTTGGAAGGATGGTATAAGCATTAAAGAGCCCCAAACAAAGTAGGTTTGAAAAAGTTTGAAGCCTACAGGAATAAAAATCACATGCTTCCCATATCTTGGCAGGGAGGAGGGGGAACATTGGACTTTCATCAAACCAAGTTTTTATATCAGCATTGATATAAACTTTATCAAAGCGGGATTTATTTTTCAGTAGTATTTTTTAATTATTTTCTTCCTCCACATGTTAAGGAATACATGATGCACTCAGGAGGCTGTTCTGTCTCTTTTAGGCTTTGTGAGCTTGGCTAGCCATTTCTGATAGTGGGCATATTGTTTATTGAAGGGGATTTAACAAATTAAACTATCATTTGTGGCTTAAGAAAAGACCTTATTGATTATTTCTTTGTGATGTGCTCATGGCTTTGAACTATTGTGAGAAATCGGGTAAGCCTTGATTTTTCCTTTTCCATGCTAATGTGTTCTATTAGGAATCAATGGACCTGGATTATCTAAATTTAGTACTGGCATTCTTCTATGCAAGATAATGAAATGTCAAATTTCTTAGGCAGAAGGAAAAGGAAAATTAATATTGATTAAGAATTCATTCTACCTTATTAGATTTGCCTACAGTTTATCATTTAAACTTGCTCATATAATATAACCAGTAGCTAGAAATCATCTTAATTTTTTCAGATGAGATGAATTCAGAGAAATTGAGTTACATACTCATAAAGTAAATCTGACTCATGTATTTTTTGTTATAAAATAATATTAAAACACCATAAACTATCTGAGAAATGAGTATCTCATGATTTTAGCACACTTAAGTAGTAAATATCTTGAAAAAGAGATGTTGAATGTTCTGTTTAAAACTCTATATCATCAATATGCTGAGAAACTTTTATTAAGGGCATCTAATGCACACAGACACACACACACAAACATGCATGCATATAAATACATATATAATACATATTATTCATTCAAATGTGTATAGGAATGAAATACAGGTAAAAGACTTGGCCTAATGTGTACTGGTAAATGGTCCATGATGTTTATCATTGGTCTTGGTATCTTGACTACAATACACTTTCCCTACTGAGGTAGTTGTTATTCTGCACGTCATCTGTTGTCCCTGAGAACAGTCATCATAATGAAGAACATGAGGAGACGGTGCTTATACTTACTTGTTCCATCAGTGCCTGCTTGATGCACCAGCCCAGGGTCTTATTTTGACAGGACAGAACACAGGCTAATCACAGAAAGAGGTAGGAAAAAAATGCTGAAATATTGTAGTGATAACAAGTTTCAGAACGCATAGCAGCATGTGTTATTTAGAACATCAGTTTGATATTAAAAAGTGCTCAGCTGTAGGGCAGCACATTATTGTTTAATGCAGAAGAATGCACATACAGTAGGCTCAAATTATTTAATTCTACTACTCCTCACTATATATACATACATATATATGTGTAATTTACTCTAATTTATTCACACATTACTTCCTGATTGTTATCCCCTCGCTCTTATCTTCCTGTTCCCACCCTCTCCCTCTTCTGCCCTATTCCCCTCCCCTAGACCTCTGACGGGAGGGGCCTTCTTCCCCATTCTCTGGCCACAGCCTATCTATCAGGCCTCATCCGGATAGCCTGTATTCTCTTCCTTTGTGCCCACAATGCCATCCTGGCAAGGGGAGGTGATCAAATTGTCCTCACTTTAAAACCATCTCAGACAAAATAAAGACCTTACAAAAACCATAGATTCTGGAGCACTGTATTTTTTAAATTTTGCCTTTCCAAACATATTATTTCATTTAAATATTTGTGGAAAAAAGTTCAAAGTATTTGCAGTTCTTTTATGATTTTAGTGGCTCTGAAATTTTTCTATGAGTCACAATGATAAAATGCTTAGGAGAAATGAAGGTTAATAACCTTGAAAAATTAGCAGGTGCAGGGACTGAGTCCATGGGAGCCCAGAGTCTAAAACTGACCACAGATTAGCTAACACTATGTACGGTTTGACTGTATTACTTCTGAGTACATATATGCTTGTATGTTGTGGAGGCACAGAAGTAGCTCCAAAGGTAAATTTCAGTTTTTGTATTTATATTCAAATCTCTATAAAACAAAGATTGAGGGTATTGTAATATTTTAATTCTACGTTGGCTGAGTTCTTCATACTAAGGGTTAACCATAATGTTACATTTTACAAAAAGTATTACAAAGAGGCTTCTATATAAATCAATATTTTATAATAGTGGTCAATAAACTGATTTCTTGAAATATTGCTTAAGGTCTCTCTCTCTCTCTCTCTCTATATATATATATATATATATATATATATATATGTATGTATGTAGCCTTGATATATATACATATATATAATATATATAGCTTTGATATATATATACATATATAGTTATAGACTAAAAATAATGTAGATAATTATAAAGAATCTGGAACTGAGAAATGTTATAGAGACTAAAATGGGGTATGAAGTGATGTGGACTAGAATCAATTTGGAATATGGGAAGAAGACATTTCCTTCGATTGCTGTAAAAAGTAACATATTCTCTGATTACAAGAATAAAAGGACCGTCTACATATTTCCACCCACATCCAATTCACAGCTCACTGAGTTCAAAACAGTATGATGTTCTTCACTGGTCATATTTATCACTATAATTTTTTTAAAACAATGTTTCTGTATGTAGTCCTGGCTGTTCTGGAACTCACTCTGTAGACAAGGCTGGCCTGAAACTCAGAGATCCGCCTGCCTCTGCCTTCCCATGCTAGGATTAAAGGTGTATACCACCACCTCCTGGTTTATTTTTTTTTTAATTAAATTTCAGAAATCAATCAGCTATACATAAAATAATGTTATTGGGATCTAGTAGTATGTTAATGCAAATTTGCAAATTTGCAATAAAATTGCAAGATTCACTTTTAAATGTTGTTACTTACTCTTTGACGATTTTATACAGTATAATTTTCTCATATTCTTTCCTATTCTCCAACTCCTCCCAGATCCTTCCCCATTTGCAACCTACTCCACTTTGTGATCTTTTTCTTTCTTAAAAAAAAAAAAAGAAAGAAAACAAAACAAAAGGCAATGAGAAAAAGAAACACTAAGACATTGAAGTCCATTTTGTATTGTCCAACTACTCCCGAGAGTGGGGCCTGCCCTGGACTATGGTTGATATACTCAGTGTCTTTGCACCACAGAAAGCCATTTCTCCTTTCCCAGCAACGTTGTCCCCATTTCCCTTCTTTCATCCTGGCCTTTTGTCTGGCTTGAGCTTGAGCATCCTTTCACAGTCTTTGTGAGTTCATATATGCCTTGTTTTGTCTGGAAAATGTTTACTTAAATTTGTCTGCCACCTCTGGCTGCAACAATCTTCTCTCTTGTTCGTAGGTCTCTGAGCTTTGATAGGAGAGGTGTAACAAAGATAGCCCATTATCCAGGTGTGGATCTCTGTGTTAACTACCAAAGATACCTCAAAGAAGAAGGTTCGTTGATGACAATTCAGTGATGTACTGATGTCTGGGAACAGCAATCTGTTACCAGGAGTAATTTTTATTGATACATAAATTGGTAGAATAATAATGGAAGTTCTTCTCTAGGGCCCATTGCCTATGTAGTTTCACATTCTTGGCCTTATCATGTATGGCTTGGATCTCATGGAGTAGGCTTTAAATCCAGTAAACTAAAAGAAAAAAACTTAGTTGCTACCCCAACATTCATGATACGGCTACACAAGGGAGCGTATCTTACAAGAAGTTCACTATTACAACTTATAGCCTTTGAAGCTGGGTAAAATTGATGATTTTTCTCCTCTGTTGGTGTTCACAGCACATTCTGGGGCCATGAACACTAGCTACTAAGAGTGAAACTTCCAGTTGAGTACTAGATTTCTCAATGTTCTATGCCATAAATATGTGCTGTCTTCAGGAATAGAGTCTTACCATCATGTTGTAGAGAGTAAACAGTAGTGTTGATGATAGCCTGTAGTGCTTCTTTTGCCTGTGTGGGGCATCTACTTGACCCCTTTAGATAATGATTCAAAAAGATGTAAACCATTCCTGATACTGGGATTTTATTTGGTAGGATATAATGTCTAGTTGGAGTATTGATTCTCCCATTATATAGTAACTCCATTTAAATTCCATATAAATATGTATATACATATATATGCGTGTGTTTGTTTGTTTGTATGTGTATACATATATACATATATACATGCATATATATGGAAGTTTCCATTATAGTATGCTTTAAAACAGCTTTTCAAAAGTCCTTTAGTGTTAGTCATCTACTCCATATTTCCTTCTTTACTGTGCTTTTTTGTTCCTCACTCCTTATAATACTTCTGTTCTAATTTCACTTTTATTCTCTTACAAAACTATATACTACTTCCCCCTCATTGAGAGATTCCATTCTGCCTACCCTGTCCTTTACTAACTGCTTAATCTCTGTGGGCATTCTAAATGAAACTTACAAATATAAAGCCTAACTCTAACACTCACATATCAGAGAAAACATGCAGTGTTTGTGTTTCTGGGTCTCAGTTACCTCCCTCGGGATGACTGTTTCTACCTCTATCCACTTACCTGAATATTTCATAATTGTATTTTTCTTAACATCGGAAAGGTAAAAGGATACAAAATTTACATAAAAAAGAATAAGCCTTCCTATACAAGTGACAAACCTACTGAGAGGGAAATCAAGGAAATAATACCTTTCACAGTAGCCTCAAAAACATCTTGGAGTAACTCTAATCAAACAAGTGAAATACTTCTGTGGTGAAAACTTCAAAAAGCTGAAAAAATATTAAGAGCGACATCAGAAGACAGAAATATCTTCTGATAATTTGATATTGTGAAAGTGGCTATCTACAGAATCAACTCAGTCCTCATCAAAATTCCAATATAATTCTTCATGAAAATTTAAAAAATAATTTTCAACTTTATATGAAAATGTGAAGCACCTAGCATAGTTTTAAAAATCCTGAAAAATAAAAGAATATAAATAAAAATAAATAAAACTGCTAGAGGTATCATCATCCTAGATTTCAAGTTGTGCTACAGAGCTATAATAATAAAATTAAGGTATATTTTCATAAAAACAGACGTGTTGATCAATGGAATACAACTGAAGACCTAGACATAGTCTCACACATGTACTGACATCTGATTTTTGACAGAGATGAAAAAAACCACACACTAGACAAAAGACAATACCTTCAAGAAATGGTGCTGGTTAAACTAGATAGTTACATGTAGAAGAATGAAAATAGATCCACACATATCACCCTGCACAAAACTCAACTCCAAATAGATAAAGAGCCTCAACATAAAACCTGATACTCTGAATCTAATAGAAGAGACAGTAAGGAACACACTTGAACTCATTGGTACAGGAAAAGGTTTTCTGAATAGGACCTCGATAGCTCAGACACTAAGACCAACAATTATTAAATGGGATGCCAGGAAACTAAAAAAAAACCTTCTGTACAGCAAAAGACACACCATCATTAGAACAAAGAGGCAGCATCCAGAATGGAAAATAAATATCTATTAATTATGCATCTGACAGAGGATTAGTATCTGGAATATACAAAGAACTAGAAACACTGAACATCAAGAAAATAAAACAAAACAAAATTTAAAAATGGGGTATAAATCTAAAGTGATAGTTCTCAAAAGATGAAAATCAAATGGCTGAGAGATATTTAAAAAAACATTTAACATATTTAGTAATCAGGGAAATGTAAATTAGAGCTGCTTTGAGATTTTACCTTATTCCAGACAGAATGTTGGCTGGGATCCAAGGAAAATGGAGCTCTCTGGTGGGAGTGGAAACTGACCCAGCCACTATGGAATATGTGTGGGAATTCCTCAAAATGATGAAAATAGGCCCTCCACATGACCCAGCTTTGCCATTCGTGGACATGTACCCCAAAGACTCCACATTTTACTACAGAGGTGCTTGCTCATTATGTTCATTGCTGCTCTGTTCACAAGAATCAGATATTTGAAACAGCCTAGATGTTGATCACCCGATGGATGGATGAATAATGTAACGGTGGGACACTTACTCGGTGGAATATTCTCTAACTTAAGGATAGATGATGATATCACCTAAGATGGTAGGAATAGGCGATAGTAAGTGCTCTGCAGATGAGAGCCTGTGCCAGGTGAAAGATCTGTACTAGTCTGTAAAGTTTCTCCTACACTGTGTGGGTGGATGAGCTCCAGTGTTTCCCAGATGACATCAAGCTAGCCTTCCACATTCTTTTTGTAAATGAAAATTGGACAACTGGGTATCAAGAATTTCCCATTCTTGATAGTCTTTAAGTTATAGATTCTAAAGTTCACTCGGCAAATGATACCATACCAATACAGATACATAGTATCTTTTTTATGTAATTCGGTATTTAAAAACTTAACCAAGATTTCAGAAGCTGAGACAATTAAAGTTGGAATTTAGTAATAACAATAGTTTTTTTAAAAAACACACATTATTGATTATTTCTCTACTTCCATAAATGTGTTTAATTTGTATGAAGGTATAAAATTATTTTGGCTATTATTTGAGAATGACATTTTGATAATGACATTTTAAATATTAAGTACTTTTCTCAAGTGATAGAATAAATAAATGTGCTGCCATTAATGATAAATTATTTTAATTGGGCTGGTATTCTTTCTTTAGACAAATTCTAATGGAATATACTTATCTCAATATATCAAACAAAACTTTTCTAGAATTTGAATTCTCTAATTATTTGTTGTTAGCTTTTATGTAGATAGTAACATATCCTGTTAACTCAGACTTTATCTCCCATTTTGAGAAAGAAGTTGGTGAATAAAATCAAACTTAGTCTGAGATCACTTCTGTTCTCAGAAAAGTACTCTAGGTGAGAGAAGCATGGGAAAATGGGGAAATAGAAGGACCCAAAGGGTCCTAGAAACCTACAAGAACATTATGATGGGTGGATCTGGGCCAGGGGTCCGGCTCAAACTATGGCACCAGCCAAGGACAATATGTGCAGTAAACTTCGAACCCCTACCCGGATCTTGCCAATGGACAGGACGTTCTTCACAGTTGAGTGGAGAGTGGGGTCTGACTTTCACACAAACTCTGGTACCCCATATTTGACCACATCTCCTGGATGGGGAGGCCTGGTGGCACTCAGAGGAAGGATAGTAGGTTACCAAGAAGAGACTTGATACCCTATGAGCATATACAGGGGGAGGAAGTCCCCCTCAGTCACAGTCATAGGGGAGGGGAGTAAGGGGAAAATGGGAGGGAGGGAGGAATGGGAGGATACAAAGGATGGGATAACAGTTGAGATGTAATATGAAGAAATTAATAAAATATATTTTAAAAAAGAAAAAGAAATGTACAAATCCTGTTTCTGAGGAAAGTATTCACAGATGACTCAGACTCAAGCTTAAGCCTGTTAAGAGGCCTCCTTTAGGTTTTTAATTGAAATGTGACTTCAACAAAGCATTGATAGAAATCACCTCTGGTTCTATATAAGTACCCAAATCCAATGTCATTGAAACACAGATTTCCCGAAAAGGGATTTAAACAGTCACTCCTAGCTAGCTTGTTCAGAAACAGGACAATTCTAGTCCAACTTCCTGTCTTTCACAACTGATTTTTAAAATGAATACTTGGGTGTCATTGGCAGGAAAATAGGAGTATTTTTGTTTCTCTGGGCTTTTAAAACCCCTTTGCTCCCTGAAGCTACTTAAATGCAAAGCAGTTAGACAATGGTATCAATAGCTGCTAGGGGAGGCTTCATTCTTAGTTATTGTAGTAGAGCATTCACCTCAAAGGCTTTTTGTATCTTTACAGCAAGAGTGTATTTGCTACCATCTCACTCTCACCCTCATGCAATGGGCAATTGTTGCTCAGTATGATGAAAGTGCTCAGTACAGTGGGACAGAGGGATAAAGGCTTTCCTTAACAGCTTCATTGCTTGTGATGGAACTTCTTATACTGACAGCAAATCAGAACTACATAAAGGTCTGCGTGGTATTCTGTTTTTCCTCAGTAGGGCTTAAATACTTGCTAGAGAGTCTGCATCTGTCAGTGCAGGATGGTGGGAGGTGCTCATTAGCTGTGGAGGCACAGGACACAGATGCTGCTTTGAGAAGATGGTGCCAAAGGCCTTAGAACATTGCCCCTGATACTACCCTGATGGACTCTGACTTAGGTACTGACACATAGCAGATTTATTATGGAGTGCAACTGGGATTAATGCCATGAAAAAAGAAGGACATGGATTGCCTACAGGGAGAAACCTTAGGATTATCCCAGTGTTTCCAGTGAATTTCTGAAGTTGAGATGCTAGTCCACAAGACAGCAAGCACAATCCTCATTTCTCTTATGACTAGTCAATACTCAATAGATTCAAGTTCTCTAACATGGAAGGGTGTGTGACACAGGATGAGATGAAGTGCTATATTTTTGAAAAGAGTTTATAGATGTATTTAACTTAAAAATTAATTTCATCATTTTCTCCTTTCCTTTACTTCTGCTGGCTCCTTCCTAGGAAGCCCCTCCCACCTCAGCTCCCTCTAAATCATGGCTTCTGTTTTTTGTTATTACTGTTACACATACACACACATATACACAGAAATACAGATTGCTCAAATATATGGATATAGCCAGCTGTAGGTCTGTGTCTGGGGTTGAGGCCCTGTAAGATTGCCCCTTTCAGATTAATATATCTATTGGTGTCATCCTAGCTCAGGTCTTATTTGGGCAGCTGCATTGATGAGGCATCATGGGTGAAATTTCTCTATTGTTTCTAGAAGACATACTTTCACAGCAGCTTTCCTGGTTCTATCACAATCTTTCTTCATTTTCTTCTGCAATGTCCCCTAAGCCTTAGGTGAAGGAGTGGTGCTGTAGATTTATCAACTAGACCCGAACAACCCATAGCCACTTGTTTTCTGTATTTTGACAATTTGTGATTTTCCTGTTACAAAGAGATGTTAAGAAGTCAGAACTATACTTACCTGTGGCTATAAGTGTGACTACTTAGAATTCAGTTAGGAATTATGCTGCTTTAGTGAAGTGGTAACAGTAAGTTCTCCTCTAAGATCCATGACTTCACTATACTGGGGCAGTGGGCTTGGTTTCCAGGAACAGGCATGATTTTCCTCTTTCAAACAAGCATTAGTTTACTTAGAGACCGGTGGTGACCACCAAGATCTGAATGCCACTATTGCACCTTTAGGGTTATTGTGCTATGCCAGTCATTGTTATTGGTCATAGACACTGCAGCCAGGTAGGGCTGCTGGTCACTTCCCTTCCTGGAAAGCTGGGATAGCACTGCCTGGTTACATGGAAGCTAGATTTGGGGCTACCTTCTGTTGCAGTTATTTTAGAAGTATGGCCTAATAATGTTTATTATTAGCCCTATAATTATGATAGCGGTGGTATTTTCCAACCTACTAACAATCAATGAAGACTAGACACCTGTTATATTTTAAAATAGCCTTAGTTAACCTGGAGCAGGGAAGATATTAATACCTTAAACTGCCTCCCTTATTGGGCAGATATCCCATACCCAGCCCCAATCCCATGTCATCTACCTGGGACATCTAGGTTATTTCCGTATTCTGGTTATTATGAATAAAGTGATATGAACATAGTTGGGCAAGTATCCTTGTGGTAGAATGAAGAGTCATTTGGCTATATGCCCAAGAGTGGTATAGCTGGGTCTTGAGGTATATTGATTTTCAATTTTCTGAGAAACTGCCATATTGATTTTCTTTCTTTTTTGTGGAATTTTTTCTTTTTTATTATTTTATTTTTAACATATACATTTATATTATTGCACATATATACAATAGATTACCTACAGAACCATGACACAATCAGGGATTATATAAATGTTACATTCATAGTGTTTTTGGCTATTTGTATTTGACAACCTTGAAGAAGACATCTTTCCTATCTTGGTACGTCTAAATTTCTGAATGTAAATCAATCTCCATCACATATTGTCATTACCAAATTAGAATACCTATTTAGACCTAAAAACATCTTAACTCCTAAACAATTAAGCTTCACTGTAAAATTAAGCTACCTGGTCTTCAACTCCCTCAGAGACTTGAGAAGGAATAAACTTGATTATCTAAGTATGCTGGGAATGTAGGTTAGTAGGTTTTTTTTTTTTGTTTGTTTGTTTTTGTTTTTTTTTTACTTTAAAGATTCATTGACCATGAGACAGGTTAACTCCTGGCAACACCCAGCCCACCTCAAAGAGGATGATGAACATCAAAGAACCTCCTTATGGAGATGGCTTCAAATGTGGCAAACTAGCCACTGGGAAAAAGGTCCTCATTTCTACCACAGACAGAATTCTGCCTAAAAAAGGGCAAGCTTAGATGCAGGCAGAGTCGATGGCCAAACTCTGCCAAGACAGAGTAAGCAAGTATTCAATAGTTCCTGCCTCACAAATATGTCTGTCAGATATATTGGGCCAGAAGGCTGAAGAAGATGCTCCAATGTTATAGGGAGTTTTGGGTGACTATTCAGGTAGAAAACTGTCTGTCATCTTTTAAGTTGGAAAGCTACTAACCTGCACTCCTGGCATATTGATTTTCAAAGTGGCTGTATAAGTTTGTACTCCCACCAGCAGTGGAGGAGTGGTCCCCTTGTTCCATATTCTTGTTAGCATGAGCTGTCAGTTGTGGTTTTGATCTTAGTCACACTGTCAGGTATAAGACAGAATTTCAAAGTTGTTTTGATTTGCATTTCCCTGCTTCGCTATTGGTCTTTATTCTATCCTCTGTCTCAATATTGTTTAACATCCAAAGTAACTCACATTAGGTGGATCATGTATTTGTGCTTTTGCATCTGTTTTATTTCACTTAGGATAAAGTTTTCAAAGTTGATTCATATTGTGATATGTTAGGAATACTATGTATTTTAATAGACTGTAATCACTTTGCTGTACAGTAGCTCTTCTGACCATATCTCTCCTATGTAAATGAAAAGTTTGCATTGCCTAACTAGTATCCTTTCACTCTTTATCTTCTTCTCAGCCTGTGGACCAATGATTATCAACCTGTAGGTTGCTATTTCTTTAGGAGTCAAATGACCCTTTCACAGGTGTTGCCTAAGACCATCAGAAAACACACATTTTAATTTACATTACAATTCATAACAGTAGCAAATTACAGTTATGAGGTTGTGAGGAAATAATTTTATGGTTGGGATTACCACAGCATGAGGAATTGTATTAAAGGGTCGCAGCATCAAGGAGGTTGAGAACCACTGCTTTATTCCCTGGTAAACACTTTTATTCTGTTTCCATGCTTAAGATTTTGAAATAATCCCACCTCTCATTTATTTATTCTCATTTTATTGAAAATAGAATTTTTCTCACATAATATATCCCCATGTAATGGAGGAATGAGTCAGGCACGGGAATTGGGAGGAGTCTTGCATCCTGACTGACTGGCAATCAGAGAGCTTCTTTATTTATGTAGAACTCAGTAGGCAGGGATGCATGTTGTTTCAAAACATAGATCAGATCATTTTTGTACCCAGGCACATGTTTTCTCTTCTTCTTGGCCATAAGTTTAGCCATCATTGATGAATAATGACAAAACAGAGGTATCCCTTACAATCATTTCCCCCCACCAATTCCACAACCCAACCTTTAGCAACCTTGTAGGTTCAAGGGCATATGCTGCAAAACACAACAGCCCATTCTTATATTGGTAATTCTTGTGGTTTCAAGGGCACTAGACAGAAAGAGAATTTCCAAGCCAGATTAGGCAGATTGGCATGTCCCAAGAAGTGTATTATCAACATTTACTAGTAGGAGTACAAATTGTCATTAGAACCAAGAAAAATCTTCAGGCCAAAATTGCTGCAGTTATTATTCAGTTTATTGCATAATACAATGTTTATATATTATATATTTCTAGAATTTATTTATATGCCTAATCTTGGTATTTTCCCCTTGGTTATACAACACTATAGTGGTCTGGTATGAGTTCACTTTTTTTTAAAGAAAAGGGGGTCTTAATATTTTATTTTTTTATCATTTATCCACACCATTCTTTGTCCATCACATAAGGAAGAGGATTTTAATTTAATCTGCTGTCATCTTCTCTAACCCACTGAATACTGTTTACCTTTTCAAAGTTTACTTTGTTCTGATTAACTTGTTCCTGAGTAAATGCAGGGGCAGATGTGCCAAGAGTATCTTGGAGGCAGAGCCTCATAAGGAGGTCTTTGGCATGCTTGGGCCACAATTTCCAAGGCATAAGGAAGACCTCCAAGTAGGGCCAGAGAAGGATATCTCCCTAAAAGCGGGAGTGGTGGTATAGCCAGGATGTTCCCGGAGAAGCTTGGAAGCAGTACTCCTGGGGGAGGGCATACATGATTCATAAGAAAAATTCTACCAATCCCATATCCCCAAGTTGTATAAATAATAAAAGCCCCTGAAACATACAACATGTGGAATCAAGGCCAAAAAGCGGGAGACCACATAGCAGTGATTGCATCACTCAGCTCAGCTTTGCTGGCCCTTTGTCAAGCAGCTGTGCTGGTTTATGACTTTCATGGTTCCATTACATATGGCTGTGCCAACATATCATATTGTTTTTCTGGTTCTGAGTCACCTCACTCAGGATGAGTATTTTTTTAGTTCCATCCATTTATCTACAAATTTCATTTTTTAAAGCAGGTGGTTAATATAGCTGAGTAATGCTCCATCGTATAAATGTACCACATTTTCTTCACCCATTCTTCTAGAGGAACAACTAGGTTCATTCCAATTTCTGACTATTACGAATAAGGCATTAATGAATATGGTTGAGCAAGCGCTCCTCTGTTAGGATGAGGCATCCTTTGGGTATATGCCCAAGAGTGCTATAGCTGGATATTCAGGTAGATTGATTTCTATCTTACCAAGCAACTGCCACACTGATTTCCATAGTGACTGTACAAGTTGGCACTTCCAACAGCAGTAGAGGAATGGGTTCCTTGCTCTACACCCTTGCCAGCAAGAGCTGTCACTTGTTTTATGGAGCTTAGCCATTCTGACAGATATAAGATGAAATTTTCAAAATAGTAATGATTTGCATTTTCTTGATGACCGAGGATGTTAAACATTCCCTTAAATGTTCTCAGCCATTTTAATTTCCTCCTTTGAGAATTTTCTTTTTAGATCTGAACCCCATTTTAAATTTTAATTAAATTAATAATTAATTTTATTTATTTTTTTGCATATGACACATCCTGACTGCAGTTGTCCTTCTACCCGCTCCCCTAGATCTGCCCCATATCACAGATCTACTCTTCCTATGCTTCCTTTAGAAAAGAGCAGACCTTCCAGGGATACCAACCAAAAATGGTATAACAAGATGCAACAAGACTAGGTACACAGGGTGGGTGGGTACCCATGGGGGGGCTCCCCTTCTCTGAGGAGAAGAGTAGAGTGTGGGGAAGGGGTGTGTGAGCGTGGGAGTGGGAGGAGAGGAGAGAGGGGGCTGAAATCAGGCTGAAAAGTGGTTAAATAAATTAATTAATGAAAAGAAAAGACTAGGCACAAACCCTCTTATCAAGGCTGGTTGAGGCAACCTAATAAGAAGAAAAGCATCCTGAGAGCAGATGAAAGAGTCAGAGACAGCCCCACTCCCACTCCTAATGATTCCACAAAAACACCACGCTACCCACCATGCCATATTTGTAGAGGACCTAGATCAGACCCATGCAGTCTCTGATGAGCCGCTATGAGCCCTGCTTAGTCGATTCTGTAAGCCATGTTTTCCTAGTTCTCTGCCCTTTTGGCTTCTTGAGCTCCAAGGGGAGAGACACGATGGATGTCTTCAGTCTGGGATCTCCACCTAATTGGTTATCTGCATCTGCTCCCATCAGCTGCCAGCAGAAACCTCTCTAATGATGATTGGTGGTCTGATCTATAAGTATAGTAGAATATCATTAGGACACATTTTATTGACTTATTGATTTGTTTTGATTTCTCTTTTGTTTTGTTTTTGTTTTTGAGAAAGGCTTTCTCTGTGTATCCCTGGCTGTCCTGGAACTCACTCTGTAGACCAGACTGGCCTCGAACTCATAGAGATCTGCCTGCCTCTTTCTTCCTAGTGCTGAGATTAGAGCTATGGTTCACCATCCTGGCGATTTTCTTTTTCTATCCTAGGTCCCCGGGCTATCCAGCCTCCAGTTACTGGTCATGACACTGTCAGGCATGGGTCTCCTCTTAGGGCATGGACTTCAAATTAGAGTAGTCATTGGTTGGCCACTCCCAAGTGCTGCACCTACATTTCCCTAGTACATCTTGTAGGCAGGGTAGATTCTAGGTTAACTGCTTTTCAGTTTGGTTGGTACCTCAGTCCCACCATTGAAGTTAGTTGGTTATGGAAGACAGCTGGTCCAGGCTCTGTATCCTCCATTACTAGGAGTCCTTGCTAGGGCCATTCTAGTAGATTGATTCCCAGTTTTCTGAGGAACCATCACATTGATTTCCAAAGTGTCTGTACAAGTTTGCACTCCCACCAGCAGTGGAAGAGTTGAACCTCCTTTTAATTGGTTTATTGGTTTTATTGATTGCTAGCTTCTGTGTTATTTATATATTTTGGATATTAGTCCTCTATGGAATGTGTAGTTAGTAAAAATCTTTTCCCATTCTGCAGGCTACCACTTTTCTTGAATGATGGAGTCCTTTGCCCTGCAGAAGCTTCTCAGTTTCATGCAGTCCCATTTATTGTTGATTTTTGTGCCTGTGCTAACAGAGTTATGCTCAGACAGTCTTCTTCTTTGTCTTGTTCTTTGGTTTTATGTTGAGGTCTTTGATCTATTTGGGGTTGAGTTCTGTGAAGAACTGTTTTATTATTATAGTTCTGTAATACAATTTAAGATCTGGAGTGGCGATACTTCTAGCAGTTACTTTATTATTCAGGAATTTTTGCTATTTTGATTTTGTGTGTGTGTGTGTGTGTGTGTGTGTGTGTGTGTGTGTGTGTGTGTTTCCATATGAAGCTGAAAATTATCCCTTCAAGATCTGGGAAGAATTGTGTTGGAGTTTTGATAGGATTTCATTGAATCTGGAGAATGGTTTTGGAAGGATGGCTATTTTTGCTATGCTAATCTTTCTGATCTATGAGCACTGGAGATCTTTCCATCTACTGTTATCTTTTTCAGTGTCTTAAAGTTTTCATCAAGAAATCATTCACTTGCTTGGTCAGAATTATTTTAAGATATTTTATGTTATTTGAGGCTATTGTGAAAGGTGTTGTTTCCCCAACTTATTTCTCAGTCTGTTTTTCATTTGTATATATGAGGGCTACTGATTTTAGTATGTATATTTTGTACTCAGCTACTTTGTGAAATGAGCTGTAGGAGTGTCCTGGTAAATGTTTTTGGGTCACTAAAATTTCAAGTTCTATATAGAATAGGTATGCAGAGAGGGAAGGACCAGCTTTGTTCCTGATTTTAGTGGAATTGCTTTGAGTTTCTCTACATTTAAATTGTTGTTGGCTATGAAATTGGTGTAAACTGTGAGTTTAAACTGCATGTAAACTGAGAAGCTTCTTGTATCTGTAATGTTTCCAGCATTTTGACAAAGGCCTTTACTGAATCTAACGAGATGATTCTATTTTTTCTTTCAGTTTGTTTATATGGTGGATTACATTTATGAATTTGTATATGTTGAGTGACCCCTGCATGTCTGGGATGAAGCCTACTTGATCATGTTGGATGATATTTTTGGTGTGTTCTTAGATTGGGTTTTTAAGTATTAAGTATATGTGCATCTATGTTTGTAAGTTAAATTGGTATGCAATTCTCTTTCTTTGTTGGGACTTTCTATGGTTTGGGTGTCAGGGTAACTGTGATCTCATAAAAGAAATTGGGCAATCTTCCTTCAGTTTCTATATCGTGGAATAATTTGAGGAGTATTGGCATTAGCTCTTTAATTCTTCTTTGAAAGTCTGTTAAAATTCTGTGCTAAAACCATCTTGTCCTGTGCTTTTTGTTTTTCTTTCTTTTTTGGTTATTATACTTTTAGTGACTTATTTCACAAGAGCGGTCAGGTCTGTTTAAATTGCTTATGCATTCTTGATTTAACTTTGCTAAGTGGTATGTATTAAGAAAATGTTCTGTTCCTTTTAGATTTTCCACTTTGGTGGAATGCAGGCTTTTAAAGTATGTCATTATAAATCTCTGTATTTCCTTGGTATTTGCTGCTATGTCCCCTTTTTCATCTCCGATTTGGTTAATTTGGTTCTTTCTCCACCTTTCAGTTAATTTAAATAAGGTTTTGTCAATCTTATTGATTTTTCAAAGAAACAGCTCTTACTTTCGCTGACTGTTTTGTTTGATTGTTTCTAGTGTATAGATTTAAGGCCTGAGTTTGATTATTTCTTCTCATCTACTTCTTTAGGGTTTGATTTCTTCTTTTTGTTCTAGACC